>BSBK01000809.1:265000-355000 GCA_027943335.1 Chamaecyparis obtusa | reverse complement strand
TTTATAAAAAGAAGAAAAGGTCTTTTTGTCTGACATGGGGCACAAAAGTTAACACATATTTCTCATTGATGGAGATATGTGCACAAGGATTGATCCCACTTTCAAACTCCACCCTTGATCAAATATTTTTCCTCTTAATCTCTCTGGTCCATTTATCTTTAAAAGGAGAGCTCTTGTGAGGCCCACCTTCGGCCCACATAGTGATCCTGTGTTATGCATATCAGCCTATCTTTTTTATTATGTTTCTTTCAGAGATACTTGGACTCTGTCGACTACTGTTATATTATGTTTGACTCGTTGGACTGTTCTTTTGATGATTCTGCATATGGGATCCATGATGTGTAGATTTGGTTTATGTTTTTATATGATGTTTTGTGAACCTGATGATCTTGATGATATTTAAATTACGTTATGGAATTTCATTTGAATTATGCAATCAAATCATGAATATTACATGCAATTGAAGTATGAGTTGAATTATGCAATTGAATGATTAATTTTCGCTATATCATATATGGTTATTTTAATGGTTTTCTTTCTTGAATTACTGATGCTGCATTTAGGTATTGCAGGTGGAAGGACCATGGAAACACATTCGGGGAAATCACATTGAATGTAGGGTAACCAGTTAAACCAAGGCCCCATCTATTAAGAGACCTGAGGCCTCGTTGTTAAGTAGTTATATTCGTAATAGTAATTTGTATGATTGTGTGTTTTAATGTTGTGACATTGGATGTACCTTTCATGAAATGTTATTTTGTAAAGTGTCACTTGACACTAATGTTAAATGTTATCAAGGTACATCGTGTGTTGTGTGAGAGCACTTGCTAGGAGTTTTAGGGAAATCTTAGCACACCTTTTTGCCATAGGAACCATAATGTAGTTTCCATTCCCCATTTCTGATCTTTTTCCTCGACATGAGTTTAGAGGTTTAATAGTGGCCTTAGGAGATAGTTTTATGCTAAATTTGTTAACCCATTCAATGTACCCATGGGTTAGGGGTATTTTCACCTTTTTAGAAGCCTAAAATTGACTTTATGACCCTTTTAAAATTTCATATTCTATCTTGAGCGAAAATTGCAACTTGCTTGATTGAACCTTATTTATGAGGTTAGGTGTGGAAGCCCTATTTAGAGGAATTTTTGGCTAAGGATGATTCATTCACCCATTCTCTATTTTTAGAGAGTTTCCAGAAAGTTAGAGGAGAAAGCTTGAAGCTTGGATTAGGGCTCAACAAAATTCTTCCATAGCTTTGGACTTGAGGTAGGAAATCATGTGCTCTCTCTATTTTTATGAGTTGTTTGTAATTGTGATCATGTTCTTGGCTTCCCATGGTTAGTCATGGTGGTAGCTTGCATTGTTTTGTGTTGTCTTTTAAGCTCCCCATGGTTGGTCATGGTGAGAGCAAGCTTGCAAATGTGTTTTTTTTCATGTAATTGGATTTTGGGTTGTTTACTCTTTGATTCACTCACCCTTGGGAGGGAAGAGAAATCAAGAGGGGGTGTGGGAATGGAGGCAACTCCATGTGTAGAGTCTCCTCCATTTGTGGGGAAAGATGAACTTGGGTGAGTGATTTTCCCCAAGAAACCTTGCATTTAGCCTTTGTGGCAATGGGGGTATAAGGAGGGAAAATTGGCCATGTGTGCCTTGTATGTATTTGAGAAATATGGGTCCATGTGTGGCCTTGTTTTATTATGCAATGGTTATCTCCATGGTTTTGTCTACCCACACCCTACAAAGGAAATTCATGGAAATTCCTTAGTTTTCTTCTTGAGGGAATTTGGGATTTTTACTAATGTTTATAATCTTGTTGTGTTTGTGTGTGTATGATTGTATCTTGTTCATTGTGTTCTCCCCAAGCTCGGGGGTGGTCTCATGAGAGGCCTTGGATGGGAGGAGAGCTCCCATGGTCTTTTCCTTGGCTTGTTTTTACTTGTAGAAATTGAAGTCAGGATGTATGAAGATGAAGATGTTAGAAATTCTTGCCTTGATGTTTTTGAATGAGGAAATCATTCCATGATTTGGATGCTTTGTTGTAAATTTTATATGATGTAATTCTTCTTTCTTTGGAGCACTTGTAAATTTGTAAATTTAGAAAGGAAAATAAGAAAGATAAGCATGTTGCTATAATGATCTTTCACTGTAAAGATTGATGTATTTAGTAGATGTATTTATTATGATACTCATGTAAAGGAAAGCAAGCATCATTTTGAATATTGCAATGTTATTTTAAAATTTAGGATGATGTAAATTTCAATGGAAATATAGATAATGAAAAGTTATGTAATTCATATTATGGAAAGATGAATACTTGCTTGTCTCATAAAAGACCTTAATCTCTCTCTACCATTGAAATAAGTCTCTTTATCATTGCAATGAGTTCTTCAAGTTGATAGAATTATATGTTGAATAGTTATCATTAAGATCACTTATTTGAATGAAATAGGAATATTGTAGTTCCTATTAGATGTTTTTAATTGTCTAAGAACATTGGAAATAAACTCTGTATAAATGTTTTATATCACTCTTTTGGTTCTATAAGATGGTGATGAAACAGCTATGAAATATGAATGAATTGTTAATATTAGATTTACAATTAAACTATGATACTCATGAATGAAATACTATCTAATTTCAATATCCTAAACTCCACATTCCACTTAAGAAACCATCTAATTCTCAATACTATGATCTTATAAGTTTTCAAAAAAAAAAATTGACATAGAGGTGCTAAAAAAAATAGCACTCTACAGCAAACTTAAAGAGAGCAAAATGCTCTCTGGATTTTGTATGGGAAAGAATTCCCATACAAAAATCCATCCACAGTCATATTTTATTATAAAACATGACACCTCATTGTATAGCTAATATTATAACAAATTAAATAACTAGTAAAATATCTAAACTAATATCTAATCACTCATTACCTCTTACCAACTTAATACTACCCTTACCTTATTAATTCCTCTCCCCTTTCTAGGCGCAGGTGTATGAAGCAAAGTCAATGTTTTTAATTGATAAATAATACCTATGGACAATGGAGTGTCCTTGCTAAATTAAATGCTCAGCCATTCTCCTTCCCAAAACCCACGCAGGAGTTGGAGGCTTTCCAATATAAAATAAACAAAAAAAAAATATATCTCTTAAACCTGCACCCCTAAACCCACGCTAGACTCTTTGAATAAAGAGAAGACATGTAAAAAGAAAGGGCTTAGTACATGGAGGGTACGTGGCCCAAGGAGATTGTAAGGCTTGTCCTTGTATTGTTTGCAAAACCTCAGAAGCCCCTCCTTGACTTGCGCTCCCTTAGGGGAATTGTTCAAAACAACATTGAATGCATTTCATCATTCCTCCATGCGTACTCCAAGGTCATTAATCTTGGGAGATAGCTGTTTGATGTGATAGAAGTGGCCATTCCTTGGGGCACGTAGGTGGAGAGAGTAGAAAGGGTTAGTTTGATAGGATGTTTAGTGTAATGATAAGGTATTTTAGTATGTAGTTAGTTTATAATTAGTTTGTTAATAAAGTTAGTTTAGTGGTTAATTAAGTTTGCTAGTTAAAAGGTGTTTTATGTTATTTTGCATATATGGTTTATCATTAATATAAATAGATGTTATGTTGCCTTGTAATTTTTATATATTAATTTGTTAATGTTATTAAGTTCAATGATGTAAATATTAGAACATGTTATGTTTTATAGGTTAATATATTTTAATTTATTAATTAATTAATAATTATATTAATTAATTAATATTTTATAATTATTAATTAATAATATACTTATATAATATTTAAATATATTTATTGATTAGACTTAATTTTAAACAAATTTAAGAATAGGTTGACCTACATGGTACACCGTTAACATTAATCAACCATGTCCTCTTAGTCAACCTTTGAGATCTCTAGTTGATGAATGATAATTTTGATCGTCATGAAGATGGACGTACTTAACCTTAATTAATATTCCTCTAGCTTCCTTTATAGACAACATTGTCGAGGTTGTTCACCTGATTCATTGTAACCTCGTCGTTGAACTCATTAACCCGCATCATGATCGTAGGAACTTTATCACTTTTAAAAAATTTGTTGGTTGTGTTTTGACCCAACTTTTGGGCATCACAGCTCTTTTCTCATTCAAAGGATCCACTCTTGATGCTAATATTGTGCTACAAGTTTTCTTGGTGACTTTGGAACTTTGGAGAGCTTGTTGCATTCTAGTCTTCATTCTTGCATTATAGATTAGTTTCTATGGCATTTTAGTTTAGTTTCTTTTCATGTTCTAGCTTAATCCACATAACTTAATTAGCAAAGGCTTGTAATACTCTCATTTTCATAGCATAGTTGCATTCTTGCATTCTTATTCTAATATAGTTTACATTACATCTTTCATTTTGTGATTCTTGAAGATATTGGCATTCTTGGCCTTGTCTCTTTGAATCTCTCATTGCATGGTTTACTAGCAAGGTTGCATGCTTAATAGCTCTGGCTAAGAGCTCTCTAAACACCCTTGCACTCCATGCCTAGGGAGCTATAGGTTTCTTTCTCAAGGTTTCCAATCCATGGATTCCCTTGGAAGTAATGACTTAGAGAAGTGCACATTTTGAGTGTACAATATGCACATGTGTATGTACATATGTACATATATACATGTCATATATGTGTGTGTGTGTGTATGCATGTTTGTGTACATATGTACAGTGCACGTTTATTTACATTTAAATGTAATTTATGTAATTGATTTTACTTTGAAATAATGTAGCTAAATGTGCATACTTTAATTTTATTTTCAATTAAATTAGGAAAACATATATATGTAGATTTTATTTGACAATAAATAAAATCTTTCAGGTATACATATATAGATTTATCAAACATATTACTACACATCACACATGGGAGATGCACCATTTCCCCCTGTAGAACTATTTGCATGCACTAATAGAAAAATTGAACGGTTGTAAGATTTCATAAATAATCTGACTAGCTCTAGTGTCTATAAGAGAACATGTCAATCCATACTTACTAGTTTGATTAGCATTAGGGGTGACATTCATGGTACCACTCCCTATGCCCTAGATGTTATAGAGGCCATACTTGAGAGGAAGAGACAAGAGGTTGGCTTTTGTCTTTCTCTTAAGGAGGTATAGGCTTTAGTGCCTAAAGCGACCCTAAAAAATGAAGCTCTCCCATCTTATGTAGATTTATAGTATGTGAAGGGATATCAAATTATGGGTAGATGCATGATCAAGTCTCACATTTTTGGCTAACCCGAGTGACTTGACTGATTTACACTCATCCTAGTGGGACTCGACTGAGTCCCATTCGGCCGAGTATATGTAGGAGCCACATGGTGTCGAATGGCGCCTATGTAGTGAGAGAGGATTGGTCAAGTCTAATAAGGATTTTAAATACCCCAACAAATTCCCAAAACCCCTCTGATGCAGTGCAAGGTAGGAGGATCCCCGATGGAGATGTCCTAGCCCCCAGCAAATAACCACACACAAGAATATAATAACAATACAGAGATATAGATCCACACAATGCCAATACTCATAATAGAATCATTATATTTTCATCCAACATGCCCGGCTGTAAGGCCTTCCGGGTTATGGCCAAATACAATGCAATTACAATAGAAACTCCACAAGATCTCGCAAGATCCAAACCAAAACCCTAGCTAGCCCAGATCCACACACTGGTAGGAACCCCCAAGGAAGATCTAAACTTGTGCTCGCAAGCCCACCAAGCAATCTCCTTGTTTCCCAAGCCGCAGCTACTAGCTCTCCTCAAAACTCGCTCCACATCCACCTCCTCTTCTCCCAAGTGGATGAATCAATTGCCTAAAGACTTCCCCCACAACCTCTACTTATACCAATCTAAGCCACAGGTCGGCCCTGAAAATAAATTAAATACAAATACCGAAATTAAATGCCACAAGTCGGCCAACAACAACAATTAAATTCCCAAAATTGATGTCTTAGTAAAATCGTGATATCTCCTAGCTTTGGATGAATTAGAACTCGTGCTTCGAACCGTAGGTAGAAATATAGGCCCTCTTCAATCCCCGAAATTTTCAGCCTCTAACTCTTTGTGTAAAATTACTTATACAGCCTGAAATAGGCACCAAAATCCCAAGCAAGGCCGAGCTCCCCTAGGCCATGCTGAGCAACCAAGATCATGCCAAGTTCCATTAAATACATCAAAACCAATTACCCAAGACCAAAGTGGGTTTATCCAACTCTACCAAACCCCTCACACATGAAAATAAGTCCACACAACTCCATCAAATCTCCCAAACATGCAGGATAGCCAACTACCCTGGGATGCTCCTGCATCACCCTCATTTGCACATTGAGTGGCTAAGTATTGACGACCAACGAGTGGTGTAGGAGAACCTAGGTTCTTAACCAACCTAACTCCTAGTCACCTAGTTTTGGCTTGTAGTGACCTTGGCCAAGTCATTGTCCATTAAGGACTTTTTTTGTGTTTTTTAGTGTGGGTGTGTGTTTGAGGTCTAATAGGCTTTTAGGAAGTTGATTAGGTGTTTTGGTGAAGGCTTCACTAAGTCTAGAATAGACCCAAAGGATATGGATTGTATGCCATTAGATGTTACCAATCAGTCAAAGCCATTGTTTGATTGTGAAAATAAGATAAATGAGTGAAATGAAGATGAAAATGGGTCTTAGAGGTCTTAGGTGAGTCTTAGGGGTCTTTTAGACCTATTGGCACAACCTTAGAAAAGTTGTCAAGCAATTTGTAAAAGTTGTCATGACAACTTTGCAAAGTTATCATGACAACAAATGGTCTAAGGCCTGTTAGAGAGACAAAGTTAGTTATAGGGTTGAAACTAATCAAAATTGATCGAATAATCCTATATATGTCTTTTTCCTATTGAGACATAAGGTTGGAACTCTTTTTTATGTGTCTGCTTTCAATTTTCATAGATTGGTGTGGACTGTATCCATTTTTTATTGAATAGAAAGCTTAATAATCCTTGATCATGGATTAGACCTGAGAAAATATTTGCATGAGTTTATTATTAATGTTTTGATAAGTAGATTAGATCTTTACTTTAGTTTGGTAGCTTTCTTTTTAGCTTTGTAAACTAAATCCTCCTCTATGACCAGCTTATTGGATTGTTCAGAGTAGAGGTAACAATAATGGCTCTACCATAGGTTCCATGGATGGTTTTGCATGGCCTCCTAGAATATGTAAGGGCATTGTATAGGCTATGTAAATATGTATTTTTTATGGTCTAGTTTGCATGGGAATGATTCTTAAGACCAACCCCTAGGCAAGCCATAGCTAGCCCAGCTAGGTAGCTTGTTGTTGATCCAATAAGTGCGAGAGGGCTCAGGGATTGAGAAGGTCAATCTAGCTTCAGGAAAGTGTTCCTTGGTGATCAAAGACTCCATTCAGTGAAGGAAAGCCTTTGATCAATCCGAAAAAGGGTGTAACCATCAAACCCTCACTGAAAACCAGTGAGGCCTAATTAGGCGTAAACATAAGGCTTAAAGATAGGAAAGTGTTGTACAAAGGGTTTGGAAACCTAAGGAGTTCAAAATCCTTTATAAGTTTGAAAAGGGTATTAGGAAATGTAATCACTTTGGCTACTTGTGTGGAAAGTTGAAAAGTTAAGCCCTAAAATGTGTGTTGGAAGACCTACAAGGACCTAGTAGCCTTTTGGTCTAAGTTTTGGAGATCAACTTGTAGAAGGGAGATGCTACATGATGGAGCACCTCAAAATGAACCAAACTAAGAAAAATTGAGTCTTCTCTCATAGTCAATACTTGGAATCAAGAATTTGGATGAAGGCATGAATTCCTTAGTTGAATTCATATGAAGGGTATTGTGAACAAGAGTGGGTTGTAATCCTTGGTAGTGAGATCTTGAGGAGTATAGGAGATTAGGAAGAATCCCTCAGTGAGAAGTGTCTAAAGAACCCTAAGATAGGTCAAGGAAGGACCTAGGTAAGTCCTAAAGGAAGTAGGGATAGTTTGAAGAATATCTCTCTATCAAATTGGTATCAAAGCCATTGAAAGACTTGGGTAGTGAAAGGTGTATGTCAGAAAGAAGTGAATCCATTGGAGATAACACAATGGTGACCAATGTTGAATTTTCTAGAGAAGTGGTTGAACAAAAAGAAATAAATAGACTCCTAGAGGAGATTGTAGAAGCTTTGAAAGACAAGCTTGATGAAGTGGCAGTGACCATTGGTAGAATGCAATAGAAGATGGTAGTAGAAGATGAAAAAGGTAAAGCATTAGCTGATGAAGATTATGTTCCTGAACCAGATCCACCTATCCAACAAGAACCTTTCCTAAAGGCCATTAAGGAATTGGGAGGAAAAGCATTAGAAGGGATACCCCTATTCATCAGAAACATGGATTCAGAGCTAGTGATGGAGTGGATTGAAAGCATGGAAAATCACTTTGAATGTGAAGGTCTCTCAGAGGAACAAAGAGTGAAGGTGGTTAAATCAAGGCTAAGGGGGCCATGCCTAACATGGTGTAAGTTCCTTCAAGAAGAAAGGGAGAGAGAGAAGGGAAGAGACCCATTGCAAATTGGAGAGGTATGGTCACAAAGTGCAAGGAGAATTATCTGCCAGAGGATCATGAAATCCAAATGCATAAGAAAAGGAAAACTCTCAGACAAAAAGAGATGGATGTGGCTTTTAAACCGAGGAGTTTCAAAAACTCTATTTGAGGTCCAAGGTTCAAGAAGAGGAAAGTATTCGGGTTGCTAGATACTTGGGTGGATTAAGGTGGAGTATCCAAAAAGATATTAGTATTTGGACTCCTACTACTATCCAAAAGTGATTCCAATTGGCACTAAAGGTAGAAGAAAAGAAAAAGAAGAAGAAAGACTCTAACCCAAAAGGTAGAGGTAGAGGTAGAGGGAGAGACTCTAGAGGACATAGAGGTGGCTATGGTGGTAGGAGAAATGAACCTAGAAGTCAGGGAGACTCCAAGATGGTTGAACAAATCAATGAACCAAGTGCAAGAGGGAATTATGGAAAAGGTAGAGGATTCCAAAGTGGTAGAGGAAGATCAAGTAGATTTAGTAGAGGATCACACTTTGCAAGCATGAAGTGTTATAATTGTGGATAGCTAGGCCATCCTACCTATAGGTGTCCTCACAAGGCTTCTAGTTCTCAAGGAGAGAAGAAGATAGCATATGCCTAAGAGGAAGAGAGTAGTGTGAAGTCGCTAGAAGGGAATTTGGATTTAGAACATGGAGAGAACCTCATGTTTAGGAGAGTTCTACTCAAGGAACCTGTCAAGGAAGAACCTAAGCATAGGAGGGCTCTTTTTAGGATCAAATACAAGATCCTTGGAAAATTTTGTAAAGTTATCATTGATTTAGGTTCAACTGATAATATAATATCAGAGGAAGCAATCCAAATTCTCAAGCTTGAAAGGATACCTCATACTCATCCTTATAAAGTGACTTGGTTAAATAAGGGGCAGAATGTTCTTGTAAATGAACAATTATGGGTGGACTTCATGATAGGTGGCTATCGAGACAAGATGCTATGTGACATCCTTCCAATGGATGCTTTCCATTTTCTACTAGGAAGGCCATGGAAATATGATTGGGATGTAGTTTATCATGTAAAGAGGAATGTGTATAACTTCAAGAAAGATGGAGTGACTTATAAAATTTAGTCACTTGCAAAGGAAGGAGCTGAAAGTTTAGTTGATCCTAATGTACTCTTGATGAGTGGGAAGGAGTTCTTCCATGAACTCAAGGAAGAGGAAGGAGTAGGAATATCCATAGTATTGAAACCCAAGGAGGAGACCAAGGTTCTACACTCTACATTGCCAAAGGAAGTGCAGAAACTATTGAATTAGTTTAAAGACATTATAAGTGATGGGGCACCAGCCACTCTTCCTCCTTAGAGAGAAATCAATCATCCAATTGAATTTGTACCTAGAGCATCCTTTCCTGACAAAGAAGCATATAAAGTAACCCCAAACCATAATAAAGAGATTGCAAGGAAGATTCAAGAGCTTCTTGATCAAGGGCTAATAAGAAAAAGTATTAGTCCATGTGTTGTCCTAGTGGTTTTGGCACCAAAGAAGGGAGGTAAGTGGAGGTTATGTACTAATTCTAGGACAATCAATAGGATTACCATTAGATATAGGTTTCCTATCCCTAGAATAGAAGACCTTATGGATTGTCTTGGGGGGTCTCAATATTTTACCAAAATTGACCTTAAAAGTGGGTAACACCAAATTAGAATGAAAGAAGGGGATGAGTCGAAGTCAACCTTCAAAACTAATGAGGGTCTTTATGAATGGGTAGTCATGCCCTTTGGGCTTACAAATGCACCTAGTACATTCATGAGGTTAATGAATAAGGTCCTAAAAGACTATATTGGCAAGTTTGTTGTGGTGTACCTAGATGACATTCTCATCTTTAGCAAGACCAAGGAAGAACACATGCAGTACCTAGAGGTTGTCCTAAAAAGATTACATGAGGAGAAACTAGTCATTAACCTAGAGAAGAGTGAATTACTTAAACAAGAACTGGTGTACCTAGGCTTTGTGGTGTCTCAAGGTGACCTTAAGATGGATCCAAGAAAAGTGGAATCCATGCTAAGTTGGACCACTCTTAAAACAAGCACAAAAGTGAGGAGATTCCATGGATGAGCTCAGTTCTATAGGAAGTTCATAAGAGGATTTAGTGAGATATGTGCACCTATGCTAAATACTATCAAAGGTGGAGTTTGTGTGTGTGAGTTTGTGACCTACAACACAACACTTCAATAGGATAATAACATCACTTGTTAGAGGAAAATGAGGATTCAATTGAAAATGCTAACAAGCAAAAGCATCCTATTGCTCTCTAATTAATGTGAGTATGAAATAAGGGTTAGTTGTTCCCAGATTTAACCCTTAAAATAGTGACAATCTACACTAAAATGAGAGATTCAAAGTGCATGTAAATAACCTAAATGAGAGCATAAAATCCTAATTCCTTCCATTAAAAACAAAATTGAAGTCTTTTCTACTGAATAAAAGCTTGAAATCATGGAAAACAACTATCAATCCAAGCATTAGTTCACAAATTCTCCAAAGCATGAGAGTTCATAATCATGGATCATGAAGCCTCAAATCCATGAGCAAATGAGAGTCTAAACATTAAAATTGGAAGCAATTAGCAATGTGTCAAAAGAAGCCTTTCAAAAACCTAAGGAGCTAGAAGAAGAAGGAAATCCTTTGAAAGCTCTCTTTTATAATATTTGGAAGAGAATCAGTGGTTGAGATGCATCCATGAGGAGTGGTTGAGATGTATCTTGGCTTGATCCTTGATCCATGTGCAAGCCTCCTTGTTTTGAGTTGTGTTTGTTGTGTTTGTTTGATTTAGGAGATATTTATGCATTTTCCTTAATTAATAACTCTAGCCTTTACTTTTGATGGGGTTTAATTAATTAAATAGGCCTAGAGTTAATAACCTTGATTTTTGCTTGAACCTTGGTGATAAATGCTTGATCTAGAAATTTGATGGGGTTTAATGAATTTTTGAGAATTTATACTAATAATCAGAGATCAAATTAGCATAATTAAGTTTACATACCAAATTAAGGGCAATAGGGCCCTAGGTTCTATTAGCCCAATTTTAGGTGATTACATTTGCCCCTCTTTGAATTGCTTTGCAAATAGAACAGGAATTCAAAGAAAATCTTATTCAAAGCGTGATTCAAGAGATTTATAGAGTAGTGAGAACTACTTTGAAATTGAGAATTTTGAGCTTGATTGAACGAAATCCTACCTGGTTTCCAAAAAAAAGCTGTCAATTCTAAACTTGATTGAACACAAACTGACAATACCGATTCTGAGCCTGATTGAACGAAAATTGATAAAAGAATTTTGAGCTTGATTGAACAAAATCCTTCCTAGTTTCCAAAAAGCTATCAATTCTGAACTTGATTGAACACAAACTAAAAATACCAATTCTGAGCCTGATTAAATGAAAACCGATAAAAGAATTCCAAGCTTGATTGAATGAATTCTTGCTTGATTTAGAAACTATCAATTCTAAGATTGATTGAATAGGAATTGACAATACCAACTCTGAGCTTGATTGAACGAAAGTCAATATGAGATTTGAAAAGAATTTTCAGTTGAAATTAGCAGTCTCAGCTTGATTGAAGAGAACTGTCATGCCCCTGGTGTTGAAGAATTTGATTCAAAGCATTAGATTTTGGTATGATTATGCCCCCTCGGGACCGAAAGTGGAATGAATTGGAATAAACTAATTAGTTTCAAGCATTACAGTGATTGAATTGACCTCGGGTCAAGCATAGATCAATTAGACAGAATTTTCAAGCTGTTTAGATCGATTAAAGTGCCCTAGAAGCACTGTTTGACCAAGTTTGACCAAGAATTTGATAAATTTAACCAAGCTTGACTTGTGTTGAAATGATATCCTAGCATATAAATCTAATTTGCCTTGCCCACTACAGCAGTTTCGCACCATTTTGCCCATGTTTGACCATGCTTTGACCCTTTTGACTTGTGCCCTTTTAGATGTTAACTTTGCTATGTAACTCTATTTTTATAGCATTTAGATGATAAAAATCACCTGTTTCAATTTCGGTCCAGAGATTAGGCCTCTATGATGTCTAATGAAGAAAGTCCCTTAAGGCCCCGGGGCTCCCGAGAGGCTTAAATAGGCCAAAAATTGACTTTTAACCATTCATTTTTACTTTTACCCCTTAGAAATTCATAAAGCTCTGAGTAGACATGGTGTTCCTTAGGGAGAAGCATCGATTTGAGAGGGCTAGATGATACGACCACCTGAGGCATTATGAGGCACCTGTGAGTATTTGATAAATAAATCTTTTCAATTTGAAAATTTTCAATTTCATGCATTTCTATGCATTTTATAGGCCAACTAGTGTTGTGTCGCATCCCGTATATGGGATAGCATTATGTCCAACCCATGCCACCTCCCAGATTCTAGATCGCATCTGGTATTTCTTGGATCGCACCCCATTGGGTCGCGTCTGGCAAAATTTGAATGTTTTTAGCCAAATGTTAGAACAGGTTCACATCTGGTATACCGGATCACACCCTGTATTTCATGGATCGCACCTGGTATTTCTTAGATCGCACTTAGGTTTAGGGTCACATACAAGGTTTCTTGATCCGCATCTAGGATTTCAGAATCACATCCAATTTTTTTGATTTTTGAGTTAAGTTAACTTGTCCTTCTGATCTTTTTGAGTATTTTTGCGTCAACTGCCTTTTGTCTAACTCTGACATAGTGCCCCTATTTTATGTTATGTAGGTCAATTTCCCAGTTGTATCCTTTAGATCACGATGACTAGTCTAGGTGTTGGCTCTTTTGGATCAGTTGAGTGATGCTGAGCAGGAGATAGTATGGTATTGCTATTTATGGAGTTTAGTCGATTTACCTCACATTCAAGTAAATCAAGGTCTGCTCACAGCACTGGCAGAGAGATGGCATTCAGAGCACAACACCTTTCATTTACCGACTGATGAGATGACGGTTACACCTAAGGACATATGGAGGATTCTGCATGTATATGTGATGGGACACTGCATTGAGTATGAGGCCTCTGGACCTGTAGTGATTGTTGATGCTAGGAGAGTCTTTAGAGATGATACTATCAATGGTCATTATCTAAGTTGGGACCACATGGTCGCCAACTATGCCCATCTTCCTGTATATCTAGCTAGTTTGATAGGAGGCATCATGATGCCAGATAGGGGCCAGCATGGTTTTATGTGTGGCTGGTCCCGCATTATAGGATAGATGATTCAGACTCCTGGGAGGTATGCCTAGGGTAGTTGCATACTAGCTCACGTGTACCATGAGTTACATGAGATAGTTTATCATTATTCCTACTCTATGACTGTAGGGAGCATCGTATTGCAGATTTGGGCATGGGAGCACATCCCTGTGTCTCACCCTATTGTTGATAGGCACCATGACACCAATTTTCCATATATTTATATGTATTCAGGATTCATTCAATAGCCCCATCTAGGCAAGTTAGAGTACTGGCACCGTCTGTTGGATGATGTGATTGAGGTAGAGTGGCAACCATACCGTGATTGTGAGGCTTGGCCCTCAGATTACAGATAGATGTCATTTTTCTTTTAGAGTCAGTACCTTGTTTGGTAGACCCGCTATGTGATTGAGTGGTTTTTGATTACTCGAGTCTGCTGTCAGTATGGACATGTATAGGGCATGTCACAGGAGTCTTGCCAATATGTGCATATCAGGAGTGAGGAGGCTTAGTGGGGAGCCCGGTTAGTATATGAGAGCCATTTACAAGATTGCCCACATGCAAGTTGTAGCTTGGGACTATCAGGTTGGTGTTCATGATGTTGGGGTGACAGATGAGTACCACACCCATTACATGAGGTATCCTTATCCTTGATTCACTACTCTCGATGATGTTGTTCCACACATTGAGGATGCTCTAGATTACGATCCTGAGGATGATGTTGCTGGGTGAGCTCACAATAGACACGGTGGGAGAGATGCAGGTAGAGGTGTCGACAGAGGGGGGGAGATGCAGGTGGAGCCCACAGAGGTAGAGGAGATGGAGGAGATGGAGGAGATAGAGGAGATGATAGAGGTGGTGGAGGTGGAGCAGTGGGTGGTAGCCAATGGCAGACCTTAGGAGGTGACACTAGTCATCATCAGCAGAGAGTACGGATTACCCCTCCCTAGAGGGATGCAAGACCACTATTACATAGGGATCAACATGCATAGAGACCTACCAGAGGAGATCAGGATCAGCGGTAGACATAGTAGGATCCTCCAGTAGGTGGTGATAGTGATAGACTTTTACAGTGTGAGCAGGAGAGAGTAGCATTGAGATTACAAGTGGCTACGCTCACGACACAGTTATTAGAGAGGGACTCATAGCTAGCACAAGTTTGAGCTGAGTGAGATACATAGATAGCCTAGTTGAGAGTAGATAGGGATACTCAATTGGCACAGTTGAGAGCTGAGAGGGATAGGTATGTGCATACAGCCACTCATCAGGAATAGGAGGCCACTTATTACTTCACCTTGCATTGTGTTGTGGTTCCTACTGCATAGAGAGCTCCATTTTATTCAATCATTGCTCAGTAGTTAGAGGGTTCCATGCCACCACCACCACCACGTGCTAGATTAGATGCACCCCCTCCCAATCCTCCTACAGAGGATGAGGGGGCCAGTGGGACATAGACTCTTCATGTTGTATTTCTGGACACCTTGTATATCATGACATATCCTGTATCTGTACCATTTTCCATCATTTGTACTGTCATATCTCCTAGACTTTGTTTCATGCTTTTGCGTTGATATATTGATACTCTGATTCATTTGTGACCTCTTATAGATACCTTTTCTCATGGACATTTTGATTATATATTGATGCTCATACTAATTTTGCCATTGGTATTCTTTATGGTGTCTCATCTTTCATGTTTTCAATTTCTGCACATGTGATATATGATGTTTGTTTTATGCTTGAGATTTTTGATGCGATAGTCATACTTGGTCTAGAGTAGATAAAGTGATGATAAAATGATGTCATAATACATTTCACTGATATATGCTCACATTTTTGTTATTTTCAAAGCTTCATGAATGTATGGTTGTATGGATGTATGAGATGTATTGCGATAGTATGTATGGACATCTCAATCTTATTTATGCATGGATCGATGTGGATGCAAAATGCAAGTGACTTTATGATATGAAATGATTTATGAATGCAAATAAATATCAATGATTTGTACTCCATCATTTTTTTATTCCATTTCTTATGATTCCCTGATGCACTTGGTCAAATGGTTAATATTTAAGCATTTTCAGCTCATACCATGAATGCTTTAGATAGATGTTCAACTTACATCATTGCTTTTAGAATAAATCTCAGTTGATAACATTGCCTCTGATAGTTGAATCCACATTTTCAAGCTTATGCAAGACTAAAATGAATGCAGCTAACTTAAAATGAATGCAATTTAAAATGAACTTCAATGCAACTAAAGACAATGAAATGCATCTAAATGAATCCTAATGAAAATTAATATGACATGCAACTAAAATAAAATGCAATTAATATGAAATGCACCTAGACACCTAGGATAGTCACTATTTTATTCAAAGTGGGTTGTTTTCATCATAGAACTTTTGTGTTAGCGGGACCTCTAGAGGATAGTACAATTTTCACAAATAGATTTAGAAACTCTAAAAATATGAATACCTCCTCATCATTCACCATGCTGAAAGACAACCTAAACATTAAAGCACCCAGCTATAAATGTTTTCAGTTACTTCTTGATGTATCTTTGTTAGTTATTAAACAGGAAAGGAAATAGATCCAACCTCACTAAGGCTTTCATAGGAAACAGGTCGAGGTATACATGGCATTCCACTACAAGGTGGAGGCACTTATAAGTAGACACCCATTCCCCATGATCACCTTAGATCATTGGATTTATTACCACAAACAGAAAACAAAGAAAATGTCATGCCCCCGGTCTTTGTTTCTCTTAGTTCAAAAATGTCATCGAGTTACTCATGGAAACATAACTTAGCAACAATTGATAATAAGAAAAAGAAAGATTTGTTATCCCTTAGCATGGTCATCGTATTTATAGAATATAAATAGACAATTGTGATTATAGTGTTGAAAAACACTCTTGATTCATTTTTGCAAACACATGCTTAAGAATTATTACCAACAATTTATGTCTTCATTAATAAGTGTCTCACCTATTGTAGTGTTTAGAAACATTGTTTTCATCATGACGTTGTGTTAAGAAACACAATTTGAGATCTAGCTGGTGGGTGTTGAGAAACATCATTTGTCATAGTTTATAGTCAGTTGCGGACAAGGGTGGTATTGAGAAATACCAATGTTCCTAGTTTATTGTCATTGCAGACGCATCATCATGTCAACAAATGTGATTATGAATGTGATCCAATGCCCCCTAGAAAAATAGTTTACCTAGGACCCTAATGTGGATAGATTCCAATCTTAGGAAGGTACAATTATCTGAAAGTTCTTTTAGGACTTGGCGCATCATGAAAGTGACTGGAAAATATATACAAGCTGACATTTACATTGGCCAAATGTGCAAGCGTTGTCTTGATAGATAGAGCATTGATTACAAGTAGCACCTATTTACCAAGTTGCCACTACTTGGCCAAAGTTTTATTCTATTTTTTCTATCACGGTGCCTGTTTACCAGGTTTTCACCAAGACACTTTTTTTCTCTTTTTCTTTTTTTTTTTTGTTTTTTTTCTATTTTTTTTGGACTCACCAAGGCGCCTATTGCTAGGTTTTCACCAAGATAGTCATTTTTCAGGACTTTTTCCATTGTTTTTTATTTTTTTTAGGATCCATTTCCTCTGTATAGGGGCTTCCTTAAAAATGTTAGGCATAAAACCTTTTCAGATGCAAAGTATTGATAGGATCTAGCAACACATCTCCTTCAGGTGTAGCCAACTGATAGGCTCCTGATCCAAATGCTGCTGTAATAACAAAGGGACCTAGCCAATTGGGTTCAAATTTTCCCTTCTATTCTCTATGTTGTTGGTTTTTAGGATTTTCTCTGAGAACTAGATCCCCAATCTGAAAGCTTCTAGGTTTCACTTTCTTATTGTATCCTCTTAACATTCTTTTCTGGTAAGCTTTGAGATGATCAAATGCCTGTTGTCTGTGCTCATCCAACAATTCAAGCTCTTGTAATCTAGAGATTCTATAGTCTTCATCAGTGACTAAATGTTTCAATGATACTCTTAGTGATGGAATCTCTACTTCAACTGGTAAGACTACTTCTGACCCATAAACTAGTGCAAATGGAGTTGCACCAGTTGGAGTTCTTATGCTCATTTTGTAAGCCCATAAGGCTTGATTTATTTGTAAATGTCAATCCCTTCCTAATTTGTTTACTGTCCTATGCAAGATTTTTAGAATTTTCTTGTTGGATGCCTCAGCCTACCCATTACCTTGAGGGTAATAGATTGAGGAGCAGTGTTGAGTGATTTTAAATTGAAGACATAGCTCATCTATGTCTTTGTTCTTGAATTGTCCCCCATTGTCAGTCACAATTGATGAGGGTACGCCATAATGACAAATGATGTAATTCAAGATGAACATTGAAACTTGTTTTCTTGTTGCATTGGACAATGGGACAGCTTCCACCAATTTTGTGAAATATTCAGTTGCAGTGATGATGTATTTGTGTCTGCCTAATGAATTGGGATAGATCTGACCAACTAAATCAAAGTCTCATTGCTAAAATGGCCAATGTGTTATAAAGGGAATCAGCTCTCTAGCTGGTGCATGTATGAGGTTACCATGAATCTGGCATTTCTTACAAGTTTTTGCAAAATGAATAGCATCCTTTTCCATGGTGGGCCAATAGTATCCAACTCTTAGGAGTTTCTTGCCTAACGAAAAACTATTTGAGTGTGATCCACACACACCTTCATGAACTTCTTTTAATATGTGATTAGACTCTTCATGTTCTAAACACCTAAGAAGCATGCCATCTAGACTACATCTAAACAAGTCATTAGCGATGATCACATAGCAGGATGCTGCTCTTATAAGGGATCTTTTTTCATTTCTAGAATAGCCTTCGAGAATGATTTGGTCTATGAGATAAGAATAGATAGAGGCATATCTAGACAACACTTGGGTTTCAAGGGTGTAGACAATTTGACATGCAAGGCAATCATAGGCTAGGAAAGGGAGTTCTTCCACCAGGAAGTCATAGCAAAATTGGTGTTCTTCCAATTGTAACATAGATGCTAAAGTAGCCATCGCATCAGCTACTCTATTTTCTGACCTTGGGATCTGTTGAAAGTGATGAAGACAAAGTACTTTTTCATATCATCCACTATTTTTTTATATGGCATAAGCTTTTCATCCTTAGTTTGATAATCACCATTTACTTGATTGATGATGAGCTGTGAATCCTTGTATATGTGTAATTCAATGATTTTCCACTCTATTGCAAGCTTGAGCCCATTCACAAGAGCTTCATATTCCTCCATATTTTTGGTGCATGAAAATATCATCTTATAAGCTTTTGGGATCTTATACCCTTGTGGTGTAATGAATAAGCAACCAGCTCCTTATCCTTGTTGTGTGAAGGACCCATCAAAGTACATTTTCTAGGGATGTTCTGTTAGATGCATAATTGATTCATCTAGAAATTCTATCAGTAATGGCTTATTATCAATCAACGGCATCTCAGCAAGTTGATCAGCAATCACCTACCCTTTAATGGCCTTCCTATCCACATATTCAATGTCAAACTCACTTAGGATCAAAGCCCACTTAGCCAGTCTTCTTATAAGCATTGCTTCATTCAATAAGTACTTGAGTGGATCAATTTTAGCCATTAATTTCACCTTGTGTGCTAGCATATAGTGTCTCAGTTTCTGGGATGCAAACACTACCACTAAGCATGCTTTTTCTATCATTGAATAGTTTAGCTCATATGTGACCAATGTTCTACTGATGTAATATATGGCTCATTCTTTCTTGGTCTCATCTTCTTGTACGAGGAGCACACTTAGTGATGTGTCGATGGCTGATATGTAGAGTGACAAAGGTTTTCCATAAATTGGTGCCATTAGAATTGGAGGAGTCATCAAATAGTTCTTAACTTGGGTAAAATTCTCCTCACACTATGCATCCCAAGTAAATGTGGTTCCTTTCCTCATCAACTTTGTGAAAGGTTGTGCTTTATCAGCCAATTGAGATATGAACCATCTTATAGATTGTAGCTTGCCTTGTAAGGTTCTCATTTGACTAATATTCTTTGGCGGTTTCATGTCTAGGATTGCTTTCACCTTTGTAGGATCCACCTCAATTCCCTTAGCCAAAACTATAAATCCTAAGAGTTTTCTAGATGATACACCAAATGTGCACTTCTTAGGATTAAGTCTTAATTGGAACTGTTCCATTTGATCAAAGATTCTCCTCAGATCCTCTATGTGTGTAGACCTCATCCTTGATTTTGCCAAAGTATCATCAACATAGTCTTCCATATTCTTGTGCATCATGTCATGGAAGATTGTGGTCATTGCTCTCTGATATGTGGCACCTGCATTTTTAAGACCAAATGGCATCACATTCCAACAGTATGTACCCCATGCACAAGTGAATGTTGTTTTCTCTTGGTCCTCAGGAGCAATTTTGATTTGATTATATCCTAAAAATCCATCCATTAGGAAATACATCTCATAACCTGTTGTTAAGTCCACAATCATGTCTATGTTTGGGAGTGGAAAATCATCTTTAGGACAAGCTTTGTTGAGATCCCTAAAATCTATGCACACTCTTATTGATTTGTCCACCTTTGAAAGAGGAACTATATTGGAGATCCACTCTGCATAATCAATTGCTCTAATGAATCTGGCCTTCAATAGTTTTTCCAATTCTGCCTTCACTAGTAATGCCACATGTGGATTCATTTTTCTAAGTTTTTGCTTGATAGGTTTCACATTTGGTGAAATAGAAAAATGGTGCATAATCAAATCCATATCAAATCTAGGCATATCTGATTAAGACCAAGCAAATTTTATCTTCTTTTCTTTGAAGAAATTGGTGAATTGGATTTTCTCATCTTCTATCAATGATTGAGCTATGTGAATTAACTAAGGATTTTCTGTTGTTCCCAAATTAACGGGTTGTGTTGGTTCAATCAAAACTGAGGACCTTTCTTGGAAATGGTTTGGGAGGATATCAAGCATCCCATCCTTTGGTGCCCTAAGGGGGCTTTCACCATTGGATACATCTTTTTCTTTTTCTTTTTTAGGATCTGATACTTCCACTAAGTGGTTTTCACCATCAGATCTCTTGTTCATTTTCTTTTTCTTTTTGAGACTGAGAAACTTGATATCCTCCTCAGTCATGATTTCTTTCATTGCACTGGTGAAAGAATGGAATGGTTCACACACATTAAGATAGCAGGCTATGGAATAGTCATTGTCAAAGGATATCAAGCTTGTGTCTGTGGATTCATCCTAGTCTATCAAGTCAGGATCTATTAAGGATAGAGATACAATAGGTTCAAGAGATAACACTGCATTGTTATCATTTCTTATAACTTGCAAAATGTCATCTACTAAGTTTGCTTCTAGATAAGTGCTAGGATTATTAGAGTCAGATTCGTTATTATTAGAGTTTATGTTAATGTTATATGGATCTAATTCTAACGATCTAACATAAGAACTTTCTCCTTCTTCCATCAAGACTCTAGGAGCAAACTTGTGTATCACATCTATTTCTATGTCCATGGTTGCATCAGAAAGGACATCCCATTCATACTCTTGTGAATCCATCTGGCTATAATCTGAGACTCCCAAAAAGTTGGCAATAGTCATAGGCACCTCATTTTCTTCAGCAGCATGATTCTCTTCTTCTTGCAATGGTTCTTGTGGATTCATTGCTTTAGGCTCTTCATCAAAGTGTGGTGTATCCAAGATAAGAGGTTCTTGTTCTTATTCTTCATCAGGTTCATCTTCTTGTTCTCCTTCTGATTCTTGTCCAATACTTGTACGAAGGAATGTAACCTCTGGGTCTCCTCGTAAGAGTAACAACCTTTCATAAGGAATGGGCTATCCTTCTATTTCTTCTTCATCATCTGAATCCCGTGATGTATCAAATACCAGACCTTTTTCTACTATAGGATGAAATCTAGCTTCTCTGAAGCTTAGTCCAGTCTTGTCTTTAGGATTTCAAAAATCCATGTGTAGGGGTTCCACTAGTATTTAGGGGTTCCACTAGCCTTTTCTTCATTCTCTTCTTCCAAGGATATTTTTTCTTTTACCATTCCAATTGCTTCATGTATAGTTAGAGCACTTCCATTTGAAGGTGTAGATGTAGATGAGGGCATTCCTTGTGTCCTAGGAGATATAGGTAGATCTGTCAAAGATGTTGCAGGATCTATTTTGTACTCTCCCATGTTGGTTTCTTAGATATTGATCTTTTGAGAAAAGCTTATTAAGACCATGTCTTTAGATGTTTTTTCCTTGGGGGACCCTTCCTTATTATGGGGAACCATGCTTTTAGTTTGTTTGAGGTTATTACAAGTATGTGTGGTATCTACTGGAATAGTCACCTCCACTCCATTATGAGGAAACTTTAGGCATTGATGATATGTAGAAGGCACTGCTTGCATTGAATGCATCCACGGTCTTCCAAGAAGAATGTTGTAAGCAAGGGGTAAATCAAGAACTTGACAAAGAACATCTTGCTCTATAGGCCCTACTCTGATGGGTAAGACAACCAATCCTTTGGAGGATCTCTCTTCCTCATCATATGCCTTGATTGTTATCTTTCTCCTAGGATCAATTGCATGCTCGGAGAAACCCAATTATTGTACCAAGTTGTAAGTACAGATGTTCAAACCAGTGCCTCCATCTATCAAGACACGCTTGACTCGGTGTTTATGAATAAGAACTTCTAAATGAAGGGGTTGATTATGTGGTTGATTTGTCGACTTGTCATCCTCTTCTAAAAAAGATAGGTAATGTGGTGAACTCATGTGGCCAACCATGGCCTAGAATCTATCCACATCTAAGTCTTTTGGTACATGTGTGCTTAATAAGGCATGATCAAGAATCTCCCTATGACTAGGGGAAATTTTCAACAATTCTAGGATAGATATCTATGCAGGTGTCTTTTGCAATTGTTCCACAAGATTGAATTTTGGAGAGGGAACCACTTGTTTAGAATTTGTTGTTGTTGTAGGTGGTGTGCTAGATGCTAAGACACCTTTAAGAGTAAGTTTTTCCTTGCTTTGTATTATGGCATTGGTAGATTTAGTTTTTCTTTTCACCCCTTTGAGAGTGATCATGTTGATGGAATAGTCACATGGTTCCATCATGTTGATTACATTGTCACTATTAGTGTATGTGTAGTGAACGTTATTGTTTTTAGAAGTTTCTCCTTTTTCATAGTTTGGTAGCAGGGTTTGAAATGCCTTGTGATCATTATTCATGTGATGTCCATCTACATTAACTTTCCCTTGTTCAATAACATCCTAAATAACATGTCTCTATTTTAATCAATTATTAGTGATGTGTCCTTTATTATGATGGTAATTGCAATAGTCATTATCATTCCACCACTTAGGTTTATCGTCTGGATCCCAAGGCTTACCTAGTTCTAGCATTGTAATAATGTTATTTTCCACAAGTGATTTCATAATCACTTCCAAGATATCTCCCAATGGAGTAAATGTTCTCCTAGGCCATGGTGCCCAAGGTTCTCTTTGAGATTTTCTAAAAGTATTGTTCATCTTTGGAGTCTCAGTAGGAGTCGGACTCTTGTTTGCTTGAAGAATTGTGGTTATATTAAAAGCCTCTGGTTTGGGTTTTGAATTAGGAGCATCATCCACTCCATCATTAACCACATTTTTGTTCTTGTTTGCATATTTGTACTTGTCTTTAGTGGTATAAGACTTGTCTTTATGTTCCTTGTGAACAGTAATTTCACCTTTCTTGATTAGAACTTCCTCTATCTTGAGAGCATTATCAATCATTTTGTAAAAGCTTGGTGGTCCTTGTAATTGAATTGGGAAGTTCATTTCTGGGACCAAATTGTTAACAAAGATGTCCATTTTTTCATCTTCAGGAATCTCTCTAGCATATCGTGCAAATATCTTTCTCCATCGTTGTAGGAAACTCAAGAATGACTCTCCCATTTTTTGTTTAGTATTGCACAAATCTAGCATGGTGATGGTGTGTTTAATGTTGTAGGAGTAGTGTTGTATGAATTTTTGCACCAACTCATCAAATGTCTTGATTCCAATAGGCAATTTGGAAAACCATTCTATAGATTGTCCACCTAGGCTTCGTGGAAATAGCCTCATAAGGTATGTTTGTTCATGCATGAAATCCATACTAGTTGTACAAAACTCCTTCATGTGATCTTGAGGGTTGGAATCTCCCATGTAATTATCATATTTTGGTATCATAACATTGTTAGTAAATGGAATCATTGTGAGTCCTTTATCAAAAGGGAAAGGACATATGTGCTCCAAATAATATTGTTGTTTTGGTTTATCTTTTGCATCCTTGAGTTCTTGAATTTCTGCTTTCATAGCAAGGAATTGTCTATTTAGGATTAACATAGGACTTATATCCACCTTTTGTTTGAGTTGTTCCACATCATAGTCTTTGGGCAATTTCACACCTCGGGAAGCAAGCTCTAAGAAGTATTTTTCTTTGTTTTCTTCCAAGGCTCTTTCAAGTATTTTGTGAAATCTTTTTCTGCTCAAAGCTCTATTGTATTCATTTTCTGTAGGGTCTGCATCATCATCCATATCATCCTCATTATCATCATCATCATATTGGGCTTTTTGTTTTTGTTCCTCATGTTCTGCTTCTTCATTTTGTGTATGAAATCTTTCATCCCATTGGTATTCCTTTTGATCATCCATGTTTGTAGATTTTGCAATTTTAGTGTTTCTCAAAAAATGTGTCATGTCTGTCAGATTCCAGTGACTATCAGGTGTTTATAAGTGCTTGAAAAATGTTGTGTGCTTGTTAATTTGGGGGAAATTAACTGAATTTGTATTCAAGACACATCAAGCAATCATTTTTAGAGAAAACACACCTAACCTTCCTTATACTAGGTAGAGATTGAAACCACTTGTTCACTAACTTAGGAACACACCCAAAGACTCCTTAGAATATCATAGTCCAATAATACACAATGGATATTGGAGGCCATATTTGCCAAGTGTTAATGTCGATGGGGGCTCGATATGGTGAATGTCTTGGGGAAATTACTATTTGCCTCGCACAAGTGATAACAACCTTTCAGGGGTGATCTGGGTAGTATCTAACAAAAATCTTTTAATGAAGGCATTCATTCACAACCATCTCCCATAGTCCCGCAAGTAGGATTGAGGTTGTTAACCCTATAGGAACATGAAAGTGTGTAGTCTCGAGAAGCGAGATTAAAGCGGCTCCGCTCTACACCAAATCCAAGTCAGTCATTGGGATTGATCATCAATCTCCCAAGACAAGATGAATCATGTCTCCCAAGGCTTTAACCTCAAAGGAGCATCAAATTTTATAGTGGGGTGGAAGAGTCAGCGAAAGACTTGTCCCCAATTGGGTCATTCCCAGGAGATTTTTTCCTCAATCGGCAGGCCCTCTATAGGTGTACAATAAAGAAAATAGATAAGGGATAGTAAGCTTGGGATTTTTGGTTCTCCAAGAAGGAGAAGAACATAATCTCCTAACTTATATCATAAGTCCCAAACACATCATGCATAGTAAGAGTTCAATTACTCCAATTTGATGCCAAATGGCAAACCAATGTTTGAGTTTCTATTTTTCCCTCAAGGGGAAAAGAGCATAATCCTCTAGTCAGTTTGCAACTTGATCTCAAATTGTTTTAAGTTCCTACAAAACAAGCACGAAATTCTTTTGTCAATTTTCTTTAGAGGCAACCTGCATAATGAGCATTAGTAGTCTTTTGTTTCCCTTCTTAGGTCTTGGAAAAATGTTTTGCAAACACTTGTTAAGCTATCAAAATCAATCAAGAACACCAAGATCACCCATTAGCTTATTAGAGGGTTAACAAATTCAAAATTTGAAGATAATGCTTTTAAGGAAAAATAATCATGCAAATTTGTTAGTCTTCATTTCTCAACTTAACTCCAAAATATAAGTCAATTTTTGAGTTTTTGATTTTCCCTCAAGGAGAAAAGAGCATAATCCTCTAATTGATTTACAAAATGAGATCAAATTGCCATTAGGTGTTTGAAAACAAAAGCACAATTATTCATTTATCCTTTAAGCAAATCAAAGACGAGTTAGTATTTTTGAACTTTCTATCATTTTTAACCTACAAAACCACAGTCAAGCTGCCAAAAACTAGAGACATCAATAATGCAATTAATCAAGTGTCAGAAAACCCAAAAATGCCATAAAATACCCCAAATGAGATCCTAGAGTTTCCCCCCAAATTACCAGAAATGACCCTATTTACCACATACGACCCAATTTCCCAAAAGCGATCCGAATCTGCAAGATGCGATCCTATATTTCAAACAGGTGTGACCTTGTAACCAAATGTGATCATGGAATATGGGATATGATCCAGGAATACCATATGTGGATGATCTTACCAAATGCGATCTTTTGTCAAATTTAGTACGGCGATAATTTTCTTAAAATGTCAAAAAAAACACTGAAAATCAAGGGCTCAGCCCCATGGTGGGTGCCAAAAATGTGTGTGTGAGTTTGTGACCTACAACACAACACTTCAATAGGATAATAACATCACTTGTTAGAGGAAAATTAGGATTCAATTGAAAATTCTAACAAGCAAAAGCATCCTATTGCTCTCTAATTAATGTGAGTACGAAATAGGGGTTAGTTGTTCTCAGATTTAACCCTTAAAATAGTGACAATCTACACTAAAATGAAAGATTCAAAGTGCATGTAAATAACCTAAATGAGAGCATGAAATCCTAATTCCTTCCATTAAAAACCAAATTGAAGTGTTTTCTACTTAATAAAAGCTTGAAATCATGGAAAACAACTATCAATCCAAGCATTAGTTCACAAATTCTCCAAAGAATGAGAGTTCATAATCATGGATCATGAAGCCTCAAATCCATGATCAAATGAGAGTCTAAACATTAAAATTGGAAGCAATTAGAAATGTGTCAAAAGAAGCCTTTCAAAAACCTAAGGAGCTAGAAGAAGAAGGAAAGCCTTTGAAAGCTCTCTTTTATAAGATTTGGAAGAGAATCAATGGTCAAGATGCATCCATGAGGAGTGGTTGAGATGTATCTTGGCTTGATCATTGATCCATGTGCAAGCCTCCTTGTTTTGAGCTATGTTTGTTGTGTTTGTTTGATTTAGGAGATATTTATGCATTTTCCTTAATTAATAACTCTAGCCTTTACTTTTGATGGGGTTTAATTAATTAAATAGGCCTAGAGTTAATAACCTTGATTTTTGCTTGAACCTTGGTGATAAATGCTTGATCTAGAAATTTGATGGGATTTAATGAATTTTTGAGAATTTATATTAATAATCAGAGATCAAATTAGCACAATTAAGGTTACATACCAAATTAAGGGCAAATAGGGCCCTAGGTTCTGTTAGCCCAGTTTTAGGTGATTACAGAGTTAACACTAAGTTTGTGTGGACCAAGGTAGCCCAAGAAGGGTTTGATAAATTTAAGGAAAGGGTAGAAACATAGCCTATTTTGGTATTACCAAGCTTTGATAAGTTGTTTATTGATGAATGTGATGCAAGCAACATAGCAGTGGGACTAGTCTTGAATCAATAAGGGAGACCGGTGGCATTTTTCAATGAAAGGTTGAATGAGGCTAAGTCAAGGTATTCCTCATATGATTTGGAGTTGTATGCATTGATTTAAGCACTTAAAAAGTGGAGGCACTACCTATTACCTAAGGAGTTTGTAGTCTATATAGACAATCAAGAATTAAGCTACATTAACACTCAAGATAAGCTAATTCATAGGCACATCAAGTGGATGGAGTTCCTCCAAGCCTATACCTTAACTATCAAGCATAAGAAGGGCCTTAACAACAAGGTAGCTGATGCCTTAAATTGAAGGTTGCTAATTATCCAAGAAATCCTTCTTCAAAGCATTGGTGTGGAAGGATTCAAAGAACTCTACAAGGAGGATGAGAACTTCTCCAAAGCCTATAAGGTATGTGAAGACTTTGAGAATCACTTTCATAGTGAGTTTGATGACTACACATTGTAGAATGGTTTTTTATTCAAAGGTAACCAACTATGTGTACCTAAAGGTTTAATGAGAGAGAACCTTATACAAGAAAAACACAATGGCAACCTTAGTGGACACTTTGGCTTGTATAAGACATTGGACCTAATGCAAAGGTTCTACTATTGGCCCAAGATGCCAAGAGATGTTAGAAGGTATGTAGAGAAATGCATTGTTTTCCAAAAGACTAAAGGCGCATCTTCTAATGCAAGATTATATCAGCCTTTACTAGTCCCTAAGAGGCCATGGGAGTGTCTAAGTATGGACTTTATTATTGGTTTACCTAAGACAACTACTGGTTTAGATAGTGTCTATGTGGTGGTAGATAGATTTAGAAAAATGAGCCATTTCATACCATGCAAGACCACACATGATGCCAGCTATATAGCACATCTATTTTTCAAGGAGGTGGTAAGGATTCATAGCCTACCAATCAGCATAGTGTCAAATAGGGATGTAAAATTCATGGGGCATTTTTGGAAGACTTTGTGGAAGAGATTAGGAACCAACCTTGATTTTGGGTCAGCCTATCATCCTCAAATGGATGGCCAAATAGAGGTGATCAATAGGGTGTTGGGGAACCTCTTAAGATGTCTTACCAAGGAGTCACTACTACATTTGACCTCATTTTTCTACCAAAATTTTTGACAATCAATTAAAAAGGTTTAGGTTGGTCAGATTATAGAAGGAAAACTTCCTTTTTTTTCAATCCATTCCTGTGTTAGTCAAAATTTTGACCAATACCATGTAGGTCAAAATTTCAACCAACACGAGCATAACTTTAAAAAGAAAAAAGATTTTGTATCTCATTTCATTGTTTGGTTTTCACTTGGAGCAGGCGAAGGAGCTGGAGCATGCAATTGTTTGAACTGTTATTTGGTGAGAGTTTTAGGAGGACTACCTACCTATGAGGGTTGCCACTGTGATTTGGTGTAAAAGGAGGATCATCTATCTATGAGGGTTTCCATTATGATTTGGTGTAAAAGGAGGACTGCCTGTCTATAAGGGTTTCCACTGTGATTTGGTGCAAAAGGAGGACCACCTGTAAGGGTTTTCTTACTTTGTATTTGTCTGGGATTTTTTTATTGGTTACCTACTTATGGCACATGAGAAATGTGCCAGGGAATCATGTATTGGGTATTTTCTAGGTTGTTTATATATCATGCCTTGTCAATTTGCGAAGTGAGTGGATAGATTGAACATCTCTACAAGTTTAACCTTCGATGCATCCATGGTTTTGAAGATCATTTGTTAGTTCTACAAACATTTTATTGAAACTTTTGTGTTGTGCCCGTGAGATACTAAACTCTCTATCAAACCGGCCTGGAAACTCCTCAGTTGGCTTTGTCATGGAGAGTGTACCTTGACTTGCAATTTATCCATTGGTCTCCAATGCCATTGGGTGAGAAGCAAGCCAAGGAAATGAATTTTAATAACCCAAGTGCTCAGATTTGGGAGAAGTAGCTACGCTACTTCAAGATTGATGCCCTAGTTAGATATATGATATGTGTTTAACTAGAAAAGTAAGAAAATGCTTGCAGTAGTGTCCTAGGAATAATCTCGATATATTCTAAATCGAGACCTTTTGCAAACCAAAACTCATAAAAAAAAAACATGACCATCAGTTTTCGATGGCTCAAACACCCATCTGTTACACTATTCACTCCTTTAAAGAACTTGATACATTCCACTATGAAACTCTTTCAACCAAAACCAATATCATTCACTGTTATGTTATTCACAAAAGATATCAAAAACTGATAGCAGGAATATATATAAACTCAATTAATAATGAGTTCTTAAAAACTATTTTTTTAAAACCATTGTAGACATCAATGCTTTCTTGGTTTACCAAACGGTTTCAAAAAAATTCTCTTTCAACAAAACCAATTACTATCCTCCCCTACGGGACTGTCATAAAGAGACTAATAACCCAAAAACCATTCCTTATGGGACTGTCATGAAATAAAATAGATCATTTATATTTCTTTGCACAATAAAAATAAAGAGAAGATGATTCATTAACATTGTTATGTTCTTCATAAAAGAGATAAAAAACTGCCAATAGGGAATACATAAAGCTTAATTAAAATACATTTCATTCATACTCAAGGCAGACAAAACATTCATGGCTCTCTGGCTAAAGGCCAGAGAGCCTGATACTTTTCCACAATTATTACTCTCTTGCCTATTTTATTGTATGTCGACTCTCTCTAACTATCCTCCTCTCTATTACATAGTGTATTCTATTTAAGACCATATTGGACCGTTACAAAATGGTTTGTCTTCGATGACCATTCATATTCCTATTGGTAATTCTTCTTACAAATATCCCATATTCTCTTTGTCGAATCATTATAATGTAATTTAACAAATATACCATGGTTCTAACACTTTAATGAATATATCCTTTCTTGACATGACTTAAATGATGTGAAATTCAAAGGTGGAGGTGGTTCCCCTGCACCACATTCCATTTTTTATAGTGGTCAGAGGTCATGGAATGACCATATTCAATTGGAAACTCACAAAACTGTCAAAGGAATGGCTTAAACTACTTTGCCAATCAGAATTAATTGAGTAAAAATACAAATACAAACCTCACAAATGCATAGATGTGGTCTAGGATCAATATCTAACTATTCCAAATGCATTGAAATATAATACAATGACAAAATGAATCCAAAATCACTCTAAGAACTCAACGAAATTGCATTTGAAAGAATTTTATTTATCAAAAACTCAGTACATTCCATACACCAGGTGTCTTTTGTCATACAATGAAACTTTGGCATATTTGATGGACTCCTAGAAACTACCCCAACCAATCCAAATCAATTGGATGGATTAGTTTGCACTAAAACATAGCAAAATCCAAGTCCCTCCATTTTCTAATAATCGTTGCATTTCAAATTTTTGAATTTGCAACACTACAAATTTGGAGTTTTGAAACTTTTAAAGATAATGAAGCCTTAGGACTTTGAAATGTGACCCAAATGAACTTATTAAGCATTATTAAAGTCAAATCTAAATTATTATAAACCTGTAACACCAAATACCATCCTAGGCTCTTATTTTGGTCCTAAGGCCTATTAGGCCTTTTAAGACTTATTACATATTTTCCATTTGCATTGCATGGAATGACCTTATAGGCCATTATAGGTGACAATACATTCCAATTGATGTCTTTAGATGTCATTAGGTGCATGGTTGTCATTATGGACTCTTGGTAGTCTTTGGATGTTCTAGGTTCCCCTACACCATGTTCACCACCTTTGAAAGGATTCTTGTCCCGAGAATCAGTCCTGGCATTGGATGTCTGAGTCTGAACCTATACTTTAGGAATATGGTGCCTTCACGGTTGATTCTTTCTTCCCACTAGATGTCCACATCTTAACATGGTTGTTTACTGGCTGCCCTTCAATAGGACACTTGACTATACCTATTTGAAAAATCCCAAAAGTCTACATTTCTAGGACTATGCAGCATTGTCTTATTCAATCCTTTCTTCTTTTCTTCCCAAATCTGATTTGTCCTTCCTCCTCTTCCCCTCATTGAAGAACCTCCTCTATTGCTTCTATTCTATCTTTCACTTTTCCTCTTTAATTTCTCCTCTATTCTAAGGGCCAACTGGTAACATTCCTTCACACTTTTGAGGTTAGAAGCCACAAATTCATCTTGGATGTTAAATCTTAAACCACCTAAATATCTAGCAACCTTAACAACTTCATCTTCTTCCAATCTTGACCTTATGCTTAGTTTATAAAATTCATCTGTATATGCTTTAACATCTAAATCTCTTTGTTTTAAACTTTGTATTATTTTATGCATTTGTAAATCAAAGTCTTTAGGAAGAAAATTACCTTTTGATTTTGCTATCATCCTATCCCAATAGACAATCTTTGGCTTACCTCTTCTCCTTCTATCTCCCTCCTCATGATCCCACCATAGGAGTGCATGCCCTTTGAGTTTTGTTTTTTCCATTCTGACCCTTTGATCTTTTGGTACCTCTTCACCTTCAAATTATGCAACCATTGATGCAATCTAGTCCAAAAGCTCTCTTTTTTTCAGACTTCCATCATACATAGGGATATCTCCCCTCACCTTATGCTACTCAATCTTCATAGCCTTGAATATCTAGATTGTCCTTTGCTCTTTAGGATCTATTTGTTCCTCTTCTTCCTCTCCTTCCCCTTCCTTATGGGTTTCTTCCTCTTCTTGACTATCAACACCTTTATCTGTTGTTCTCCTTTGATTGGATTCTAGTGCTTCAAGCCTGGCCAAAAGTGCATTGTAAGATTCCTACAACCTTGTGTTCTTCTCCTTCAACTCCTAGATCTCCCTGGTAGTACCTACATTCCTTGGAGGCATTTTCACAAACAATAGTCAAACTTCTTTAGCAAAGTGTTCCTCTATCCCTCTAAGGCACCATTTGTTTTAGATAATTTAATTTTAACTTTGGTTGTGTTAACAAAACTATGTTGACTTTATTTTGTAGTTGTTTAACATGAGAGTTTGTAGATTAATAGGAGTTCACAGATACTAGTGTTACATAGTTTCCCATCTATAACTAGTGAGATGCACATAACTCATGTACCTCATGCTAGTGTGCTTGGATACCTTATATACACTATTTTTCATTAGACTAGACATTATCCAAATAGTGAGTATTTATATAAAGTGCTATAACACACAGGCGTTCCTCCTTTTACACCAATTAATAATAGTGACAACCCTCACAGGTGATTGGATAATGTCTAGACTAATCCAAGCACACTAGCATGAGGTACATGAGTTATGTTCATCTCACTAGATATAGATGGGCATTAATGCTCAATTGAATGATACGTTCCCATAAAAATGTGAACTCCTATTAATTTGCAAACTCTCATGTTAAATAACTACAAAATAAAGTCAACATAGTTCCTTTAACACAACCAAAGTTAAAATTAAATTATTCAAAAAAGGGTTTGTGTTTTGAGTTAATTGGTTTATGTAAATCTGTTTCAGCAATAGGTGGTGAACATTCATATTTTCCTAAGTAGTACTTTGAGCATTCCTTCCACACATGTACTATTGTGAAAATCATCACAAGTCCATTTATTGCAGGAGAGAGAGAGAGAAAGAGAGAGGAATGACAAGGATATTGATGCTCTACTTACTAGCCGTTACCTTAGAAAAATGAGCAAGAAACCAAAAAAGAAATGATTAGCAAAAAATGTTAATTATAATCATTTCTTTTTTGGTTTCTTGCTCATTTTTCTAAGATAACGGCTAAGTAGAGCATCAATATCCTCATCATTCCTCTCTCTCTCTCTCTCTCCCCTACTGGTCCTTTGATGTGTATTAAACAGAATCAAATTTTTAGCATATTATTATCATTCTATTTCTTTGTTGTAAACATGCCATTGGTTCAGTTTTTTAATTTTTTTGTGTGTTAAATGCATTTAAAATAAAGGTCTAATTCTATAGACTTCTGATGTAGAGCCCTCTACTATCACCTTAAATAGGACAACTCAACTTGAGGATTCAAAAAGAAACTTAAATGGAATACACCAAGAAGTACCAAATGATGAATGCTCAATTGTTGTAATGGTAAAGCAATATCAGAACCACCCATTTCTAGAACTTGATTTTTCTATAGTCCTAATGATTTTTCTTATTTCTTGAACATTGTTGACATACTTAAATGGAATACACAATACCAAATGATGAATGCTCAATTGTTGTTATGGCAAAGCAATATCAGAAATGTCCATTTCTAGAACTTGATTTTTCTATAGTTGTAATGATTTTTCTTATTTCTTGAACATTGTTGACATACTTAAATGGAATACACAATACCAAATGATGAATTCTCAATTTATGTAATGGTAAAGCATCAGAACCATCCATTTCTAAAATTTGATTTTGTATAGTCTTAATTATTTTTCTATAGTCCTAATGATTTTGAAAATTGTTGACAAAGAGTGTTTCCTTTTTTTATTGTAGTATAAATTATTTTTCTATAGTCGTAATGATTTTTCTTATTTCTTGAACATTGTTGACATACTTAAATGGAATACACAATACCAAATGATGAATTCTCAATTTATGTAATGGCAAAGCATCAGAACCATCCATTTCTAAAATTTGATTTTGTATAGTCTTAATTATTTTTCTATAGTCCTAATGATTTTGAAAATTGTTGACAAAGAGTGTTTCCTTTTTTTATTATAGTATAAATTATTTTTCTATAGTCGTAATGATTTTTCTTATTTCTTGTCTTTTTTCCCTTTTTTATTTCCTATGTCTGTGCTTCATGACAAGATTTTGTCACCTTCTTTTGATGGTATATTTCATTCACTCTATGTGGAATACTATTTTGTTCACTATTTTATTTCAGCTTGATATTTCTTTCATTTTTCATATACACAGAAACTACACATGTTGATAAAAAAATGAGCAATTTGATTTAGGTTTACTTTTCATTATTGTAAATGGTTAATATTTCTGATGGTACTCCTTGGTGTATTCCATATAAAAATAATAAATGTAGTAACGATGGTGTGGTGCATTATTGATATAGGCTCGATGGCTCTTGTCAATGTGTCAAACTGTCAATATGGTGGTGGGCGGTGTGTGTTGAAGACTTCACAAACATAGAGCAACCTTGGACAACAATTTTGGTGCTGCCCAAATAGAAAAAAGGTTGCTAATGTGTATATATTTAATGTTTCTAATGTAAATACTACTCAATATATTATAAGAACTAATGTAGATTGGGCATCATAGGGAAATAATGGTTGCGGATACTTTAGTTGGGTTGATGACAACTCATCTGCATCTATCCTCCCATCTCCACTTATCCGCGATGAAGGATTTTAGCGCAAAATGTGTCAGGCTAGGGCAAATTCTGAAATTATATTTTTATGATGCCTTCTTTGTATTGTAATCACATATCTTTGTTGCAACCATATGCAGAGATGAACTCAGGAATTAGTTAGTTTAGTATTTTCATATTGTAACTAATATTTTAATATGGATATGACATAACTTCTCTTTGCCTCAAGTGTGCATATATATGGTTTACATCTTTTTTTAGAATAATTCTTCATGTTTATGGGTCAAGTTAGCCCCAATCTGCTATCAATCACATGATTTAACATATAGTGTTTTCTTGGTTATTCCATTTTTTCTTGACCTATGAAGGCCATTTGGTAATTTCAACTACACCTAAGGATCCATCAGTAGTTGTGGAAAATAGGATTCATGTTGCAATGCCAAGCTGTGAGGTGGGAAAACAGAGGCAAGAAGAGTGGAAAGAAGATGATATTCCTAAGATCATGGATTAGTTTCAAGCTTCAATGAGGCTTTGTACCACGTACTATCTGTAGATTTGTACGCCGTGCTAATTTAGGCTAGAGGTAAACTACATGTGTCATGTAAACATGGTTGAATGCAATCTCTTTTGTGCATTTTCAAGATTTTTCCCACCAATACAAGCGTAAATAATGCATTGAATGTAATCTACGAACACTACGTGGTATGAAGTCTTGCTAAAGTTTTAAATACAAGAGTAGGTGACAAGAGCAAGTGACATGGATCCCCCACATGATAGAGGCTGCGGGGATACTCCTCCCACCCATTTGTTAGCAACGGTAAAACTTATTGAAATTGTACAAATTAGATAGTTGAAAAATGTTATATTATTATGTTGTTTTATTTAGGGTTTTGGAGTTATTATGATAGTTTTACTGATATTCCTATCACAATTTGATGTTCAGGATAGGGGAAAAGCACCTAGAACAATAGAGGCAATATTTGTAGATATGCATGAGGATATCCTAGAAATACCTAATCTAATAAATATGTTGAAGAAAAAACTAAAAAGATTCAATACAAAAATTATTAGCAAAAGAAAATTTTAGAAAAAGTTGCCAAACATCTTAAGACTGTGAGGGACTCATATAGAAGGAGTCTCATCTAGAACCCAAAGTATGAGCGCCCTCCCTTTATTCCAATGAGGGATTGGAATGAGTTCATTTTGGATGCAAAGGAGAAAGGGGATACTCAAAGAGGAATTACACCAGCAAATGAGAGAAGAAGGTATGCAACAGTATTAACTACTAGTCAAATGTAATAATGCACTAATTAGTGAGCTTTATATCTATATCATATAACATATTTCAAAATTTTCATAGGTTGCAAGATACATCAAAGGCAACAAAGGCCACACTGCAAAATATTTCACAATAGCTGACAAACATAATTTTAGGCATCATGGTCACATTTTTTTGGAGACAACATAATTGAGTTGTATACCAATGACGATGGAGTGCAACCTCTGCTCCTCCAATTCCAAGTTGACACTGTGGGATGTAGAAAAACTTGGAACCAGAGGTGCATAATTTTCTCTCCATCATCTGGGTATACCACTCAATTACATTATCTCCACAAAAATGTGACCATGATGCCTACAATTATGTTTCTTAGTTGTATTGTCCCAGGACCCCTTATGACCCTTTACGACCATTTACGATCCCTAAGAATACATCTTAGAGGTTTTAAAATGTCGTAAAGGGTCATAAGAGGCTCCTAGGAGGGGCCAGATGAGCTTCCACCTTCACGTGGTTGGCCCTGTTAGGTAGAGAATGTTAAACTATTCTCGAAACAAAGAGAAGCTCAATAATTTAATAAAGGGATTACAAAGGGATTCCATTCCGATGTGGGAGGTGTATTCAGACAAGGAATCTTGGTGGAAAGACATCTCACACCATCATTATATTTTGGAGAAGAAGTTGAAGCAACAAAAGAGTTTTTGGAGAGCCATGTTTTGGCACTAGTCATGTACTACAAGCACTAGAATTGAGTTTTTTTGCACAGGCTGGGAAATTTTTGTATATCAACATGTGATAGAGTTTGGGGATTTTTTAGTATTTAAATACATTTGTGGGATGTATTTCAAATTTTGGATATATGGGAAGAATGGCTATGAAAAAGATATTTCTATTTTTCATTCTGAGAAGATCCAGAGTGATTTTGAGTCACAGAGGAAATGCCCTAATCCTTCAAGAAGTTCTATTTCGATGAGTTCTAATAACTTGAGGGACAAAAAATTATCTGTTGATCACTTGATTTTCTTTTCAACTCAACAAATAATTTTTTGTCCCTCAAGTGATCAGAACTCATCAAAATAGCACTTTTTGAAGGATTAGGGCATTTCCTATGTGACTCAAAATCACTCTGGATCTTCTCAGAATGAAAAATAGAAATATCTTTTTCAAAGCCATTCTTCCCATATATCCAAACTCTGAAATACATCCCACATATGTATTTAAATACTAAAAATTCCTCAAACTCTATCGCATGTTGATATACAAAAATTTCCCAACCATGCCAAAAAACTCAATTCTAGTGATTGTACTACATGACTGGTGCCAAAATAGGGCTCTCCCAATCACTGACTGTGACCTACTAGAAACAAGAAACCAAACAAGTGTGGACACCTGAAGATAAATATCAAATAGGGAAAAAGCACCTGCAGCAATAGAGGCAATAGATTTAGATATAGATGAGGATATCCCATAAATCCCTAATATATTAAATATGGTGAAGAAAAAAACAAAAGGAGTAATGTAGGAATTATTACTATTTTGGAAGATGCAATTCCAACTGAGGAGATGCTGAAGAGGACAAATCAATTACCTAGTCATGGACATCATGGTGAGGCCAGTAGTAGCATCATGAAAAATAGTAATAATTTTTGCATTAACTCTTCTTTAGTTTTTTCTTCACCATATTTATTATATTAGGGATTTCTGGGATATCCTCATCAGTTAATTATATTATATGTCATGTTAATGAATATTATTATGTGTTAATGAATTCTTGATTAGTGTTGCATATTAATGAATGTTGTATCATATTAATGGATGTTATTTGATTATATTGATTGAATGTTATAGTTCATAAATGGATGAATGAAGTGTGTAATTAGATATTAATGGGGAATTTATATTGATGTTAGGGGGAGGGAAGGTGAGGTCATATGAGCTTCCACCTTCATGTGATTGGCCTTGTTAAGTAGAGAATATTAAACTATTCTCGAAACCAAGTGAAGCTCAAACTAACATACCTTCATTATTTAATCAATTTCATTCATTCTAGGCCTTTTCTCATAAGTGCATTTTGAATGTGTCATTGTCAAGAAATTATCAAATAAAAAACTAGAAGGACCAATAGTCAACTTCTCATTGTCATTATCTGGCATGATTCAGCTTTATTTTTTGTAAGTATTCTTGTATTGAATGCATCAACCTCTCTTGGCCTAATGTGGATTATTTCATTGGTCTGTATTTTTGAGTAGGTGAAGTGTTAAATCAGTTCCTATCTTCTATTCTTAATTTGTTCAAACTGCAGGAGGGCCTGACAAATATACTCAACATAGAATTGACTACTAGTTTGGGCAATTGAACACACTGAGTCTTTGGCTTGAGAGAAAGAGTTGAGCAATGTTGTTTCTAGGGACCTATGCAATTGTTCTCAATGACCTCTTTTTTTTTAACAGGTATATTTATATATATGTAGTGTCCATGTTTTTTTAAAATACAGATTCTTTTTGTGTATATGCTAGTGTTGTGGAACCTAAATAAACAATTATAAATGTAATAGATAATGTCTTCGATGAAGGAATTGATGTACCACATGTAAACCAAAATCCATGCTTACTGTCATTTTGTGCAAAATGAGTTTGTCTATTAGCATATCAGATTTTGTTACACCCTTCATGACTGTAATGTTTAAGTTAAGTATTGATGCAATTTTCTAAAGTAGCAAGTTCTGTTGTCATTGTTTTTTTTCTAGTGGTTCTGAGGAGATCAAGAATTATCAAGGAAAGATATTGAAGTGGAAAGGAAAAGTTTCTGAGAGGTTACAAATATTGATTCATCGATTAGGTATACTTTTTTTTAAGTAATCACTACAAAAATGGTTAAGTTTTCCTGAATTTTTAAAATAAGTCATAATTATTTAGTATCATATTCTTAGCTGCAAGTTGCAAGCCTTCATACCATAAATTTTAGAGTTCAACTCTTACATGGATAAAGTTGTAGGTTATATTGAACTATCTGTTATATTTTTTGACTCTTTAGTTGCTAGAAAGATTAAATTCACATCCTAGTTGTCATTGTGTTTGGGACATAAAGCTTTATTTAACTAAATTAATTCTTTTGATATTGAGATAAAAAATCTACAAATAAAGCCTAGATTGGGGACTGCATAGAAAACTATCATATGAAAAAATACTGAAAGGGGAGTATCAAAGTTCCTTACAAGCAATCCACATATCAAAATTTAGTTGTAGGATTGAAAAAAAGGGCAAGATAAAAAATTTCATAGGCCCATACAAGACACCCACCAAAATATAGACCATCAGTTTATAGAACCCTTGCAATATATACCAAGGAATGATAGGTAGTGAAAACCAAATAGATAGAAAAAAGAACATAACCATATGTTGCCTCACCTATTTGAGGTAAGCCAAACTCAGTCCAATTCTCTTAACAATGGTATATATCCATCTAAGTGCAGCAACCTTCAAATATTTGCAGTGATAAAGAGAATCCCCATATTTTATCATCCTAACATAGTCTTTGGTGACTTTGGCAATGAGATTGTGAGCAATATTGATCTGGCCAAGGGCCAACTTGTAGTGATCTTTATCATATAAAACACTTAGAAAATCTCCATAAAATGGATGCACATCATCTTGGTGGGGGAAATCATCTTAGCAAATACATCTGAAGCAGCAATAGAAGAAGCAGTAGTAGCAGAAGAAGCAGCAGCAGAAAATACATCACTGACACTTCTTTGGGCATATTTCATTGACTCCTCAAAATGAGTAGCCTTTATTTCAGCTACCTCATCACTATCATCCTCATCCATTGCCTTAGGGTTCTCACTTCTTTTTCTTTTGCATTCAAGATCCTGTAAAAGTGCAGAGGAAAGAGAACATGACAAATTGAAATAATAAGATACAAGTTGAGGAAAATTGAATCAAAAAATGTAAAATTCTAACAATCCAGTTCAAAAAAAACTATTAAGAAATTCATAACCAAATCTAGTTTGCAAAAGCTGCCATAATTGAAACTCACTTTCTCAATATTTTCTCTAATAGCATACTTGCAAGCCCAGTGACAAATATCTTTAATATTGGCTCCATTGATTCCTTGGGTATAACAGGCCAATGCCATTAGGTATAATGAAAACTATTTTCTTGGTTGTCATACCATCCATCTCCATCAACAACTGGTTAAGGACTCTTTCTGTAGTATCCCCAACACTACTTCCATGCTGCAAACATGCAAACCAATTATGCATCACCAGTCAGAGCCTATCTCTCAAATAGTTCAAACAAAATGAAAAACCCCATAGTTTCATGCAGAGCAGAGTAGATGGATTGCTAAAACCTGCTGAAAAATCTCTGTAATATCTCATCAATAAATATAATGGATAGGGAATTCTTCTCAGACTCCTCAAAAGCCTTTTAGAGATTGCTTTCACTTTCTCCAACCAACTTTGACATGATCTCAAGTCCATTGATACAGAAAAAGAAGGCACCAGTTTCATTTGCCACTGCCCTAGCAATTAAAGTTTTCCCAGAACCAGGAGGCCCATAGAGTAGAATACCCTTTGGGGGATTCACACCAATAGATTTGAAGAGTTGTGAGCATCTAAGAGGAAGCTCTACCAATTCATGAATCACCAGTCAGAATTAGTTGAACTAGACTTTCTCTGTTGTAGAATTGATTTAGTATAGAATATTTTCTAGCAAGATTTTTTTTTAAAAAGCAAGGTTTTCATAGCATTATCTACCACTTGAGAAAAAGTTTCCATAGCTAAAGTTCCTTGCCATAGCTAATATTTCTCTAAAGACTTATAGGTTAGTAAGTCCTCAGCTAGAATAGACACATTTGTCACTTCATTAAGATGACAATTGTGTACTAAGTTTCCTAACTGTATAAGTCATCATCATCTTTATTATCTATTATAGAAAATACATTCGAAGCACCAGCAGAAACACCAGGAAATTGAAACTTAGAACCAAAGCCTCGAGATTGTTGTAGTGTTTGTGCAAAGGCTTGATACTTTTGAATATCAGCATCACTGACACTTCTTTGGGCATATTTCATTAACTCCTCAAAATGATCAGCCTTTATTTTAGCTACCTCATCACTATCATCCTCATCCATTCTCACTTCTTTTTCTTTCACATTCAATATTATCCTATAAAAGTGCAGAGGATAGAGAACATGACAAATTGAAAAAATAACATACAAGTTGAGGAAAATTGAATCAAAAAATGTAAAATTCTAACAAACCAGTTCAAAAAAAACCATTAAGAAATTCATAACCAAATATAGTTTGCAAAATTCACCACAATTGAAGCTCACCTTCTCAATATTTTCTCTAATAGCATACTTGCAAGCTTGTTGACAAATCTCTGTAATATCTCATCAATAAATATAATGGATGGGGCATTCTTCTCAGCCTCCTCAAAATCCTTCTAGAGATTTCTTTCACTTTCTCCAGCCAACTTTGACATGATCTCAGGTCCGTTGATATAGAAAAAGAAGGCACTAGTTTCATTTGCCACTGCCTTAGCAATTAAAGTTTTCCCAGAACTAGGAGGCCCATAGAGAAGAATACCCTTTGGGGGCTTCACACCAATAGATTTGAAGAGTTGTGGGCATCTAAGAGAAAGCTCTACCAATTCACAAATCACCAATCAGGGCCTATCTTCAAATAGTTCAAACAAAATGAAAAAACCATAGTTTCATGTAGATCAGAGAAGATGGATTGCTAGAGCCCAAAGAAGTCTAGAAAATAGAATGAGAAGGGACCCACTAGAAACAAGTAGTAGAATGAGTGTGGACACTTGAAGATAAATATCTAGACTAATCATCGATCAGGATGTTGTTGGTGATTAGTCTGGATATTTATCTTCAATTTTTTTTAAACACTATGCATTTCATCAAAATTTCAACCAACCTACGTCGAAACTCTCGCATAAAATTGACCATTATGTGTCAAAATGTGGCATCGTGGGTTTGGCATCCTAGTCAGAGCCACTAAATATTTTGACCAACAATGGTCAAAATATTACTATCACGGGTTTGGCATCCTAGTTGGAGCGACCAAAGTTTTTGACCAATATCAATTTATATTGGTCAAAAGATCGACCAATATATGAACACATGCCACTGTTATTTTCATCCTAGATTGCCCTCTTTTTTTACCAATATGGGAGTCGATCATTCGATGATTTTAGGTATGGGTTGATATTTTGATGCAGATCATAGTGATGAACTAGTTGGTCAACTATTCAACTATGTTGGGTAGAAAATTCAACCAATATTGCATTGAAAAATGGTGCAAAATGTACTAGTGAGTATGGACAAGTGTGGGACCAAGTGTTACCACAAGCTGAATTTTCTTATAATGATAGCATAAATAGGTCTACCAGTAAGAGCCCATTTGAAGTGGTGTATGGCATGCACCCAAGAGGTGTGTGTGATCTTAGAGAACTTAGAAATCAAGGGGGAGTTAGTGGACATGCTAAAGAATTTTCTCAATCCATGCAAGAGATCCATGAATAGGTTAGAAGGGCATTGGTTGAAGCCAATCAAAAAGTGAAAGCTAAAATTGATGAAAGAAGGAAGGATATTCAATGTGAAGTGGGATATTGGGTGATGGGACATCTTAAAATATCAAGGCTTCAAAAGGGCATACCCAGCAAGCTTCAAATGAGGAGAGTTGGACCTTGTAAGGTTCTAGCCAAGTATGGCTCAACTGCATATAAGATAGGCCTTCCTAGTGAACTATCTACCTCTCTGGTTTTCAATGTTCAATACTTGGTTATATACAAAGGACCTAATGTGAAAGAAGATGAACATAGTCTAGATGTTCATGATGATGTTAAAGACCTCAAAATATGAGTACAAGTGAAGCCTCAAGCTGAGAGGATACTAGACTCAAGGGTGAAGAGACAAACTAGGCATGGAGTCTACATGGAGCACCTTGTGAAGTGGAAGTCTCTACCTAAATCAAAGGCTCAATGGATTGAAGAGAATAGCTTTAAGAAGCTAGGTATTAATGTCTCCCTCTTGTCCCCTAATGGGACTTAGTTTCTTTTTTGCACGGGAGTATGGTGCAGGAGCACCTAGGTTCTTGGCCAACCTAGCTCCTAGTCACTTAGTTTTGGCTTGTAGTGACCTTCACCAAGTCACTATCCATTAAGGATTTTGTTTTGTTTTTTTTAGTGTGGGTGTGTGTTTGAGTTCCAATAGGATTTTAGGACATTGATTAGGTGTTTTGGTGAAGGCTGCACTATGTCTAGAATAGACCCAAAGGATATGGTTTGTATACCATTGGATATTACCAATCAGTAAAAGCCATGATTTAACTCTGAAAATAAGATAGATGAGTGAAATAAAGATGAAAAAGGGTCTTAGAGGTCTTAGGTGAGTCTTAGGGGTCTTTTAGACCTATTGGCACAACCCTAGAAAAGTTAAGCAATTTGTAAAAGTTGTCATGACAACTTTCCAAAGTTGTCATGACAACAAATTGTCTAACGCCTGTTTGAGAGATAGAGTTAGTTATAGGGTTGAAACCAATAAAATTTGATTGAATAAGCCTATATATTTATTTCTCCTATCAAGATAGAAGGTTGGAACTCAGTTTTATGTGTTTTCTTTCTATTTCATAGGCTGGTGTGGACTATACCCATTTTTTATTGAATAGAAAGCACGGTAATCCTTGATCATGGATTAGACCTGAGAAAATCTTTACATGAGTTTATTCTTAACATTTCTCTAGGTATATTAGAGCTTTAATTTAGTTTGGTAGCTTTCTTTTTAGCTTTGTAAACTAAATCCTCCTCTGTGACCAGCTTTCTAGATTGTTCAGAGTAGAGGTAACAATAATGGCTCTACCATAGGTTTCCATGGAGATGGTTTTTCATGGCCTCTTGGAATATGTTAGGGAATTGTATAGGATATGTAAATATGTATTTTTATGGTCTAGTTTGTAGGGGAATGATTTTTAAGAGCAAGCCCTAGGTGAGCTAGAGCTATCCCTGCTAGGTAGCTTGTTGTTGATCCAGCAAATGGGAGAGGGCTCAAGGATTGACAAGGTCAATCCATCTTCAAGAAAGTGTTCCTTGGTAATCAAAGACTCTATCTTGTGAAGTAAAGCCTTTTACCAATCTTGAAAAGGGTGTAACCATCAAACCCTCACTAAAAACTAGTGAGGCCTAATTAGGCTAAAAACAAGGCTTAAAGATAGGAAAGTGTTGTACGGAGGGCTTGGAAACCTAAGGAGTTCAGAATCCTTTGTAACTTCCAAAATGGTATCAAGAAATGTAATCACTTTTTCCACTTGTGTGGAAAGTTGAAAATTTAAGCCCTAAAAAGTGTGTTGGAAGACCTACAAGGACCTAGTAGCCTTTTGGTCTATGTTTTGGAGATCAACTTGTAGAAGGGAGATGCTACATGGTGGAAACACCTCAAAATGAACCAAACTAAGAAAAATTTAGTCTTCTCTCATAGTCAATACTTGGAATCAAGAATTTGGATGAAGGGATAAATTCCTTAGTTGAATTCGGATGAAGGGTATTGTGAACAAGAGTAGGTTGTAATCCTTGGTAGTGAAATCTTGAGGAGTAGAAGAGATTAGGAAGAATCCCTCAGTGTGAAGGGTCTAAAAAAAACCTAAGATAGATCAGGGAAGAGCCTAGGTAATTCCTAAAGGAAGTAGGGATAGTTTGAAGAAGATCTCCCTATCAGCAAGCAACAATGTCCACTCAGTTAAGTTCCAGGTAGGGGACATTTTTTTAAAAAAAATTAATTTGTTTATGTTTTTTAATTGTTTTTTTATATTTATATGAAAAAAAGTCATTTTTTTACTTAGCATTATAATTTAAATATTATTTTTTTTCCATTTATGAAATCTATATTATTGATGAACTAAGCGTAAATGTAAAATTAAAACTTAGAAACGTATTTACCTAAAAATATTCAAAATCAAAACATAAAGTCAAAAGTTTGAAACTTAAGCGTACAAACCTAAATCCTAGAAAACATATATAATTTATGCAAAACTTAAACTGTAACCTAAAAACATGTAAATAGTACACAATACATAGTTAATTTAAATAATTTTTCAATAAAATTTATTTAAAATGATTACTTGAATATATATATATATATATATATATATATATATATATATATATATATATATATATATATATATCTCACTTAGTTATTTTCCAAAATAAATATATATTAAGAACATATAGATCTATAATCCTTTACATATTTTTTTGACAAACAAAATTATACTTAAGACCTAATAATACCTAATCTTAAGACATAATAGGACCCTTAAGACATAATAATACCTAATAATTTTAGCATATAATACCTACCCTCAAGACATTTAATAGGACCCTTAAGACCTAATAGGATGTCCAATTATAAGACCCTTAAGACCCAATACCTGACCTAATAGTACCAACTAAGACATAATCCTAGACTCTTACTGACCTAATAGGACCACTTAAGAATTAATTTAGTCTACCGAATACGACCTATTAGGACCCTTAAGACCTAATAGAACCACTTAAGACCTAATAGAACTTAATAGGACCGAATAGTCCACCCTTAAGACCCAATAGGACCTAATTAAGACCCTTAAGACCCAATTGGACCCTTAAGACCTAATATGACCCAATAGGACCCTTAAGACCTAATAAGACCCCTTCAGACCTAACATGACCTAATAGGACCCTTTAAGACCTAACATGACTAATATGACCTAATAGGACCCCTTAAGACCTAATTAAGACATAATACAAGTGATCAATCTATTCTAATCAATTGAAAAAAGAATCAATCTAATTTCAATTTAAATTCAATTTAACAAGAATCAATCTAATCAATTTAATATATCTAGAGTGGAATTATTCTTCATCTAGAATATTGATCTATTGTAATCAATTGAAAAAAGTATTGAAAGTTCTAATTGAAATTAAAATTCAAGTAGAAAGTATGAAAGTTCTAGAATCAATTAAAATTCAATTTACTTATCTAATAAATCTAATCAATTTAGAAATATAGACTAGAAAAGGTATTTATTGAACTCACTTGGTCTAATCAATTAAAATTTAATTCAGGTTTAATCAATATAAATTCAATCTAATCATAAATTTCAAATCATTTGTAGTCTGTAAGTTTCAAATACGGTTTTTAAGTATGCACAAATTAAAATCCTTCAATTTAAATCTCTTGATACATGTAGTCTGGATCCTCTCTATCCTTTATTATCTCCAAAAAAATTTCATGCTATTTAATAGGCAACTTCCACTTTTGGTTTCCACGTGACCCTTTTTTTAGCACAATTTCAAACTGCAATTTCATCATTATAACCAAGTGACTATAATGTAGAACTCTCTATCTAGGCATGTATTCAATAAATTGAACTCCATTTTTGTCGATCTTAGCTTGTTGATAATAGGTGCCTTCAATAACAACCAAACCAATCAGATATTGTTGTCCATCACCATTGACAATTTCTTCAGGCAACTTGTGTTTTTCATTGGTGCATCTTAGTAGATAATAATCTACACCTTCTGCATTTTCAAGATATGCAACCACGGAAAAAATATCACCTGTACAATTTATATTTATGTACAATTTTTTTATAAACCTCAAGAATATAATATATATATATATATATAGAAACATGCACATGTAATGTAACTAGAAATTAGAAACACACACCTATAACATCTAAATCAGAAACATGTTCATAGTTAGCTGAATATATAGGATCATGGATGTCTATGTCATTGTCATCATCTTCATAAGGAAGCTTTCTATTTAACTCTTTTTTATCCCATTGTTAAACATATCTATTTGCAATGTTAACACATTGACTTGTTGTGTTGTTGTTAAGACAATCTTCACAAGAGAATGATTTATCTCTTAGTTGAATCACTAGAGGCTTATGTTGTCCTATAGTCATCACTTGATGCAAACTTCTAATTCCAACAATTGATTGACAATTGTAAGGATTCGATCAATTGATATCTGGATTGGATGGATTGATATATCTCAATTTGAAATTGTGAAAAATGTGAAATGCAATATATATGTACATACATTGTGTAGTTCACATGAGCTATAATATATATATAGATCTACAACCAATTAAAACACATGTGATAGACCTATAATATGTATAGTTTTTTGAATTTGAGTTTGAAAAATAAAAGTTTTAAATTTACCTATCACTTCCCAAAAGTAACATTTTTAGTATTTTGTGTCTCGAGTAGCGAAATGATTTTGACACCATTCAACAATTTTCTTTGAATTCTCTATCATGTTACCTAGAGATATAATTTTAACAATTTAGTATATATATACATATGGGTGAACCCACAACAATGGGTTACACTTTCTTGCCTGAATGGACACTGAACTTCAGATTTTGAAAAAAAAATCAGATTCAGATGCATATTGTTGTTAAACCATTTGAAATCAGAAGATGAAGTAAAGTAGAGTCTTTTAGGATTTTCTGTCTAGATTCTAAATATATTTTTTATTTTTATTTTTTAATTTATTTGAATGGTTTTTTCTTTCTCCCACAAAAATTGATATGTTGTTGAAAATGTCATTTTCAAAGAGTTACATTATTTTCATAGAGCATAATTTTTTTTCTAAAATAGATATCAATGTGATTCTTTCAAATTTAGTTTTGTAACATCCATACAGAGGGAATGCAATTGGTTTTATAACATTATCATGATTATTGCATATTTTATTAACATTTGAAGTTGACTAAACCATAATTTTGACATACCTTGACTACATAGCTTATAACTTGTCGTGTATTTGTCCAGTTTCATTTATTTTTTATAGAAAGAGAACTTCAATACCTAGGGCATAGATATTTTTTAGAATTTTTTTCTCTCATTTACTATTTTTCCATAAGCATCAAACATAGAGGTAGACATATAGTGAAATATCTATGTTTAGTAAAACTAAAAATACAAAGTCATAATAAACTTAATATATATTAACATTATAATCATTGGAAATATTTTTCTTAGTAGTACCTTACTAAATAGATAGGTTGTCAAATGGATTCATTTGATCTGCCAAAAGATAAAGTCAAACTAATTTTTTGTCATCATTTTAATAGGTGCGAAGGAGACTCCATTGTAGGTATGAATTAGGAGTATAGATGTTATATCAATGTTTTTTTTTAATCTAAGAGAAATTGAGATAAAAATTTGTAATTAATTCCTTCAAATAGAACCTCTCAAGGCTTAAATCATTATATTTTATTAAAAATGTGTTATTTCAACATAAATCAGCATGTCTAAAAAAGTGTAACCCACTATTGTGGGGTCACCCATATATATAATTAGTTTATTTCTAAGAAAATGAAGATTAAAGAACATGCGTACACGTAATGTAAAGTTAAATAGGAGAAAATAAACAAGTTGAATATCAAATGTATACATAGCTTAAAGTTCATGTTGTTGGAGTGTACGCTTCACACATGCTCCTGCTACATTGTGCTCTCCTTTCCATGTCCACTTTCAAAGAAGTTCCAAACAAACTTAATGTTGTGTCTGTTGGAGTGATTTTTAGGGTTTTTTGAACAATCTCATTTTAAATATTGCTAGCATCTAAAACTTACATATGCATCAATTATGCTATAACTCTGCAAGAAATTGTCTTCGACAAAATCCAAGTGTCAAGCCTACCAGATGCAAAAATGTCCACATATCCTTGCCCTAAGTCTTGATGCCCTAAGTATGCCCTAGATCCTTATGTTTCCATGTTACTTTTTGAGGCACTTAAAGGGCTGCATATGCATGTGGTCATTTATATTACCTAGTGTTCACTGAATCTCATAATAAATCTATTAAGTCCTCAAACATTCAGCGAAAAAGAGACAAAGCTTTGGTTTTCTTCTTATTCTCTTCAATCGTGTGATCGCTAGTTAAGTTGGTGGTTAGTGATTTCTTTCAGTGATTCAATGATGTGTCTTCGCCTAATTGTGTGATTCTTAGCACTTGTCCATAAACATTCAGTGACTCAATGAAAGTGTCTTCACCTGTTCACTTGATCTGATGGTGAAGTTCCAAAATATTGAGTGACTCAGTGATGACCGTTGATGCAATCCAAGATTGACGATTGCTATCAGATTTTAGTTTAAAGGTTGTAGTTTGTAAAGTGTTTGGTGACTCAGCAAACAAAGAATACGCTCACTCACATAAAACTAGATGTTAGTGACAAAACATTCAGTGAGTGGGAGACTAAATGTAGTCTCTTAATCATGTAATCTAGTGGTTAAGTCTCAAGGCATTCAGTAATTCAGTGCGGACCGTAGATGCAATTTTTTATCAATGATAGTTGTGATATCTCAAACATGACTTTGTAGTTAGTATTTGATTCAGCGATCAAGTGAATAAAGTGTTCTCTTAATCTCCAAGATCCAGTGGTTATGTAGAAAGAATCCAGCGATCAAGCAACTACAGTGTTCATTTAATCGCGTGATAAAATAGTTAAGTAATGAGATATTCATTGATTCAGCGGGAGCCGTGGATAGTAATGAAGATCAATGATCGATGTTTAATCTCGGGATCAAACTGAGGATAACAAGATATTCAATGACTTGGCAACAAAGGCATTTCACTGAATCACGTGATATAACTGGAGTTAGTGATAACATCTAACGATGATGCTAATACAGTGTTCATTGGACCACTTAATCAAGATCGATTTAGGTGAAGCATTTGGCAATTGTGTGAGTATAGTGTTCGTTGAATGACATGATACAACTAAGGTTAAGCTAAAGATCTAGAGATTGTGTGAACACTTCATTCTCTCATCCACAAGAAATAACCATAGTTTAGCATGATATTCTGAGATCATGCGAAAGGTCTCAGTCGCTGAATCACTAGATTGAGCCTGGTTTAAGTTCTCATTAATGAAAAAGGGAAAGGATTTGTTCTAACATGGAAAGGTACTCTTCCAAGGTGGAAAAGATAAAGAGGCTAGCCAATCAAATCGCAATTAAGGTTTTTTGCCAGTACTCGAGGGTTTTAAAGAGATGACACAGTAATCATTCCTTTTTCTTGTTTCCAAATTTTAAAATGCAAACTCTCACATCTCACATTACGGCTAGCTCTATTTCAAATTTGGTGTTATGTAGAGTTGAATGTTGAGATAAATCAGGCAAGATTTACAGTGATCTTGATAACTCCAATGCATTAAATGATCAACATTATTTAGATAGGACATTCATGCATTTACACTTAACATTTTTTTAGAGACCAATTGAGATTTTCAAGCAATTGTAGTGTGAAATTTGCATAGCTGAGTGTTCATAAAAGCTTTGCAGAGATGAGCCAACCTGATTCAAGTCGAGATTTGTCTAGTGAGGGAGAAAAAGAACAAGGAGATGAATAAAAGGGAAAGCCAAATTTCTCTCATTAATTCACTGAGTTTCTACATAGGTCCAACCAAAACAAGAAGGAAAATGATGAAGCTTTCATTGACGACTTGGCAGACTGTAGGGATCCTAATACCCCTTCTTGTTCTAGTTTTATGCTTTTTAGTTATTTTTACAATAATCATGGTAGGCCTATCCTTGTTTGCAATACATGGACTCTAGGCATGGAAAAATTAAAAATTCCTTATGTCTTTGTTGAATGTGACCTTATGTTTGAGTTAGCTAGAAATTATGATCCTGTATCTAAGACAATCAGGTAAGGAGAAAAATCAGCCCTAGTTACTCTTGATAGGGGATCCTTCTTGAAGGCTTTTGGTTTATTCTCTTCTTCCTCCACAGAAATATACCTCAAAAAAGAATAGGAGAAATATGCAAGTCAGTTAGGGCTTGTGAGAACCCAAATAGCCAAACATATGCCTAGGACTAGAAAATGCATTACCCCTCTCCCTGAACATATGAAAGCTCCATATGAGTTTAAATCCCTACATTTTTACATGAAATATCTTGTATATGGGTTATGTCACATTTTCGGGATAGATGGAGATGAAGAAAGGATACCAGTTGATTTACTGATGATAATCCTAGACATACAAAACTCCCACACCAACATAGACTATGATTACATTCAATATGTAATTGATAGGATACATGAGGGTCTTTTATGCATTAATGCGAAGAAGAAGAAAATCAAATTCTCAAATTATTCTCTGTTGATGCATTTGATCTTGTACTTCAATATTGGTAGTTTAGATGTGCGCATGCTAAGACCCAGGATAATGTATGAAGGACAGCCCAACTCTATGCAGCTATGGTTGACATTGTGGAATTACACCTCCAATGAAAATGATTTCAATGTCTTTCAAAATTGGATTGTTAATCCATTTTTAACCTAATTGGGACAAACATCATAAGGCTTTCTATTAGTTTTCTCAAGATTCTCAGACCCAAACAATTTATTGGTCAATGGAAAAAGTGCCATAATTGGGTTGATTTCTATTCGGGCCAAAACTATACATTAATTAGAGTATATGGTTGTCCATAGCCCCCACACTTACTCTGTAAATATGTGCCACCAAGGCTTGCTATGATGGAGTTTCTCTAGGAGCTAATATGGACTGATAAGGAGCACTTGGCTCCACATAAGAAAGGAACTTTTACTCCCCGGCAGTTCAAAATAGATAGTTTTCTAGTCGGGAAGAGAGCATTACCTCAGGTTAGCACCTATTTAAATCATTTCAAGTTGGCCTCTTCTATGTATAGGTATGTTCATTCAGAAGATTTTATCAAATATGCTAGGAAAACACTTATCCCAAAAATTGGTGTTATTAAAGAGCATGAGGAGTGTGATGAGGAAGATGTGACAAGAAACATGTTAGATGAGGATGAAATAAAATAGAAAGCTAACAAATTCTATGATTTGTTGGATTTGGAGGCTGAATTAAAAAGGGTTGAAATTACTTTTGGAGGTTTTTTCCCTGACCTCCCCTATTTGAAAAGAATTGAGAGAATGGTGGAGATGTATGATACTCTCTCCAACCAATTGGAAGCTCATCTTGAAGAAAACCAAAAGTTACAAAAGGACTATTATTCATCAAATTGTGAAGAATACATTGATGATTCACAAGAAGGAGACAACCCACCCTAAGTAGGAGATCCTCCTATTATTGATTTAAGTCAGGATTCCCCTAAGGAAGAGGATATAAATGAACCTCCTCAAAAGAAACAAAGGCTAGAGGAAGGTGAACCCTAAAAAGGGAAGAAAACTAAAAAGGGAACAAATAGGATTAAAGCCTTGCTGCCTAGTGATAGATCATATCATCACTATTTGAGGAAGAATATCATAGAAGGAAATAACATGCTACACAAGAAGGAGTTGAGCTACCCCTTCTACTTGGTAAAGATGAAAGGGAAATATACCATGAGGAATTACTCAATGATGATCAATTCATCAAAAGTGAGGAATTAAATAATTTCCTTATGTGGAAGAAGCAATAGGAGATTGCAAAAATAGTACCTGAGGGTAGTACTCCACATGATGAGGCACTAAAAGCCCTAGCAATATATGATCTAGAATCTGAGACCATCATTATGGAAGAAGCAAGGGAAATCATTAAGTCCAGTGGGATGCTCCTAATGCTAGCTTGTGACCTTACATCATCTTTCATCATAGATCAAATAAGAAAGAAACCTAAGGGCAATCTATCTTATGAAGCCCAAATTGGAGATATGATTAGAGAAAGTGGGTATGATCCTAAATCCAAAGCCTTAAAAATGTGGTCCCTTGCACCAAGAACACAAAAGCTATCCTTAGTCAGGATAGAGGATAAAATGGAAGGGGACAGGATCATCTGGACTATTCAAAACACCAGTGATATAGAAGTATCTAAGGTAGTGACCCACTTTGTACATCTAAATGAAGCTAAAATAGCTCAATTGTCAAATAGATATGCAAAATTATTTGAGAAAACAATAACCATAGAAAAAGATAGAGAGAAAGGACTAATGAAAATAAAATTCCTAGAAGATGAGTTGGAAGAGTTAAAGGTCAAAATTGAAGAAGTTTCTAAGGCAACTCCTCCTCCAATCCAACAAATTGAAGCTGCAGTCCAATCAGTGGCAAGAATTCCCATTGAGGCAATAGGGGATTCAGAAAAGGACAAGTTAGATGTAGCTCTCAAGGAACTCAATGATGTATTACAACATAGGTATCAGTAAATTAAAGGAAAAATGGACTCAGTCCATAAGTTATACTCTATGTTGCAAAAAACAAATGATAGCATCAAAGATGCAATGGTTTCTTTAGAGCCACTTGTTAGTATCTAGTCTAGTAGAGGGCTTTTGTTTGAGAAACTAGAAGTACTACAACCCCATAGGGTAGACATTCCAAAATTAGTGATTGAGGTTGGGGAGAAGATAGAACAAATTAGCACAACATGGGGATTCTTCAAAGAAAAGGCTAATCAGACAAGAACCAAAATGGATATGTTTGGCCCAAATTTTAGCAAGTTCTTTCCTCCAATTTGCAGAGATAATGGTCACATCTTAGAAATTGAGGAGTGGAAGTCAAGAAGGAGTCATTTGGTGACTAGGTGGGAGGCCTTTTTGAATAATGATGTATCTTTAGATATTGATAGGTTCAACAACATTTTTAATGACATGTTTAGAATTACAATTGAATGTACCAAATTTGTTGTTGACACAAAGGCTATCACTAACTCAAGATGGGAAAAATAGGTTAAGATGCTACAAATCCTAAAAGAATATGCCTGGCCTTCACAAGAAAAGGTTTCTGCATGGGACAAAAGCACTAGGCCTAAGAAGACAAAACTAGTTCTTGTTGACCTAGAAGAAATGGATGAAGAGTGAACTTCAACATGGCACCTGATATTTGAGCATAGGAAGGGTAATTATCATAAAGAGGATGATGTAAGTTAGTCGGTAGGTGGTCATCATTCAGAAGACAACTTGCAACAGTTACTCTAAATACCTGCAGACAAAGGTGCCACTTGAAGAGTTCACCATGAGAAGAAATAGATTTCTAGTGCCCTTTCTCCCAATTCTATTATATTTTAAAATGTATTTTGTATTCTAGTGCAATTCATATCTAGGCCATCTGAATCTTGTTGCATCCTTCTTTTAAGGATTCCGAGATGGCTAGTATATATAGGAGGTACCCCTTGTTTTCTAAAGGGTGGTGAAATACTTAGTGTAATAGGAGTTTTCTCATTTAGTGTCTTGATTCTAAGGAATCTTAGCTTTTGAATGTACTGATATAGGAAATTTATCAATGAAAATATACTGTAGTTCCTTGTATATGATTTTTTGTCTTCATATATGAATTTGATTTCTTTATGTATTTAATCTGTAAGGCATTTTTAGATACATCATTCTATAAGGTAGATACTAGGGTTGAATCTTAAGTTTCTTTCAAGGGAAGGGTAAATCTTGAGTGAGGTATTTGAGATTTCAATATCTATGCATGAATTTTATGATATAATATATACATGAGAGGGTAATTTGTAAGGTATTTTATTCGGGTTTTGGGGTTATTTGAATTGAAAAGTTATCTATAGATGTATATTTGTTGACTCTGATGACCTAGCAATTGGCACTGGTCATTACTTAGGTTGCACTATTTCACCATCAATCAAAATGAATAATGATTTACTTTAAAGTTTTTTTAAAAGTTATATGTTTATATCTGTATCAATTATATCAATAACTATTGTGATATTTGGAGAATTAAATCTGATATGTATACCTACCTGTAGCTGAAAGGTCAAAGTGAAGAAGGATATAGATCCTTAATACCTTAGTGTTTATTATTGATAGATGTATCTATTGGAACTACAAGAGTTAAGTATCAGAGGTTTTATGATTAGTTTTGATCATCTACAGTTTTAGGTACTAACAAAATTGGCGACTCTGCTGGGGAATTAAAAATATTTTTGCAATAAGCTTGTTACAATTTTTTGCTAACTATTTATTGTTGTATTTGAAGACCTGTTTACAATACATCCCCACAAATTTTTGGGTGGTGACTCTAAAATCTATGTTTACCAGTTGTTGGTTAAGCATAAAGAAATTTATTTAGGTATCTTGTCAAAATTATTATGAGTAGACAAAGAAACACTAGGTCATACTATAGGGATCACCTAGAAAGCAATATGTGTGATGAACTTCATACACCTAGTACAAAGAAATGGTCTAAAAGAGGAATTTTCAGACATAACTCTCCTAGGCCAGCTAAAGAGCATGTTCCAGTACTCATCACAAAGGAAGTCCCATGGTTTTTTCAAAATCTTGAATTCCTTAGAATAATGAACCCTGAGTCAGTTAGTCCTCCTCAAGAGGAAGAATTCATAGATATAGGATATTTTCCTGTGAGTGAAAATCTAGACTAGATTGGAGAGACTTTTGCTGCTGAAAATACCTCATGTGACTCTGAGAAGTTACAAAATGAAGTCATAGCTTTGAGAAAAAAAGAGAGGGAACAATTGATAGAAATTGTTAAAAAGAGAAAAGAATGGGAATAGAAAAATTATGAGTTGCTCATGGAAAGATAGGAGCTCATAAGAAAGACAAAGAAAAATGAACTTGAGGTTGAGAGTCTGAATCAAGGATTTAAGGGTTTAGACTATGAGCTATTTGGTGATATGGAAGCTCTAAGATAGAAGGCAAATATCAATGGGCCTAATCCTAGTAAGGATGAGTTTGAGGGAGAAGGCCCAGTTCTAAGGCAGTTGCATCCATTAGAGATTAAAAGGAATGAGGATCTCAGAAATAATGTAAATGATGCAGCTGACAAAGGTGTCACACTTCTATGGATCATTACATGCAAGGAAACTCAGGAATGAGCCCTCACAAATCGATTCATAGCTCCCTAGGCATGGAGTGCAAGGGTTTTTAAGAATGCTCTGAGCTAGAGCTATTTAGCCTATAACCTTGCTAGTAAACCATGAAATGGGAGATTCAATGAAGACAAGGGCAAGAATGTCAATATCCTCAAGAATCAAGAATGAAAATGCAATGCAATGCTATGCTAGAAATGGAAATGCAAGCTAAGCTATGAAAGTAAATATGCAAGTGTTACAACCCAAGCTAATTAATCTATGTGAGCTAATCTAGAGCATAGAAATGAAGCTAATCTAAGAAAGCATAAATATGAAGCTAAGCTAAGAATGCAAGAATGAGATGTAGAATGCAAGAATGAGATGTAGATGCTAAGAATTCTCCAAATCTTCAAAAGCTCCAAAGTGACCTAGAAATCTTGCAGCATAAAGTTAGCATAAAAAGTTGGGGATCTAGAATGAAGAAGAGAGCTCTCCTTTTAAAGGAAATGAGAAGGAATGGACCATGGAGATTAAGAAGAAAAATATTTAATCAACGGTGGAGCTTAAAAGAGGAGCAAACCATGTGCACAAATATCCTCCAATGAGAAAATAGGAGTTGACTTTTGTGTCCATATGAGACAAAAAGTTCTTTTTCCCTTTTTATAAAATAAGAATAATGCTTTATTTGTGCAACTTAGGATAAAAGGAAAAGTGGGGGCTTTTTATTTATTAAAAGGGGAGGAAATATTCTTTTTAATAAATAAAGACTTAGGATAAAATGGTTATCCCATAGAAAAAAATCGAATAAATGATAGAACTAGGATTTGATCAAGAATAAGCAATTGCTGATTTAGCAAAAGGGGCTAATAGTCTAGATGACCATTTTTAGGGTTATACAAAAGGAAAGAAAAAATTAATTAGAATTAGTATAAATGAATCCAAGAAAGATAGTGTTTTCCCTTGTGCTATGCCTCAGGCAAATCTAGAATTAGAAAAGGCTAGAAAAGCCAAGGAGGACCTAGCTATCCAGCTAGAAAAATTAGAGTTAGAAGCTGTTGCAGATGAGATGAAAAAAATGATTACTTTCTTACATGCTAATATGAATACAACTACTAGTAGCTCAATCCCTATCACTAGTGAGATGGTACCACATAGCCAGCAATGTGGTACAAAGCCAAGTGTCCAAGTTTCAGGCCCCAATCAAATGGTCCAAGGACCATCTCAAAATATAAATCCATTAGCCCCTTTGAATAGTGTTCCCATGGGTAACATATCATGTCAAAATTTTAGACGAGTGGGAGTACAAGGTTCACCAAATTTTCAAAGGAGTAGTTTGCCTAGATAGATACCCACCATTTTTTTTTTATGGTATCCCTTGTCAGTCGAATGCTATCCCTAATGAGGTAAGAGACAAGATCTCTAAATTCACTAGAAATAATATAGTTACATGTGAAGAGCATCTTAAATATGTTAAAGATAAGATAAATGATTATGAAATTGAGAATGAAGATGTGGTAATGAAACTCTTTGTTCAGTCGTTAATAGAAGATGCTAGGGATTAGTATAGAGGTTTGCCACAAAATAGTATTACTTCATGGGAAGAATTTGTAAAAAGTTTTAAAAAATAGTATGCAGAACATGTAAATTCTAGTTATATTCTTAATGAGTTTAATAACATTAAGAAGCATTTAAATGAGAGAATGTCAGAATTCAATGGTAGATTTCAAAAGGCTATGTACAAATTATTTCAAGTTGTGAGACTAGATGATGAGGTTTGTTTGACCACATACTTCAATTCTTTAGAGGTAAAAATGTCTTGCCTTTTGAGAGACAAAAGACCATGTACTTTGAGAGATGCTTTCAAGTTAGCCATAAATATTGAGAGTAATAGAAAGGCATCTAGTTAGATGTACAAAAGGGATGAAGGGAGGTTGTGGAAAGAAACCAAACCACATACTGTGAAACCTACCAAAGAAGATGACAACGTTGACAAATTGGCAAATGGTATCAAAGATCTTTCTACTAGATATGATAAGGGTGGGAAAAATTTTCAAGATAATAAACCACCATATCAAAGGCAGGAAAGATTTACTAGGCTACATGATCAGCCATACAAAACAAATTGGAAAGATGGGAAGCCTATTTTTGACACTCATGAGCCACTGAAGGGAAGGGATACTCTTGATCCTTTGAAGAAAAATACAACACATAATGTAGAAAATATTCCATGGTGTGTGGCATGTAACATGCCTCACTCACCTTACCAATTTGATGTAGCTCAAGCTCTAGGAGATGAACCAGAAGACCCACTGGCAGGAGACCATGAAGGTGTTGGAAACTGCAATTGAAGTAATTGTTGTGTTTTCATTGATGTCAAATCTTAACTGATAAAATTGTTGCTACTTAGGAAAGTACTATATCTATTTGAGTGTTGCTAAGGGGATAAGCAAGGTTGGTAACAATAGCACTTAAGGAAAGGTTGAGTTATCTTGATACTATAAAGTGTACTTGCCTATGTTGTATAATGATCAAACAATGTATTGTTTATCTTAGTAAGATTGAAGACTAAACTGGTAGGCTTTGACCGAGCAAAAATAGAGAAATCATGTTCAAGCTGAGTGATGTTAATGTCGACCGAGTTAGTATATGCTGAGCAAAATTCTAGTGTCGACCAAACATTAGTTAATTATTGAGGAAGACAATTTAAGCTGAGGAAATATTTTTAGTAATGACCGAGCTTTCTACATGAAGATCGAGTAGTTGATCACAGTATTGACCGAGCATCAGTATTTTTATATTTGAAGAGAATTCAGATTTGGAGCTGACATTGTTGAATTCTTGGATTATGTAAAATGTGTTGACTTTATTTATTGATTGTTTGAAAGCATTTAATGCACTGTAAAACATTTTATTGTAAATCTTTAAAGAGATTTGAGATGTTTCTAGAAAAGGAGCTAAAGAACATAAAGAGGGTAGACTCAATGAATATGACCTAACCCTAAGATCTATGAAGGAGATTGAGATGAAAAAGATGAGTTAACCTAATTGAGGAAGTATTAAGGGAACCTAAACATTAGGTATGTGTGTGCATGGGTGAATAGAGGATGCTGGAAGATCAGTAGATGTTATTGACTGTATAAGCAGAAAAGGCTGAAGGAGAAGTGTGGTGATTTCTTGAAGAAAAGTTCTGAGTAGATCAGAGATGGAGATGGAAAAGTTTCAAAGTCAGTAAACCAGCATTTGTGTACAGAATTGGATTTGATATTTTCAAAGTGAGTTGTATGTTTTTTAGATCAATACTGCTACTACTTTCTAACCATTGTAACAGTCAAAATCCTTTTAACAGAGGTTGACCTAGCAGTCATATGTTTAAATTCTTTGAACAAGATTGCATTCTAATGGAGTGTATGTAAGTCCTATAACAAGGCTCACTTTTAACAGGGTGATTGAAATCCTTTAATCAAGTCACACCTAACAGTGTTTATTATAACCTTTGACAGGGTTGGCTTTTAACCGAGCTCACTTCAGAAGAGTGAAAATAATAGTAGCATGTTACAAAGTGGTTTTTCCTAGATTGGGTTTCCACTATAAATCCTAGTGTCAATGTTTGTGTGAATGTTTTGGTTTAGACATTTTTGTGTTTTACAAGTTAGATACAGCTAGCAAGTGGACTACAATGTTATATGTTTCTATTATTGAATCAGTGATGACCAAGTTGGTTTTGGTTATTAGATCTGATTTAAGGAAAATTTCTTGAAGTTTGTTTTATACATCTGGACTTGAGAACAACTGATTCACCCCCCCTCTCTGTTGTTCTAAATCATATTAACAATTGGTATCAGAGCTGTGTTTCTTATTATTGGTGTTTATAGAAATCAAGTTTAAAGGGGCTTGAAGCAAATGATCAGGATGTATAAGAAGGAGGTACCGAAGCTGAATAAGGAAAATTTCTCTGCATGGAAAAGTTTGATGAAGTTGCATCTAGCTGATATTGGTGATTTTGCAAAGTACTACATTGAGAATGACTATGTCTCACCTATCGCACCTTTGACTGCCGAAGAAATGAGAGATAAGCAAGAACATAATCAGGCAATGTTAGAAATTGCATCTGCCCTAAGCTATCTATAATTTGAGGACATTAAGGATTGCACAAGTTCTAAGGAGATGTGGGACACTCTTGCAAAGATCTATGGTGGTGACATAAATGTATTGAAACCCAAAGCTGAGAGTCTCAGAGGTAAGTTTGATGAAATGAGAATGCAAGAAGGTGAGAACATTGCACAATATTGTGGTAGAATAATAGAAGTTGTGAATGCTATTAGAGGAGCAAGTGGGAATATTGAGGATGAAACTATAATTGGTAAAGTACTAAGAACTCTGTGTCCTATATATGCTATTAAAATATTTTCTATTTAGGAATCTAGATGTAACTCTACAAATGTGCTTACTTTGGAAAGTTTGGTTGGCAAGCTGACTGCTTTTGAACTCTCTAACTATGATAACTTCACTATTGGTAGTATTGGTAATGTTGAATCTGCTTTTAAGTCACAATTAGTTCTGAACAATCCAAAGAAAGAGAAAGAAAGATGCATCAGTGAAAGTAAAAGTTAAAGTGAAAGTGAAAGTGATAGTGACACTTCTGATGAAGAACTTGAAGATCTAGAAGCTCTTATGGCTAGAAGACTGAGAAGGGGAAAAGGAAAATATAAAGGTAAACTCCCTATTATATGTTTTGCATGTAACAAAGTTGGTCATTTAGCTGCTAAATGTCCTGACAGGAATGATAAAGATGAAGAAAGAAAAGGAAAACACAAAGACAAAAGAGATGATAGAAGCTATTGAAGGTACAAAGACTACAAAGGAAAAGGTAAGAAATCTTGTTACATTGCTGAAGAAGAAACTGACATTGATAGTGATGATTTTGAAATTGAGGTAGTCTATGTTGCAATGAAAGATGAATCTGATGAGGATGAGAAAACTGCATTGATCTCCTATGTGAACAAAAATGAAAAATGGATTATTGACAGTGGTTGTTCACATCACATGACTGGTGACAAGAGTAAGTTTGAGACCTTACATCATTATAGAGGTAAAAGTGTAAAATTTGGTAATGATGCACCATGTCCTGTTAGAGGAAAAGGTTTGATTAAACTGACTGATAAGATCTCTTGTGAAGATTCGTATTGGGTTGAAGGTCTAAATTATAATCTACTAAGTGTTGTAGAGCTCAACAACACTGGTTACTGAGTGGAATTTCATCACAAGAAAGCTAAAATATTTGATGCTACTGGTGAACTGATTGGAAGTGGAGAACAGACTAGAGGTAATTTGTTCTATCTTGACCTATCTAAAGAAGCATGTATGGTTGCACAATTTGTTGACATTTGGTTATGGCATAAGAGGCTATGTCATGTTAACTTTGATAATCTAGTAGAAATAAGTAAGAAGAAGAAAGTAAGAGGTCTACCTAGATTAAAGAAACCTAAGAATGTGATGTGCAAGGAATGTCAATTAGGAAAAATGACAAAGTCAAGTTTTAAGAGGAAATCCTTTACTTCTGATAACATTTTAGATTTGGTTCATACTGACCTTTGTGGACCTATGGGTATAAAAAGTTACTATGGTGCTAAATATTTTATCTTGTTTGTTGATGATCATACCAGGATGATGCATGTAATGTTTCTAAAAGAAAAATTTGATGCTTTTCAATTCTTTAAGTGGTATTTGGCTAAGTTTGAGAAGGAGACAAGTAGGAACCTTAAATGTCTTAGATATGTCCGAGGTGGAGAACTTACATCAAATGAATTCAATCTATTTTGTAATGAAAGAGGAATCAAAAGATAGATGTCTACACCTAGAACACCTCCACAGAATGGTATAGCAGAGAGAAGAAATAGATCTATCTTGGATTGTGCAAGGAGATTGTTGATTGAAAACAATGTGGCACAAAAATACTAGAAAGAAGCTATAAGTACAGCTATCTACACTCTTAACTAGGTACAAATCAAGAAAGGTACAAATATGACACCCTATGAATTATGGTATGGGCATGCACTGAGTGTTAAATACTTTAGAATCTTTGGAAGCAAGTGCTACATATTAAAAGACAATAGGAATGGAAATTTTGATGCTAAAAGTGATGAAGGCATATTCCTAGGGTATTCCACAAAAATTAAAGCTCATAAGTGTTTGAACTCTAACACTAACAAAATTGTGGAAACTATGAATGTAAAAGTTGATGAGTATGTAGAAAGAAAGGAAGTTAATAGAAAAAGAGAACCAGAAGATTATAGATCTTTTGTGTATATTGAAGAAGAAGAAGAGGCAAGTAACAAACTTGCACCTGATGTCAAGTCTTGGGTAAGCAATGTTGAGCAACAAGAAGAGGTTGTCGAGCATTAGGAAAATAATATCGAAAGAGAACAAGAACATGCCAAGCGACAAGATAATGTTGCAGAAATGAACCAGAATTTGTATAGATCCATGATTAGAAAATTGCAATATGTTGTACATAGTAGACTAGATATTGCACTAGCTATTAGGATTGTGGCATGATTCTTTGCCAATCCTAAGGAAACACACATGATGGTAGTAAAAAAAATTATGAGATACTTGAAAGGAACTGCTGACTATGGGCTATATTACAAGAAGGATGAAAGATTTGAACTAAGAGGATATACAGATGCTGATTGGGTAGGAAATGTAGATGATAGAAAGATTACTAGTGGTGGAGCTTTCTTTCTTGGATAGAGATTAGTCTCCTAGATGAGCAAGAAACAAAATTGCATTTCCCAATCTACTATTGAAGCCAAGTATGTTGCTGTTGTAGTAAACTATTCAAATTTGGTATGGATAAAACAATTGTTGGTAGGCATGAAAGAAGAAATCACTGAACCTATTGTTATTTTCTATGATAACATAAGTGCTATCAACATTTCTAAGAATCCAATGATGCATACTAAGACCAAGCACATAGCAATCAAGTATCACTACTTGAGAGAATTAGTACAAGACAAAGAAGTCCGAATGGAATATGTGAATACAAAGGAACAATTAGCAGACATATTCACTAAAGCTTTAACTAAAGAAGCACATGAGTATTTGAGAAGTCAATTAGGGGTCCTTGCCCTAACTGAGGCTGCCTAGTTAAGCTAGGACCACTGCATCAAATATGCTACAGCAAAATATCTGACAGATTGATGCAAAAGATTGTCACACTTTAGGATAGGCCTAGAGTTGTGAAGAAGAGCAAAGACAAGGAATTAGTCATAAGTAAGATAACAGAGGGAGAAACACTGAGTTGCATAGATAATATCTACATCTAATGAATGTATGTTTTAGTTGCTTCTTTGGTACTTTTTTCAAAGAGGGAGATGAACTGAGATGATATAATAACACATGACACTAAAAGGAAAAGTAAGGAGATGGTGAACTAAAATGAAGAATTAGGATAGAGGGAGATATGGATATTTTTTACGGTCACAGAAGTGAGGCTTATAGATTCTAAATTAGAATGAAGCTAAGGATATTAAAAAAAAAAATTATGATGGACAAATAAGTTTTGGATTGGTTGGTAATCCATGTGTTATTCAAGTGATATCATATGGTGTTGTCAACAATGCCAAAGAGGGAGATTTTTGGAAATTGCAATTGAAGCAATTTTTGTGTTGTCATTGATGTCAAATCTTAACTGATAAAACTATTGCTACTTAGGAAAGTACTATATCTATTTGAGTGTTGCTAAGGGGATAGGCAAGGTTGGTAACAATAGCACCTAAGGAAAGGTTGAGTTATCTTGATACTATAAAGTGTACTTGACTATTTGTACAATGATCAGACAATGTATTATTTATCTTAGTAAGATTGAAGACTAAACTAGTAGGCTTGACCGAGCAAAAAGAGACAAACCATGTTCAAGCTGAGTGATGTTAGTGTCGACCGAGTCATTATATGTCGAGAAAAATTCTAGTGTCGACTGAACATCATTTAATTGCCGAGGAAGACAGTTTAAGCCGAGGAAACATTTTTAGTAATGACCGAGCTTTCTACATGAAGACCGAGTAGTTGATCACAGTATTGACCGAGCATCAGTATTTTTATATTTGAAGAGAATTCAGATTTGGAGCCAAAATTGTTGAATTCTTGGATTATGTAAAACATGTTGACTTTATTTATTGATTGTTTCAAAGCATTTAATGCACTGTAAAATGTTTTATTGTAAATCTTTAAAGAGATTTGAGATGTTTCTAGAAAAGGAGCTGAAGAACATAAAGTGGGTAGATTCAATGAATCTGACCTAACCCTAAGATCTAAAAATGAGATTGAGTAGAAAAAGATGAGTTAACCTAATTGAGGAAGTATTAAGGGAACCTAAACATTAGGTATGTGTGTGCATGGGTGAACAAAGGATGCTGGAAGATCAGTAGATGTTATTGACTATATAAGAAAAAAAGGTTGAAGGAGAAGTGTGGTGATTGCTTGAAGAAAATTTCCGAGCAGATTAGAGATGGAGATGGAAAAGTTTCAAAGTCAGTAAACCAGCATTTGTGTACAGAATTGGATCTAATATTTGCAAAGTGAGTTGTATGTTTTTCAGATCAATACTACTACTACTTTCTAACCATTGTAATAGTCAAAATCCTTTTAACAGAGGTTGACCTAACAGTCATATGTTTAAATCCTTTGAACAAGGTTTCATTCTAATGGAGTGTATGTAAGTCCTATAACAAGGCTCACTTTTAACAGGGTGGTTGAAATCCTTTAACAGGGTCACACCTAATAGTGTGTATTGTAACCTTTGACAGGGTTGGCTTTTAACTGAGCTCACTTCAGAAGAGTGAAAATAATAGTAGCATGTTACAAAGTGGTTTTTCCCAGATTGGGTTTCCACTATAAATCCTAGTGTCAATGCTTGTGTGAATGTTTTGGTTTAGACATTTCTGTGTTTTACAAGTTAAATACAACTGGGTAGTGGATTGCAATGTTATATGTTTCTATTATTGAATCAGTGATGACTGAGTTGGTTTTGGTTATTAGATCTAATTTAAGGAAAAGTTCTTGAATTTTTTTTTATACATCTGGACCTGAGAACAACTGATTCACCCCCCCCCCCTCTCTATTGTTCTAAATCATATTAATAGAAGGATCTAAAAAGCCTGCAGTAAATATATTTACCACTGAAAAGGTGGAGGAACTTTCCTCTTTAGAAGATGAAGAGCTATTAGTTGATGTTGATCATAAGAGGAGAATTCTCCTGGTTTATGAGCAACAAATATTTTCCCATTCTGATCCTGAGGAGTCTAATGATGGCACTTATCAAACAAATATGATCAAACCAAAAATGGATGGTACTCATTGGAGAAATCCAAGTAAAGAAGAAATCAGGACTCTAACTGTGGCTACAATTTCTCAAGCTAGATCCTCATATAACTTGAGAAATAGAAAATTTGATGTTGATCAAGGAGTACCAAGGTCAGTCTTTGTTAAAGATGATTCCCAAAATAAGGTTTCTCCTAAACCAAATTCTTTCCCTAGTAGAAATAACAACAATAAAGAGGAACCCATCATGGTTCAAAGTACTAAGAAGAATGAGGAAATTGCCATAGAAAAGAGAAACAAAAAGGTTGGTGGAAGAAAAGACTTATCTAATCTTTCTACTAAGCCCCCAACTTTTGACATGAGACATGCTTTGTCTCAAATGAAGGTGTCAATCCCTTTATTGGAAATGTTAAAAATAAAAGAGCATAAGGTAGCAGCTTTGGCTCTGATAAATGAACAAGGATACATTCCTATTATGTCAGAAAAGACAAAGCTAGTAGGAGGATCTGAGATAGCCAAACAGGTTTCCAACTTTTTTGTTTGAAATATTGTGACCCAAGAGCCATCTTCCATTGACCCTTTTTATGTCACTTTGATTGTCAATAATTTATTGCTAAAAAATTGTATGATAGACTATGGTGTTGCAACTACTATGATGCCTTACCATGCTATGAAGGAGTTAGGGCTTCAAGTTGATACATCTAATGGCAAATGTTATGCCATGGATAATAGAGCAATTTCTATGGTAGGAAATTTTTTTGGAATAGAGGTAAAAATTGCCGCATTTCCTGAGGCTACTTACAAAATGGATGTAGTTGTAGTTGATACCAAACCTCATTATGGTATGCTACTATCAAGACAATAGGTAGTGGCAGTGGGAGGAAAGTTGCAACTAGACCTATCATATGCTACTATACCTATAAATGGTACTGAGGTAAAGTTGTACAAAGAGCCTCGATCCTCAGTCATGATTGAAATGGTAGCACCTGAGGATCTAAATTGTTGTGTTGACATTGACATGTAAAATTTCATGGTTGAGGAAATTGTGCCACAACTTAAAAATACTGATCCAATTTTTGACGAGCTACTATTACAATAGGATGGATTATGACAGTTATAATTTGATGGAGGATACTCTAAGGAAGGCTCAGGATCTGGTGTATTATTTATATCCCCATCAAGTATTACTTTTAAATACTCTTTTTTGTTAACCTTCCAGTGCACTAATAACACTCTTGAATATGAGGCTTTGATACTGGGATTAGATATTGCAATAAAGCATGGTATAAAATGTTTAAAAGTTTATGGAGATTCCCAATTAATCATTGCTTAGATTAGACCATAGTATGCTGCCAAGGATGAAAAACTTAAATTATATAGATATGTTGTTTGGGATAGAATAGAAATTTTTTATTATTTCAATATTCTTTGGGTGGAAAGATCAAAAAATATCATGGCAGATTTCCTTGCAAATGTTTCATTGAAAAACAATGATGCTACCCTTACTGGTGTATCAAAATTAGAAATAAAAAGTAAAATGGTTGTGCCTAATAATCTTTGTAATTGGAAAGTCTTTGAGGATGACAATGATATCTATAGGTTCATTCAAGGTTTGGATCAATAAGATGGACAACAGATTGATTTTAATACCCATCAGGAAATAGTTGACGGAAAGGAATGTGTCTTAGGAAATGAAATTGTTCAACTAGATTCTGGCCATATTCCTAAGGGGCTAGTTGAATTAGAAGGCATGCTCAAGATAAATGAAAATCATATGTCCCAAAAATCCAATGCTAAGGTGGATGATCTAGAAAAAATAAACCTAGGGTTAGAAACATCCCCTCAACTAGTATATATTGGAAAAGGACTCAGTAGGGAGGTAAGAATTAATTTAATAAGGTTGTTGAAAAGGTATAAACATATATTTTCCTAGTCATATGATGATCTCAAAGCCTATAGGGTAGACCTATTTCAGTATGAAATCCTTCTAAAAGAAGATGCCAAACCTTTTAGACAAAAGAAAAGGCCTATTAATCCCCTGTTAGATACCAAAATGCAAACAGAGCTAACCAAATTAAGGGATGCAAGTATTATTGAGCCCATAAGACATTCATCTTGGTTCTCAAACCTAGTGCCAATCAAAAAGAAGAATGGTGACATAAGGTTGTGTGTAGATTTCAAGAACTTGAATGTTGCTTCATTAAAGGACAACTATGGATTGCCAAATATGGAGGCTATGCTTCATAAGGTGAATGGTTGTGAGTTATTATCCATGATGGATGGTTTCTCGGGATATAACCAGGTGTTGGTCAAAGTATTAGAACAATTCAAGACAATGTTTACTACTCCTTGGGGAACCTATGTATGTGTCTGAATGCCTTTTGGTTTAAAAAATACTAGAGTAACTTTTCAAAGGGAAATGGATGTAGAATTTAAAGACCTTATTGATGTTCTCATGGTAGTATATCAAGATGACCTAAATACCTATTCTAAAAGGGTTGATGATCATTACAATCACCTAGAGAAAGTGTTGATCAAAGCTTTGGAGTTTGGCATATCTTTAAATCCTAAGAAATGTCCTTTTTTTGTCACTGAAAGGAATCTATTAGGGTATATAGTGTCCAAAGAAGGAGTAAGAATTGATCCTAAAAGAGTTGAAGCCATTAAGAAGGTTCCTGCTCCCAAAAACCTCAAAGGTGTGCAGTCTTTCCTTGGACAAATTAATTTTGTCAGAAGATTCATTGCTAACTTTGTAGAGCTAGTCAAACCTATTGTTAAGCTTCTAAAAAAGGATGTGAAATTTGAATGGAGTCAAGAAGCACAAGAGGATTTTGACAAAATTAAGAAGACAATACAAGAAGCACCAGTCTTGATATCCCCTAATTACTCCAAGCCTTTTTCATTATTTTCTTTTGCATCTTTTCACACCATTGCAACAGCATTGTTACAAAAGGATGAGGAGGGATTTGAGCATCTCATTGCTTTCTTTAGCAAATCATTGTAGTTAGCTGAGCTAAACTATGAGCTGATGGAAAAGAAAGCCTATGCATTGGTAAAGGAATTCAAGGAATTCAGACCTTATCTAGTTTGTGCTAAGGTAAATTCCTATGTTCCCCATGCTACAGTCAAAGATATTCTAGTGCAGACTAAGGTCACAAGTAAAAGATGCAAGTGGATTAAGAGAATCCAAGAATTTGATTTAGAGCTTCACATTACTAAACTTGTCAGAGGTATTGGACTTGAAAAGCTAATTATAGAAGAAAATATGAACCTGATTCAAGTAAATAGTGTTGCCATGGATGAAGGAACTATCACTAGCATTGAAATGCAGCCATGGTATACTAATATTCTATTTTTTCTCAAACATGCTAGTTTCCCAAAAGGCTTGAATGACAATCAAAGGAGAAGCCTAAAATTTTAGGCCCAAAGGTATATATTGTTACAAGGTGACTTGTATTGGAAGGATAATGATGGGATATTTCTCTTATGCTTGGACAAAGGGAAATCTAAGAAATTCTTACAAGAAATGCATTCTAGACTATGTGGAGGACATCATTTTGGCAGGGCAACTACTCACAAAATTTTGAAGGCTAGTTATTATTGGCCTTTATTATTCAAAGATACTCATTCATTTGCCATAAAGTGTGAACCATGCTAGAGGTTCTCAAGTAAGCTAAAGTTTTTAGGAGCATTGAGGTTAAACCCTGTAGTTACAGAGGCTCCTTTTTTAATGTGGGGTATTGCCTTTATTGGAGAATTTATCAAAAAATCTAGTGGAGGACATAGTTGGATACTTGTGGCTACTGATTACTTCACTAAGTGGATTGAAGCAATCCCAACAAAAAAATTTATAAGTATAGTGGTGACTGAATTATTGATGGATAATATAATAAAAAAGTTTGGTGTTCTTATCAAACTAGTAATGGATAATGCCATGTGTTTCAAATCACAAGAATTCACTAATTTCTACTCAGAGATGGGCATAATTCTATCATATTCATCCCCATATCACCCACAGGCTAATGGAAAAGAATAATCAAGCAATAAGAGCATTCTACAAATTTTGAAGAAAACTTTGGAAAAGAATAAAAGAACCTGGCATGCACAATTGAAATTAGCTTCATGGGCAGATAGAATTATAGAAAAAGGAGCTACAAGTAAGTCTCTTTTTGAGCTAGTTTATGGTGTAAAATCTAGGCTACCTGTGAATAATTTGCTACCTATTTAAAAATTTATGCAAGATAAAGAATTAGAAATATGTGATCTTTTGTAAAATAGAATGATCCAGCTAGTTGAATTGGATGAAATGAGAAGAGAAGGTCAAAGAGAAAATATAAGACTACAGCAAAAGATGAAATATCTTTTTGACAAGAGAACTACTGTCAGGAAATTCTAGCCTGAAGATCTAGTCCTTCAATGGAATGCACAGAATGAAGATAAGGGAAAGCACAAAAAATTTGAATCCTTATGGTTGGGTCCTTATGTTATCCATCAAGTTTATGGAAAAGATTCATACTATCTAAGAAATATGGATGGTGAAGAGCAAGAATTTCCAGTGCATGGACAATTTCTAAATTTTTTCTTCAATTGAAATCAAATTTGTTCCATGCACAATAGTTTTGTAGTGTATAGGTGTGTTTTGTTTCAGTTGTGTTTTTATTTCTTGTAGTAGGTTAGTGCTTTGTTTGGTCTACCAACCAAAGATTATAGGTTCTTGCTATGAACTTGCATTCAAGCATCCTCAGATAGAGCCACTATTGGAGTGATTTTTAGGGTTTTTTGAACAATCTCATTTTAAATCTTGCTAGCATCTAAAACTTACATATGTATCAATTATGTTGTAACTCTGAAAGAAATTATCTTTGATAAAATCCAAGTGTCCAGTCTACCAGATGAAAAAATGTCCACATATCCTTTCCCTAAGTCATAATGCCTTAAGTATGCCCTAGATCCTTATGTTTCCATGTTACTTTTTGAGGCACTTAAGGGGTCATGTATGCATGTGGTCATTTATCTTACCCAGTGTTTGTTGAATCTCATAATAAATTTTTTAAGTCCTCAAACACTCAATGAACAAGCAACAAATCTTTGGTTTTCTTCTTATTTTATTCATTCGTGTGATCACCAATTAAGTCAATAGTTAGTGATTTCTTTCAGCAATTCAGTGATGTGTCTTCGTCAAATCACATGATTCTTAATAGTTGTCCATAAACATTCAGCGACTTAGCGATAGTGTCTTCGCCCGTTCGCTTTATCTGATGGTGAAGTTCAAAAATATTGAGTGACTTAGTGATGATCATTGATGCAATCCAAGATCAATGGTTTCTATCAAATTTTAGTTTAAAGCTTGTATTTTGTAAAGTATTCGGTGACTCAGTGAACAATAAATTCCCTTAGTCGCATAAAACTAGATGTTAGTGACAAAACATTCAATGACTGGGTGACTAAAGGTATTTGTATAATCATGTAATCTAGCAGTTAAGTCTCAAGGCATTCAATGATTCAACATAGACCATACATGCAATTCTTGATCAATGGTAGTTGTGATATCTCAAACATGACTTTCCAATTAGTATTTGATTCATCGATCAAGTGAGTGTAGTGTTCTCTTAATCTCTAAGACCCAGTGGTTAAGTAGAAAGAATCCAATGATCAAGCAACTACAGTGTTCACTTAATCTCATGATAAAATAGTTAAGTCATGAGATATTCAATGATTTAGTGGGAGTCATCGATAGTAATTAAGATCAATGATCGATGTTTAATCTTACGATCAAATTGAGGATAAGAAGATATTCAGCGACTTGGTGACTGTATCATCCTAAAATGGAAGCAATTCCATGGTAAGAGTGTTTATCCCTTTGAGTAAGTGGTTTGGGGTCATGTCGAATGCCTTGAATGGATATTTGACTTGGATTTGGCTTTTCCCCCTGTTCTACCCCATTTTCCACTTCTTCCTAGCATTTTCCTAGCAATCTAGACTATGAATCTGAGGTTTTCGACCCTAAGGTCAAAGTTGACCTTATGGGGTCAAAGTCAACCTCAAGCCTGACTATGTCAACATTGACCTTGACCCTGACCTAGTCAGATTCAAGCTCGACCTTGACCCTAAGGTCTGGGATCTTCAGGGTTAGCCTCCGGTTGTGGGATTTCATCAAAAACTTATCTTTTCCCTCTTTGGGGCCATTATTTCTCAGATTAAGTGTCGAATTCTCAAATTAATATTTGAGGTGGACCTTTCTTGAGATTTTTATAGGATTCTTAATTTATTATTGGAGATTATCCTTTCTCGACTTTTGTGCCTAATACTCAAATTAACTTTGGGGTTGGCCTTACCTTGAATTTTGTAACAAGGCTCTTAAAATAATTATTTTATTTCTATATTAAGGGTGGTCCCCTCCTAGAGCTTTGTGTGAAGACTTTAATTTAATTTCCTCTCCATGTGCACCTCTCTAGAGTTTTGTGCCATGGGCACTTAATTATTGTTTCCTACGAGGCCCCTCTTGTGCCCTAGATCACTATAAAAGGGAGCCTTCCTCTCTCATTTTCACATCTCAACACATAATCTCTCAAGCTCTCAAGTGCAAGCAAGCAAGAAGATCAAACATTCAAGCATTCAATTTATCAAGGAGATCCATTAGAAGCCATTGAAGGATTCAAGCTCTATGGAGCTCTCTTGTTGAAGATTCCTCCATTTCCATTCAAGCCTCTTCAAAATTCAAGATCCATTCAAGATTGGTGTTGAAGATCTGAAGACAATTGATTGGAGACATACTATATTTGATTTTACATTCATCCATTTTTGTGGATTCAAGGATTCGAATCCTCCAAAAGGATTTCAACTCAAGCAAGGTGAATTGTTCCATTTACTTTGTTTATTCCAGCAATTTCAATTCAATTTCAAGATTAATTCCTAAATTGGGGTTTGACTAAGGCAAACCCCCCAAAAAAAAACCAAAAACTCTCTTTTTCTTGCAGGTACAGGTGTGAAACTTTAGATCTAAGAGTAGATTTGGATACCCTTTTTGCTAAACTTTTGAGATCCGTGAACAAAGTCAAAGTCGACCTTCATTTTCTTGAGGTCATCCTTGACCTTTTATGAGGGTCAAGGTTGACCTGATCTCATCTCGAACAAAGGTTTTTGGGTTTTGTAGATCTCATAGTTTTTGTTCAGGCAAGTGAGAATCAATAGTTTTTGAGATCATTTGATAGGGTTTTTAGCCAAATTTTTTCAGAGGTAAGTACCTTTATTTATTAATTTCAATATTAATCATCTACATTTACTTTTTATATCAATACAATCTCATGTAAGTATAAAATATTGGCTTTGGGGTCTCTTTTATGTGCAAGTCATTGTTCTAGGACCCCATACACTATTTTATCCTTTACATTTTGGTGAACCTGATACGCTTACCCTCCTTCATTTTGTGGATTTAGATGCTCTATTGTGTTAGATATTCCTTTGCATTATCTTGTGTGTTCACCTTCACTTTACATTTTGGTGAACCCGCGATAGAAAACTCTTTCTTTTTGGTGTTAGATCATTTGTTTTCTTGCCTTAAGATTAGATTTCTTTTATGCTCTTGCATTTACATTTCAAAAACACAAAAAAATTGCAAAATTTCTTCAAAAATACAAAACCATTTACATTGCTTTGTGGAATTAGATGCTCTATTATGTTTGATTTCTATTTCATGTTTATTTGAATACATTTGGATATATCTAGATTTATTGGTTATCATGTTGCATAAGTTGTTTCAAACATTTTCCAAAACTTTTGGGATTACATAACATCCTCCTCTTACCTTACCATTGCAAGGCATTACACCTAGCAAGACTTCATCTAGTGCATGTGATGTTGCTTTGTCTTCTTTTGAATTACCTTATAAGGATATATTAGAGCAAGAAGATGACCTTAAACTATATCTCCATCACATTTATCTTTATGGAGATGAGCTGAGGATTGATGTTAATTCTTCTCCTAATAGATGTCCTTCTTCCCCCTCTAGGGATCAAGCTTTAGTGAATTATGGAGACCCTACAATGTGCTTTATTAGTAGGGATGGTAATCCTCCTATTTGTGATGAACCCTTGGATAAAGACATTGATTTATCACCTCCTCATGAAGAATCTTTGATACAAGAGGGTGATTTATTAATGGATGACATATTCATACATGATGATAACTCTTTTTCTAAAACACACTCCCCTTATGCAGACATTTTAGCGAAAGAAGATGATATTATAGATGCTTTACCTCCATTTGAGATTCCTTCTAGTGATGAGGAATTAGTGGAGAATGATATGAATTCCCTTAATTCTCTCCCTTTTAGTGATGATCCTATGGAGAATCAAGATCTTACCTCATCTCCTCCTAGGATGTCCTCTTTTCTTCCTTCTTTTGAATCTATTTGTAGTGTTGAGACAACTAATATGGTTTATCCTAAACCTTTGTTAATTGTCAAAGGTTGTCCTCGCATTTTTGTCAAAGGTAAACCTATGGAGTCTTCAAAGTCTTTCAATGACCATGATTTGATAGCTCACACATATCGTACAAGGAATAATCCTCAACCTAATCTGGTGGTTTCTACTTCTTTACCACCTTCTCAACCTATTCTTCCTCCTCCACCCCATCTTCCTAGCAAGGAGTATGATTTGATAACTCAATTGAAAAATACTCCTGCCAAGATTTCTTTATGGGAGCTTCTTCAAACTTCACCTACCTACTATGAAGCTTTGCAAAAAGCTCTAGAAACTCTTCCTACTCCACCTCCTAATCAAGAGAACATCAAAAACTTCTTACAATGCATGCATGCTACCCTAGGTCCTCCTGACATTGTATTTACTCAAAAGGATTTACCTTCTAAACAAGTTCAGAATCAATATGATGCTCTTATGGTTGTTGTTTCTATCAATAAAAGTATCATTCATAGGACCTTCATTGATAATGGATCTAGGCTTAATATTTGTAGCATGGACATGCTCAAAGTGATTAATGCTAATCTTTCAACTATTTAACCTGATAATGTTCCTATACGTGGCTTTGATAACATTGCTAAGAACACTTTAGGAATCATTACCTTACCTATCAAAGTAGGACCAGTCATCCTGAATACACCTATTCATGTTATGCCTAGACCTCTCAATTATAACCTTCTTTTGGGTAGACCTTGGTTGCATGAGATGCATGTCGTTCCTTCAACCCTTCACCATAAAGTCAAGTTTATATATAACAATGGGATGTATATGCTTCATGTGGATGATGTGCCTAATCCCTATCTAAATATTCAAACCCACACTACTCCTATTCCTAATACCAATCCTTCTTCCTCTAATGCTCTTCCTGGCGATGATTGGGGAACCTTGGATTTTACTCCTACCTTTATGAGAGAATATAAGATTAATGATCTTGATTTTATGAAGAAACAAAGAGAGTTTGAATAGTGAGTTTTTACATCTAAACCCCTTTGTAATAACTTTATCACTGCTTCTACCCACAATGAATCTATCAAATCTACCAAGGATGATATTGTGACTACTGAGGTTCCATTGACTCCTTCTGATATGGCTTCATGTTATGGTCTTGGTTATCATTTCCTAGTTAAACAAGGATTTAATGGTCAAGGATGTGGTAAACATAAATAGGGAATTCAAATGCCCTTACACATTGGGGGGCATGAGCATTCTTATGGATTGGGATTTAATCCACAACAACAAATCAATGTTAACAACATGTCCAATAACACTTCAAAACATGATGAAACTGTGAAGGAATTTGACCAAGATGTTCTTTTGCCTAAACTCCTTCATGCTAAGATGATTACTAGACCTAAATGCAAAAAGAAATGTAGTCCACACTTGAAGACTCTTCCTTTTTGTTTATATCATAGATTTCATGATCACTCTACTACTGAATGTCAAGCTTTACATTATAAGATTAGGTAGCTCAGTAATAGTAAGGTTATTTATATATCATGTGACAATGAGTTGTATTTCAATCCTGTTTTCTCTAAATAACATTTATGTTCCTATTATGGAACTCCACATTATCTAAACAATGTTAGCCTAATACTTGGGGGCTCGTTGTCTTGTATAGTGTTGTGAGAAATATAATAGGTCCCCTTCCATCCTTGTTCCTACACTTGGGGGGCAAGGATGTCATCCCCTTTATTTCTGTCTTTTTGGGATTCACCTCTTTCCTTGGTTAAGTAGTATCTATCTATTATGTGATATCCAATTATACATGAATATTTTGGTTTGCATTGAGGATCTTTTTCCTTGATCACAACCAATTTAATTGTTTGACATTGGGTTTCCATGGTTGATATATCTCTCACCTTGGAAATTGAATAGTGTGCTATCCCTCACAAGGGTTACTTTTTCACTTCTTGCATGATATCTCTTTGCATTTGTCCATTCCATGGCCTCATAGGAGCTATGACCTTCTTGGCTTGAACTGGGTGTTGTCTATGGATATTGTCTTGATGCTGAAGAGGGCTTTATCCTTGTTCTTTTCTTTCCTTAACATGTCAAAATTTTATTTTTTTTCATATTAAGGAGGGGGGCATATATACGGCCTCCCTTGTTCTATATTATGTATTTTTGTTCTAACCTTTTGTTTTGCAGCATGCTAAATCTTGGAAGGTAATGCACATAAGTTGCTAAATCTTGAAGGGACATGCATTTCCAATTTCAAATATGCTAAATCTTCTGAAGGTAACACACATAAGTTGCTAAATCCTGAGGAGACACGCATTTTTCAAAAAATTTCAATATGCTAAATCTTGGAATGTAATGCACATAAGTTGCTAAATCTTGAAAAGACATGCATCAATATGCTAAATCTTTCGAGGGTAACGCACATAAGTTGCTAAATCCTGATGAGACGCACATTTCATATTCATGGTGATACAAGAAGGTGGATCCATGGGTACTTTATAAAATCCATTAGAAGACACACTACATACATGCACAAAGCCACCAAAAGGTGCACAACTTTATGGGGTGACTATCAAGTGTTTTCTTGGTGGGCCATCCTATCCTTTTGTGGTTCATAATGAGATATACACATCTTACTGGGCAAGCTAACCACTCCTCTATTCTCTTTTCTATCTTTTTCTAGTGATGTCTCTCTTATTGCAATCTTGGATTTGATGAAGACTAGAGTCTCTAGGGGCTTGAGAATTCCTTTGTCCCTTTTATTTTAGTAAGATTATCTTTTTCTTTATGATCTCCTTTACCAAGAGTTTGGATTGAGTCCATACTCTTGCTAAAGTGGGGGCTTAATGTATCATCTTAAAATAGAAGCACTTCCATGGTAAGAGTGTTTAGCCCTTTGAGTAAGTGGTTTGGGGTCATGTTGAATGCCTTGAATGGATATTCGACTTGGATCTAGCTTTTCCCCCTGTTCTACCTCATTTTCCACTTCTTCCTAGCATTTTCCTAGCAATCTAGACTATGAATCTGAGGTTTTGGACCCTAAGGTCAAAGTCAACCTTATGGGGTCAAATTTGACCTTGACCCTAACTAGGTTAGGGTTGACCTTGACCCTAACCTAGTCAGGTTTGAGATTGACCTTGACCCTAAGGTTTAGGATCTTCAGGGTTAGCCTCTCGTTGCAAGATTTCATCAAAAACTTGTCTTTTCCCTCTTCGAGGCCATTATTTCTCGGATTAAGCATCGAATTCTCAAATTAATATTTGACGTGGACCTTTCTCAAGATTTTTATAGGATTCCTAATTTATTTTTGGAGATTAGCCTTTCTCGATTTTTGTGCCTAATACTCAAATTAACTTTGGGGTTGGCCTTACCTCAAATTTTGTAACAAGGCTCTTAAAATAATTATTTTATTTCTATATTAAGGGTGGTCCCCTCCTAGAGCTTTGTGTCAAGACTTTAATTTAATTTCCTCTCCATGTGCACCTCTCTAGATTTTTGTGCCATGGGCCCTTAATTATTGTTTTCTACAAGGCCCCTCTTGTGCCCTAGATCACTATAAAAGGGAGCCTTCCTCTCTCATTTTCACATCTCATCACACAATCTCTCAAGCTCTCAAGTGCAAGCAAGAAAGAAGATCAAACATTCAAGCATTCAATTTATCAAGGAGATCCATTAGAAGCCATTGAAGGATTCAAGCTCTATGGAGCTCTCTTGTTGAAGATTCCTCCATTTCCATTCAAGCCTCTTCAAAATTCAAGATCCATTCAAGCCTATCCCTATCTGCAATGCATGGACTCTAGGCCTTGCAAAATTAATAGTTCTTGATGTCTTTGTTGACTATGACCTTATGTTTGAGTTAGCTAGAAATTATGATCCTGTATTTAAGACAATCAGCCCTAGTTACTCTTGATAGGGGATCCTTCATGAAATATTTTGGTTTATTTTCTTCTTCCTCAATAGAAATATACCTCAAAAAAGAAACAGAGAAATATGCAAGTCAGTTAGGGCTTGTGAGAACCTAGATAGGACAACATATGCCTAGGAATGGAAAATGCATTGCCCCTCTCCCTGCACATATGAAAGCTCCTTATGAGTTTAAATCCCTACATTTTACATGAAATATCTTGCATATGGGTTATGTCACATTTTGGGGATAGATGGAGATGAAGAAAGGTTGCCATCTGATTTAATGATGATAATCCTAGACATACAAAAACCCCATGCCAACATAGACTATGATTACATTCAATGTAATTGATAGGATACATGAGGGTTTGTTATGCATCAATGTGAAGTAGAAGCCAATAAAATTCTTACATTATTCTCTATTGATTCATTTGATCTTGTACTTAAATATTGGTAGTTTGCATGTGTGCATGCTGAGACCCAGGACAATGTTTGAAGGACAGCCCAACCCTATGCAACTATGGTTGAGATTGTGGAATTACACCTCCAATGAAAATGATTTCAATGGATATCAAAATTGGATTGTTAATCCATTTTTTAACCTAATGGGGACAGACATCGTAAGGCTTCCTGTTAAGTTTCTCAAGATTCTCAAACCCAAATAATTTATTGGTCAATGGAAAAAGGGCCATAATTATGGTGATTTCTATTTGGGCCAAAACTATACATTAATTAGAGTATATGGTTGCCCACAACATCCACACTTACTCCATAAATATGTGCCACGAAGGCTTGCTATGATGGAGTTTCTCTGGTAGCTAATATGGATTGATAAGGAGCACCTAGCTCCACATAAGAAAGGAACTTTTACTCCCCGACAGTTCAAAATGGATAGTTTTCTTTTCAGGAAGAGAGCATTACCTCAGCTTAGCACCTGGTTAAATCATTTCAAGTTGGCCTCTACTATGTATAGGTATGTTGATTCAAAAGATTTTATCAAATATGCCAGGAAAAAACTTGTCCCCAACATTGGTGTTATCAAAGAGCATGAGGGGTTTGATGAGGAAGATGTGACAAGAAACATGTTAGATGAGGATGAAATAAAAAGGAAAGCTAACAAATTCTATGATTTGTTGGATTTGGAAGCTCAATTAAAAAGGGATGGAATTACTTTTGGAGGTTTTTTCCCTGACCTCCCCTATTTGAAAATAATTGAGAGAATGGTGGAGATGTATGATACTCTCTCCAACCAATTGGAAGCTCAGCTTGAAGAAAAAAAAAAGTTACAAAAGGACTATTCTTCCTCTGACTATGAAGAATACACTGATTATTCACAAGAAGGAGATAGCCCACCTCAAGTAGGAGATCCTCCTATTATTGATTTAAGTCAAGATGCCCCTGAGGAAGAGGATATAAATGAACCTCCTCAAAAGAACCAAAGGCTATACGAAGGTGAGCCCTCAAAAGGAAAGAAAACTAAAAAGGAAATAGACAGGATTAAAGCCTTGGTGCTTGGTGATAGATCATATCACCATCATTTGAGAAAGAATATCAGAGAAGGAAATAAAGTGGCTACACAAGAAGTAGTTGAGATACCCCTACTACTTGGTAAATATGAAAGGGAAATATACCAGGAGGAATTACTCAATGATGATCAATTCATCAAAAATGAGGAATTCAAGAATTTCCTTATGTGGAAGAAGAAACAAGAGATTGCAAAAATAGTACCTGAGGGAAATACTCCAGATGATGAGGCCCACTGAAAGCCTTAGTAACATATGATCCAAAATATGATACTATCACTGTGGAAGACGCAAGGGAAATGGTTAAGTCTAGTGAGATGCTCCTACTGCCAGATTGGGACCTTACATAGGCTTTCATCATAGATCAAATAAGAAAGCAACCTGAGGGTAATCTTTCTTATGAAGCCCAAATTGGAGATATGATTAGATAAAGTGGGTATGACCCTAAATCCCAAGCCATAGTAATTTGGTCACTTACATCAAGAACCCAAAATCCATCCTTAGTCAGCATAGAGGATAAAATGGAAGGGGACAAGATCATTTGGACTATTCAAAACACCAATAATCTAGAATTATCTAAGGCAGTGACCCACTTTGTACATCTGAATGAAGCTAAAACAGCTCAATTGTCAAACATATATGCAAAATTATTTGAGAATACAATAACCATAGAAAAAGATAGAGATCAAGGACTAATAAAAATCAAAGTCCTAGAAGATGAGTTGGAAGAGTTAAAGGTCAAAATTGAAGAAGTTTCTAAGGCAACTCCTCCTCTAGTCCAACAAATTCAAGTTGTAGTCCAATCAATGGCAGAAATTCCCACTAAGGTAGTAGGGGATTCAAAAAAGGAAAAGTTGGATGTATCTCTCAAGGCACTCGATTATGTATTACAACATAGGTATGAGGAAATTAAAGGAAAAATGGACTCAATCCATAAGTCATACTCTATGTTGCAGAAAACAAATGAGAGCATCAAAGATGTAATGGCTGCTTTAGAGCCACTTTTCAGTATTTGGTCTAGTAGAGGGCCTTTGTTTGAGAAACTAGAAGTACTACAACCCCATAGGGAAAATACTCCAAAATCAGTGATTGAGGTTGGGGAGAAGACAAAACAAATTAGCACAACCTGGTGATTCTTCAAAGGAAAGGCTAATCAAGTAAGAACCAAAATGGATATGTTTGGCCCAAATTTTAGCAAGTTCCTTTCTCCAATTTGTAGAGACAATGGTCACATCATATAAATTGAGCAGTGGAAGTATAAAATGAGTCAGTAGATGATTAGGCGGGAGGCCTTTTTGAATAATGATGGATCTTTAGATATTGATAGGTTCAACAACATTTTGGATGTCATGTTTAAAAGTAAAAATGAATGTACCATATTTATTGTTGACACAAAGACTATCACTGACTCAAGATGGGGAAAATAGGTTAATATGTTGTAAATCCTAAAATAACATGTCTTGCCTTCAGAAGAAGAGGTTTCTGCATGGGACAAAAGCACTAGGCCTAAGAAGAAGAAGCCAGTTCTTGTTGACCTTGAAGAAATGGATGAAGAGTGAACTTCAACATGGCACCTAATCTTTGATCACTCAAATGGTAATTATCATAAAGAGGATGATGTAAGTTAGCTGGTAGGTGGTCATCATTCACAAGAAAACTTGCAGCAGTTACTTTGAATACTTGCAGACAAAGGTGCCACTTGAAGAGTTCACCATGAGAAGAAATAGATTTCGGGTACCCTTTCTCCCAATTCTGTTATATTTTAGAATGTATTTTTTATTCTAGTGCAAGTCACTATCTATGCCATATGAAGCTTTTTGCATCCTTATTTTAAGGATTCCAAGATGGCTAGTATATATAGGAGGTCCCATGTTTTGTAAAGGGTGGTGAAATACTTAGTGTAATAGGATTTTTTGCATTTAGTGTCTTGATTCTAAGGAATCTTAGCTTTTGAATGTACTGATACAGGAAATTTATTAATGAAAATATATTGAAGTTCCTTGTATATGTTTTTCTTTCTTCATATAGGAATTTTATTTCTTTATGTATTTAATTTGTAAGGTAGTTTTAGATACATTATTCTATAAGGTAGATAGTGGGGTTGAATCTTAACTTTCTTTCAAGGGAAGGGTAAATCTTGAGTGAGGTCTTAGAGATTTAAATATCTTTGCATGAATTTGATGATATAATATATACATGAGAGGGTAATTTGTAAGGCATTTTATTCGGGGTTTGGGGTTATTTGAATTGCAAAGTTTTCTGTAGATGTATATTTGTTGACTCTGATGCCCTAGGAATTGGCACTGATCATTATTTAGGTTGCATTGTTTCACCATCAATGAAAATGAATAATGATTTACTTTATAGTTTTGTTAAAAGTTATGTGTTCATATCTGTACCAAGCATATAGATAACTATTGTGATATTTGGAGAATTAAATCTGATATGTATACCCACTTGTAGTTGAAAGCTCAAAATGAAGAATGATATAGATCCTTAATACCTTAGTGTTTATTATTGATAGATATATCTATTGGGACTACAAAAGTTAAGTATCAAAGGTTTTCTGATTAGTTTGATCATCTACTATTTTAAGTACTAATAGTGTCTAGCATGTTGCATGGTTAACCAATTAAAGGATTTTGCAGACTTAAATTGACCTACAATTTAAATTTACAAAAATGTACAATTTTAATATCTAGAATTGAAAAAATTTAAAAGAAAATTTATAATGCACATACTTACATGCACACCCATCAAACTAGATCCAACGTTGTGAAGCTTTTATCCCATGACTCGCAAGATTGTTGAAAAACATGCTAAGACAATGAGCCATGTATCTCCTATCATGAACCCTATCATCACTAATATAGAAATGAACCTCCTTGATGATAACATCTTCATTTTGATCTATACTAGAGTCTATATCATCCAAATCAAATTGTACATGTCTATAGGTCACATGCATAAATATTGCAACTTGATCAGAATGATAATATTTATTCTAGAGCTCTTTTTGAGGGGAAAATGTATAATTCTCCACAAAATCTAGAACTAAAAGAATACAACCAGGTGGGAAACAATTTTTGGAATCACAAAACTATTTCCCTTATCATCATGCACCATGAAAATGTTGGATATGTGGATAAACCATAGATCAAAATCTATCCATGAACTGAAGGTACAGTACTTCACTCTCCTTTAATGTATTTTTTATTCACCTCATGTCTTCATTTGGTATATCTCATATTCAAACATCTTCCACTATACTGGTGTTGTAACAAATCAATATTATCAAATTGTAAAGGAAGTTTTTGCAAATTTCCACAATTATTGCATTCATTTTTTATACACTGGACATTGAATTTATCTGAATCTTCTGATTTATTACATAAAATGGACTTTACAAATTCTGTTGTACTTCTAGTAACCATATCTAGATTAAGTATTTCAATAACCTTTTTATATGATTGCAATTATAAGTGAAACTCAACATGATTTCGACAGCAACATGTTTCAAGAACCTTATTTATGTGTACGAAGCAAGGGTGCAATATCTCAAACATTCTCTGATGTATTTTCACATCTAAAAATTCATCTTTGAATGCTTCAAATAATTCACTTTGTGTAGTATCAACAAAAATTTTTGGATGTGAAATCTTCATACGGGTCTCTTTATAGTTCATTTGTATAGTGTTCCTTCTATGGGATGAAACATGAGAGTGGTTGGTCCAAAAATCAATGACCCATCTTCTTTCATGTTTAGAAATTTTGTCTTTATGAGGAACTCTACAAATCTGTACCCAATTTTTTTCAATGTCCATATCCAACATATTTATCTTCCTAATATATCTCTTAACAGTTCTTCAAGATACATTGAGTAAATTCAAAATTGCTTGAACTTGATTTCTATGTGTCAATTTCTTACTGGCAATCATAGTCATCAACGCTCTTCTAGCCGCAGCTGAATCTAGTCCTCTATGATTTTCCCTATTAACAACGTTCAACGCATCTTGTAAATTTTAAATTATTATCTTTTTTAGTTACCTCCTACAATATTTGTATTATCAATACCCAACAACTCCAAAATTGGAGTCATTAATATATAAACATTGTACACATCTTAAGTTTGATAACATATTGTACAAGAAAACTTGTTATAAAGTGTGTAAATACATAGTACATGTACACACATCAATAAACAAAAAAATCACCTGTTCACTACTAATGTCATCATCGAGTGAGTCCCAATGACGTACACGATCAGTGCTCAAAGGAGTAACAAGATGCATATCTTGGTAGAGAATATATATATATATATATATATATATATATATATATATATATATATATATATATATATATATATATATATATATATATATATATATATATATATATATATATATATATATCATGTATTAAAATTTTGAAACTAAATAGGTTGAATTGTAACATTAAATATATATAATCTAATTTATACATGTGTAGATGGTGGCACCTAATAGTACTCAAACTCCCTAGCCTTGATCCTATCAACCAAGATATCAAGATTTTGTTGCCTCTGGTCTAAGCTCAACTTTGCATCTACAAGAAGAGTAGATAGGTAAAAGCACAATAAGTTGTCACCCTTTTACAAAGGAAAAGGCTAACAACACCAAACAAAACTAAAAAACTTCAAGGGCATAAATTAAGTCGCATTTGTGTTTAGAATTTGAAGATGATGTAAACTAATGAAATGTGTGGAATAGGATGAATTTTATGCCTATAATTTTTAAAAATTAATTTGGACAAAAATTAATATGTTTTTTTAAATTTTTTAGTTATATTTTTTATTTCTTGAAAAATACTGCAAATCAGGGGGTTTACTTCCCGTCAAATTATTATAAGTAAAACATTTTTTTTTCTCCAATTTCATAATATCTTTTAGATGACATATATATCTAGTGCAGGGAAAAAGAAAGAAGTGTTTTTGATCTATAGTTTTCCCATTATAAGTATTCAAAGTCAAACTTACCTGAAATCAACAGCTTTTGTCTCCCCCCACTTTTCCCCTATCAAAACTTTACCAAAAATAAAATAAATTATATATTCTTGAAGAAGAATATTTTCTGTAGTGTCATATATGATTTTAATTTTTTGTTGAATTGACTTAGCATTTTTTTTTATTTTCTAAATCAACGACTTCTCAAAGCTTAATATACCTACATGAAGTTTTAAGCAAATTTGTTTAACATTTTGTAATTCAAGCAATATAAAATTTATATGTCCAGAATCATAGTTCCAAGATCTAGAAAAGGGTACTTTTAGTTTTTTGAAATTTTCTATTTTCAAAAGAGAAAGGAACATCAGCAGTGCAAAATTCTACATTTTTTGTGTTTTTGAAGCTAGTAGGCATTTTTTCGGGGAAGTTACAAAGACATTTTGTTTTTAGAGGAGTGTGAAGCCAAGTTTTTCAGGGACAAAGGATTCAAGAAATAAAAAATTTCATGCTTATCTATTTGAGCAATAAGAAATAAAAGGACTAGAACAAGGAAATATGATTGTAAAAGGGATGACCAAATGAAAGGTCATACGAAACTTGTCAAATAGAAACTGGTCGATGTTGAAGAAGAACCTATCAATGTTGAAGAAGGTGTAACTCAACTAAGAGGGAGGCTATTGGTAGTAGTCAAAGTATACATATTTATCCTACAATGCAAAATTTGATGGGCATGAATGAAGAATCACTTATTAATCAAATGAATGAGGAATCACATATTAGTCAAATTGCACCAGAGAACCTAGTACCTGAAAGCACTATACAACTGCATCTCAAAAACATGTGGAAGGAATATTTTGAGAGTAAATATTTGGTGGGAAAATTAAAATTGTTTGCAAAGTTATTTAGGAAAAAAAAATGATTCCGATTTTGGAGTTGTTGGGTATTGATAATAGGAAAATGGTAGGAGGACAAGTAAATGAGACAATAATTCAAAATTTGCAAGGTGCATTTGTTGGAAATTTAGCTGAGTTGATTACATAGATGTTGTCATTATGGAAACATATGATCCACATGAAGATCACACAGGTCAGAGAGCAAGTATGACAGAGCGAATTGCAAATTTGTCTAAGTGTGAGACAGTGTTTTCACCAGTGAACCTGGACATAGTTTTTGTTTGCAATATTGATTGGAGTAAGTTCAATGCTTGCACACTTGAACATAGACTCTATGATGTCTATTGAACACCCATCTCAGAGTGAAAGTTAGTATGGAATGTACAGAAGGAGTTATGATAGTTTTACCGAAGACAGTGTCAAGCTGACAAGACAGAATATGAAGACAGAATTAGTAAAGAGTTAAGGGATTATTTTGTTTATCAAAATAATGACTTAAGAATATAAAGGGACAACATCCTATATTTTTACTCTTGGATAAATTTATTGGTATATATGTAAATGTAATTGTAATAGTAATTATAAATTGTAAGACATACACAATAGTGTGGACAAGTGATATGATGTGAATTATATGATGCATATGTAATAGCAATAGTGAAAGAGTAGTGAAGAGATATTGATGCAAGTAGTATAAGGTTATGTACCTTAACCCATTTTTGTAATCAGTGTATATTGTATATTTACTTGTTTGGGTAGTGGGTTCATTTGGTAATCACATTTTTTACTACCAACTCCTAATAGGGTTGAGGCTTCTAACAAGGCCTCTAGTCCCTTAATCAGGACTAATACACTATATGCTTGTAATAGACTCATAATAGGGTCAACATCCCTAACAGTATACTTTTGATTAGTGGATCTTTGTGGGTACCATCCCCACTGGGGTTTTCCCTTGGCTAGGGTTTCCTCGAGAACAAATAATGTGTTATGAGTTCTTTGGTTTTATTGTTATGCATGTTGTTTAGCTTCTTATGTTATGCATGTGTAAAGATAATCTGTTATATCCATAATTGGGAAAAAGATAAATTTTTTAGAATATTGATTCACCCCCCCCCCCCCCCCTCTCAGTATTCCCTATTTCTAACAATTGGTATCAGAGCTTAGTTACTCAGAAAAGAATCATTCAAGGGAAGCTTAGCAGCTTGAGTAAGATTTCTATAGATATGGATCAACTTTAGAAGAATCTTGAAGAAGCTCTTGAATAGATTGACTTGCTTACTATTGAAAAAGATACTTTGAAAAGAAAGTATGATGATGCAAAGAACCTTATTGAGAAACTGGAAAACAAGCTGGAAGATCTGAGATCTAAAAAGGAATCCAAAGTTTTTATTGAAGATTGTGATGACAATGTGGAAAATAAAAATGAGATCCTTAAACATGAACTAAAGATAGAAAATCTGAAGCTTAGTTTGAAAGATGGAAATGGAAAGAATTAAGCAAATCTAAAATCTGAGAATGAAAGTCTAAAGACTGAAAATGAAGGACTGAAATCTAAACTTGGTTTAGTAACATCTGAACTTGAGAAAGTCAAATTTGCAAAATGATGAACTTGAGAAATACAACAAGATTGTGAAAGGTGAACTGACTCAATCCAAACAACAACTTGAAAGGCTATATTTAACTAGTGAGAAGATTAATGAACAAATATCTTATCAAAAACCATTCTATGATAAAACTGGTCATGGATTCAACACTTTTAAAGAAAATAATGTAAGCAAGGAACCAGATCTAAAAATATCTAAAAGGATAGATGTGAAGAAGTCAAATGAGATCAACAAATCTGAAGATACACTTAAAGAATAAGAATCACTTATATGTTTTTTCATCTATTGAGAAGATTTCCTTACACCATTGGAAATGACTAGAATGATGGACAAAATACAATGGAAAGGATTAACCTAGTGTATAGAAGACATGTTATTAACAGTGTAAATGAGAGTGCAGTACTAGTTATTAAGACATTTCAGAATATTGTGTCTAGCAAATCAAGGATCCCTAAGTCTCTTATTGAAAAATATAAAGATGATATATGTTTTATGGTGGATACTAACTTTACCTATATTAAAGTAGTAGATCCTAGAATAGAGTTCATAGACCCTCTTGGCTATGAGATATCTGAGGTAGAGACTAAAGAATATGTTAGCAAGTTACTTAAGTGTAAGTTGGACACTCAGTGTAATAGGTTTTGAACCTTTGAGGAGAACTTCAACTCCACAAAGACCTTAATTGAAGAGAAGTAGTCTAAGAAGAGAGTTGAGAGCACTATAAAGAAAATCCTAAAAGATACAAGATTGACAGAGCGTGATTTTTTGGTAGCAAAGAAAATAGCAGTAGCAATTAGAGAGAGTGGACAAAAAGAAGTTTTGTCTAGCCCTCCTTTATCATCAATTACAGTACAATAGGAAGAACCACAAGTGAAAGTGAAAGTGGAAGAAACTAAGAAGGATGTAGAAGCAAAGATTTCTACTAGATCCACTTCCTCCACACCTAGCAAAAGAGTAAAGGAAAGTGATATTGGACCAAGAAAGAGACATAAAACTTTAGTGCAACCAGTTCCAAGAAAGATTGTAGAGATAAAAGATGATGTCACTGTTAAGAAGAAAGCTTGGAAACCAAAAGTTGAAAAGCTTAATGAGCAGATCATTCAAGATGGTGACTTTACAAGAATGAACAAGTAATATAATATTTATGACTATATAGATAGACTTAATTTGGAGAATGTAGTTGTGAAGTATATGATTTTAGCTAACAAGAAGTTTGATACAATTCAGGGACAGATACCTGATGATTTGTACAATAAACTTGTGAATAGGAAAAAGAGAGCAACAGAGGAAGACACAGCTATCAGAGAAAATCTTGTGAGGAAGCTTTGTGAAATAAGAGATGAAACACATTTCAATCAGATCATGAAAGCCTTCAGCACCCATCTGAGAACCAAAATGAGAACTATTCTAATTATGGGAGGTAGATATGAAGAAATCAATTCTGAGATAGAACAAGTTGTTATCAAGGTTATGTCAGAAAATGTTGGAGAACCATTAGTTGCAGTTGAGCAAGTAGGTGAGATAGAATAAGAGGACATTCCCTCTCCTCCATCTATTAATATTAAAGATGAAACAATGAATGTTGAAGGAACAAAGATCACCTTGAATACTGATGAAAATGTATTCAAGAATTTGGAGAACATTGTTGACAATTTGGCCTTTGAAGAACAGGAAGCTACAAAAGAAGTAGAAATGACAAAGACAATAGTTGTGGAACCACCAGTAATAGAGAAACAAATTTTGATTCCCACCAAATAAGATATCAGTCTTACTCCTGAGACTGGAAAGAAGAATCAAATTGGATCTATGATTGAGCATTTGGGAAAGGAAGTCGATGATGATGATCAGTTGGAATTGATCACATCCTTGAATAAAGTCATTGGCAAGAATAAGAAAGTGAAGAGTCTTGAAGGGTGTCTGAAGTAACTAATAGAGAAGTTACAAAGCATTGTAACTACACAAATTATAGAAGTAGACCCTATGGAGAAAGAAAAGAAGGTAATGAGCACTTTTGACAATGAATTCACAAACTTGTCTGATATTGCAAAAGTGAAAGCACAAGTAGCCTATGAGGCTAGAATGCTTTTCAACATTGGTCAGAACATTAGAAATGATATCAACACTCTTGATATCTATATCAAGAATTTGATTAAGAATTTGGAAATAGGAAAATCTTTGTACATAGTGTACAAAATTAGAGACCTTGACAGCAGAAGAAGATCAGAAGATAAAGTTGAAGGAAGCAAAAAATTTGAATGAAACTAACCTTCTGTCTAGCCCCAATGTGAAGGTGTGCAATGTTGAGAAGAAAGTTTAGAATCTATATGATGAAATCAGAGTTGTGCAAGATGAGAGAGATAGAAAATTGAAAAGATTCACTCTTTTGAGAGAGCATACTTTTATGAAGTTAAGCATTATTGAAGAGTAGTTGGAAGAATGTCTTTCAGCTAAGACATCTTTTTAGAAGTTTAACTTTGAAAACCTCCAAGAATGTGAAATAGCATCTTATGGACTGAGTGCATTACTTAATGTGGTAGATTCCATTAAGAAATCATTGGACAAGGAGATAGAAGCCATGAGGATAGATTTTGTAGATTGTGTTGCAAGCCTACCGGCTTTGCAATAAATGAATTGAGGTATAATCTTTTTGTGATACAGTTTTGTAATCCTCCCTACCTTTATTTTGTCATTGTTGTTAAAGGGGGAGAGATATATAGAAGAAAATTTATAGTATATGATAAGGATTGTTGCTCTTAGGGGGAGTAATATATTAGAGATAATATCAATTGAGGAGTTATAAGGATAGTATATACATTTTATACTATGGCCACAATTTTGAGATTTTGTGTTGTACACTTAGACAATTTTCTCATATGTTGCCACCAATGACAAAGGGGGAGATTGTTAGCAATTTGGCTAAGTTGATTACATAGATGTTGTCATTATGGCAACATATGATCCACATGAAGATCACACAGGTCAGAGAGCAAGTATGACAGAGCGCATTGCAAATTTGTCTAAGTGTGAGATAGTTTTTTCACTTGTGAACCTGGACACAGTTTTTGTTTGCGATGTTGATTGGAGTAATTTCAGTGCTTGTGCACTTGAAAATAGACTATATGATGTCTATTGAAGATCCATCTCAAATAACAAGTTAGTATAGAATGTACAGAAGGAGTTATGATAGTTTTACCGAAGACAGTGTCAAGCCGACAGGACAGAATATGAAGACAGAATTAGTAAAGAGTTAAGGGATTATTTTGTTTATCAAAATAATGACTTAAGAATATAAAGGGATGACATCCTAGATGTTTACTCTTGGATAAATTTATTGGTATATATGTAAAAGTAATTGTAATTGTAATTAGAAATTGTAAGACATACACAATAGTGTGGACAAGTGATATGATACGAAGTATATGATGCATATGTAATAGCGATAGTGAAAGAGCAGCGAAGAGATATTGATGCAAGAAGTATAAGGCTATGTACCTTAACCCATTTTTTTAATCAATGTATATTGTATATTACTTGTTTGGGCAGTGGGCTCATTTGGTAATCAAATTTTGTACTACCAACTAACAGGGTTGAGGCTTCTAACAAGGCCTATAGTCCATTAATCAGGACTGATACACT
>BSBK01000809.1:25000-260000 GCA_027943335.1 Chamaecyparis obtusa | reverse complement strand
CCACTCTTCTCTTTTGTACTGATATACTCAAGTCTGAATTCTTTTTCTACAAATTTTTCTCTTACAACATGATATTTGATTTCTATATGTTTTGTTTTAGAAAGAAACATAGGGTTCTTAGACATACTTACTGTACTGGTGTTATTATAGTGTATGATAACAGGCTCATTGAACTTGATTCCAATATCCTTCAACATTTGTTTCATCCATATTATTTGATTACAATTATTTGTTGTTGCTACATATTCTACTTCTATTGTGCTCTGTGAGATACAATTTTGTTTCTTGCTTAGCCAAGAAACCAGTCTTCCTCCAAGAAAAAATGATCCACCACTTGTACTCTTTTTCTCATCAACACTACCTCACCAATCTATGTCTGTATATGCACATAGGGTAAAGTCATCTGATTTATCATACCACAACCCATATTCAATTATGCCTTTCAAATACCAAAATATTCTTTTTACTACTGCATAATGTCACTCTTTAGAATCATCTTGAAATCTTACAACAATGACAACTGCATGTGATATATCTGGTGTTGTATGAGTTAAATACTGCAAACCTCCAATCATGGATTTGTATTTCTTTTGTTTGACTATAGGAGTTTCATCTATGCTAGATAACTTATGGCTAGTTACCATAGGTGTGCCAACAAGCTTACAATTTTCTATTCCAAATCTCTGCAACAATTCTTTCAAATATTTTGTTTGAGATAAGAAATTACCATCATTATTTTGTATTATTTTTAATCCTAGAAAAAATTTCATTTCACCAATCATGCTCATTTCAAATTTTGTCTTCATTTCATCAGCAAATTTATCACTATCTTTATCTTCTCCTCCAAAGATAATATCATCTACAAAAATAACTACAATCAATAAACCATTCTCAATCTCTTTCAGATGCAAATTATTATCTGCAATGCCTTTAGAAAATCCCAATTTTATCAAATATTTATCTAATCTTGTATACCATGTTCTAGGTGCTTTCTTTAGTCCATATAGAGCTTTGTTTAATTTACATACCATGTCTCCTTCTTGAGTTAAAGGAAAACCTTCAGGCTTCTCAATGTAGACCTCTTCTTCCAATTCTCCATTCAAAAATGTTGACTTCACATCCATCCGATACACTTTGAATTTCCTATAAGTTGCATAAGCCAAAAACATTCTTACCACTTCAATTCTTGCAACAGGTCCAAATGTTTCTTCATAATCAATTCCTTCTTGTTGTGAGTAAACTTTAAATACTAATCTTTCTTTGTTTCTTACAACTTTTCCTTTCTCATTCATCTTATTTGTGAAAACCCATTTAGTTCCTATAACATTTTTGTGTTTAGGTCTAGGGACCAATTCCTAAGTTTTGTTCTTCTCAATTTGATCTAGTTCTTCCTTCATTGCTTGAATCCAATTATCATCTTTATAGGATTCCTCAGTAGTTTTAGGTTCAATTTGAGAAATCAAACATAGTTCTTCTTGTACCTTATTTCTTGTCATAACCCCTTTTTCGATGCTCCCAATAATATGATCAGTAGGATGATTCCTCACTAGATTCTTATTATGTGTCACTGTCTTAGTTCTTACTTCAACTCTATGTTCTGATCTCGGTTCTTCTCCTATTTCCTCAATGTAATTCTCATTCTACAAATCACTATCAATTTTATAACAAAAGCAACAAAGCTTTGGTTTTCTTCTTATTTTCTTCAGTCATGTGATCGCTAATTAAGTCAGCGGTTAGTGATTTATTTCATCGATTCAGCGATGTGTCTTCACCTGATCACGTGAATCTTAGTAGTTGTCCATAAAAATTCAATGACTTAGCGACAATGTCTTAGCGACAATGTCTTTTCCCATTCATGTGATCTAATGGTGAAGTTCCAAAATATTGAGTGACTCAGTGATGAATGTTGATGCAATCCAATATTAACAATTGCTATCAAATTTTAGTTTAAAGGTTGCAGTTTGTAAATTATTCAGTGACTCAGTGAACAAGGAATTCACTCAGTCACCTAAAACTAGATGTTAGTGACAAAACATTCAGTGACTGGGTGACTAAAGGTATTCACGTAATCCAACAGTTAAGTCTCAAAGAATTCAGAGATTAAGTGCGGACAGTAGATGTAATTCTTGATAAATGGTAGTTGTGATATCTCAAACATGACTTTGTAGTTAGTATTTAATTTGGTGATCAAGAAACTATAGTTTTCTCTTAATCTCCAAGGCCTAGTGGTTAAGTAGAAAGAATCTAGCAATAAAGTGACTACAGTTTTCTCTTAATCTCATGATAAAATAGTTAAGTCATGAGATATTCAGCGGGAGTCATGGATAGTAATGAAGATCAACGATCGATGTTTAATCTGAGCATCAAACTAAGGATAAAAAGATATTCAATGACTTGGCAATAAAGTCATTTCATTGAATTGCATGATATAATTGGAGTTAGTGATAACATCTAGCGATGATGCAATTACAGTGTTCACTGGATCGCTTAATCAAGCTCAAGTTAGGTGAAGCATTTGGTGATTGTGCGAGTACAATGTTTGTTGAATCATATGATACAATTGAGGTTAAGCTAAATATCTAGAGATTGCGTGAACACTTCATTCACTCATGTGCAAGAAATAACCATAGTTTAGCATGATATTCTGGGATCATACAAAAGGTCTTAGTTTTTGAATAGCCAGATTGAGCCTGGTTTAAGTTCTCATTAATGAAAAAGGGAAAGGAGTTGTTCTGACATGGAAAGGTACTCTGCCAAGTTGGAAAAGGTAAAGAGGCCAACTAATCAGATTGCATTTAAGGGTTTTTTTTAGTACTTAAGGGTTTTAATGAGATGACACAGCAATCATTCTTTTTGCTTCTTTCCAAATTTTAAAATGCAAACTATCACATCTCACATTGTGGCTAGCTTTGTTTCAAATTTTTTGTTATGCAGAGTTGAATGCTAAGATGACTAAGGAAATATTTGCAATCATCTTGATAATTCCAATGCATTAAATGATCAACATTATTTAGACAACACATTCATGCATTTACACTTAATAGGTTTTCAAAGAGCAATTGATATTTTCAAGTAGTTGGAGTGTGAAATTTGTAGATCCGAGCGTTCATAAAAGATTTGGAGAGATGAGCCAACCTGAGTCAAGCTGAGCTTTGTCTAGTGAGGGAGAAAAAGAATAAGGAGATGAACAAAAGGGAAAGCCAAATTTCTTTGATGAATTCATTAAGTTTCTACCTGGTTCCAATCAAAATAAGAAGGCAAATGATGAAGCTTTCATTGACGACTTGGTAGACTGTAGGGATCCTAATACCCCTTCTTGTTCTAGTTTTATGCTTTTCAGATATTTTTACAATAATCATGGTAGGCCTATCTATATCTACAATGCATGGACTCTAGGCATGGAAAAATTGATAGTTCCTAATGTCTTTGTTAACTGTGACCTTACGTTTGAGTTAAGTATAAATTATGATCCCATATCTAAAATTATCAGGAAAGGAGACAAATCAGTCCTAGTTACTCTTGATAGGGGATCCTTCATGAAGGATTTTGTTTTATTTTCTTCTCCCTCCATAGAAATAGACCTCAAAAAAGAAAAAGAGAAATATACAAGTTAGTTAGGGCTTGTGAGAACCCAGATAGCCAGACATATGACTAGGACTAGAAAATGCATTGCCCCTCTCCCTACACATATGAAAGCTCCTTATGATATTAAATCCCTACATTTTTACATGAAATGTCTGGCATATGGGTTATGTCATGTTTTGGGGATAGATGGAGATTAAGAAAGGTTGCTATCTGATTTACTAATGATAATCCTAGACATACAAAACTCCCATGCCAACACAGACTATGATTACATTCAATATGTAATTTATAGGATACATGAGGGTCTGTTATGCATCAATACGAAGAAGAAGCCAATCAAATTATTTCATTATTCTCTATTGATGCCTTTGATCTTGTACTTCAATATTGGTAGTTAGGATGTGTGCATGCTGAGACCTAGGACAATGTTTGAAGGACAACCCAACCCTGTGCAGCTATGGTTGAGATTGTCAAATTACACCTCTAATGGAAATGAATTTAATGGCTTTCAAAATTGGATTTTTAATCCATTTTTTAACCTAATTGGGACAAACATCATAAGGCTTCCTACAAAGTTTCTCAAGATTCTTAGACCCAAATAATTTATTGGGCAATGGCAAATAGGCCATAATTGGGGTGATTTCTATTTCATCCAAAACTATACATTAATTAGAGTATATGGTTGCCCACAACTGCCACACTTACTCCCTAAATATGTGCCACCAAGGCTTGATATGATGGAGTTTCTCTAGTAGCTAATATGGACTGATAAGGAGCACCTGGCTCCACATAAGAAAGGAAATTTTACTCCCTGATAGTTCAAAATGGATAGTTATCTAGTCGAGAAGAGAGAATTACCTCAACTTAGGACCTAGTTAAATCATTTCAAGTTGGCCTTTGTTATGTACAGGTATGTTGATTCAGAAGTTTTTATCAAATATGCCAAGAAAACACTTATCCCTGGCACTGGTGTTATCAAAGAGCATGAGGGGTGTGATGAGGAAGATGTGACAAGAAACATGTTAGATGAGGATGAAATAAAAAGGAAAGCTAACAAATTCTACGATTTGTTGGATTTGGAAGCTCAATTAAAAAGGGATGGAATTACTTTTGAAGGTTCATTCCTGACCTCCCCTATTTGAAAAGAATTGAGAGAATGGTGGAGATGTGTGATACTCTCTCCAACCAATTGGAAGCTCAAATTGAAGAAAAAAAAAAGTTATGAAAGCATTATTCTTCCTCAGACTATGAAGAATACACTGATGATTCACAAGGAGATAGCAAACCTCAAGTAGGAGATCCTTCTATTATTGATTTAAGTTAGGATGCCCCTGAGGTAGAGGATATAAATGAGCCTCCTAAAGAGAAAAAAAAAAAAAGGCTAGAGGAAGGTGATCCCTCAAAAGGGAAGAAAACTAAAAAGGAAACAAATAGGATCAAAGCCTTGGTGCCTAGTGATAGATCATATCAGCACCATTTGAGGAAGAATATCAGAGATGGAAAGAAATTTGTTAGAAAAGAAGTAGTTGAGCTACCCTTGCTACTTGGTAAAGATGAAAGGGAAATATACCAAGAGGAATTACTCAATGATGATCAATTCATCAAAAGTGAGGAATTCAAGAATTTCCTTATGTGGAAGAAGACATAGGAGATTACAAAAATAGTACCTAAGGGTAGTACTCCAGATGATGAGACATTGAAAGCCTTACTAACATATGATCCAAAATCTAAGACCATCACTATGGAAAGAGAAAGGGAAATGGTTAAGTCCAGTGGGATGCTCCTAGTGCCAAGTTGGGCCCTTATATCAGCTTTCATCATAGATCAAATAAGAAAGCAACCTGAGGGAAATCTATCTTATGAAGCCCAAATTGGAGATGTGATTAGAGGAAGTAGGTATGACCCTAAATCCCAAGCCTTAGCAATGTGGTCCCTTTCACAAAGAACACAAAATCCATCCTTAGTTAGCATAGAGAATAAAATGCAAGGGGAAAAGATCATCTAGACTATTCAAAACTCCAGTAGCCTAGAAGTATCTAAGGCAGTGACCAACTTTGCACATCTCATTGAAGCTAAAATAGCTCAATTGTCAAATAGATATGCAAAATTATTTGAGAATACAATAACCATAGCAAAAGACAGAGATCAAGGACTAATGAAAATCAAAGTCATAGAAGATGAGTTCAAAGAGTTAAAGGTCAAAATTAAAGAAGTTTCTAAGGAAAATCTTCCTCTAGTCCAACTAATTGAAGCTTCAGTCCAATCAGTGATAGAAATTCCCATTGAGATAGCAGGGGATTCAGAAAAGGACAAGTTGGACATAGCTCTCGAGGAACTCAATGATGTATTACAACATAGGTATGAGTAAATTAAAGGAAAAATGGACTTAGTCCATAAGTCATACTCTATGTTGCAGAAAACAAATGACAGCATCAAAGATGCAATGGCTACTTTAGAGTGACCTTTTAGTATCTGGTCTAGTAGAGAGCCTTTGTTTGAGAAATTAGAAGTACTACAACCCCATAGGGAAGACATTCCAAAATTAGTGATTGAGGTTTTGGAGGAGATAGAAAAAATTAACACAACATGGGGATTCTTCAAAGTCAAGGCTAATTAGGTAAGAACCAAAATGGATATGTTTGGTTCAAATTTTAGCAAGTTCCTTCCTCCAATTACTAGAGATGATGGTCACATCATAGAAATTGAGGAGTGGAAGTAAAAAATGAGTCATTTGCTGATTAGGAAGGAGGCCTTTTTGAATAATGATGGATCTTTAGATATTGATAGGTTCAACAACATTTTGGACGACATGTTTAAGACTAAAAATGAATGTACCAGATTTGTTGTTGACACAAAGGCTATCACTAACTCAAGATGGGACAACCAAGTTAAGATGTTGTAAATCCTAAAAGAATATGTCTGGCTTTCAGAAGAAGAGGTTGTTGCATGGGAAAAAATCACTAGTCCTAATGGTGTAGGAGCACCCTTCTAAGGGCTCCCACCATTCATAAATTTTGTTGTGATGAACTTCCTAATGAATTCTTGTAATTAGAATAAGAGCCTTGAGCTCATTTGGTGTGTGTAGGGTCTAGTTGGGATCCTAGAGTCATAGTTTGGTCTTTCTTATTAATTTTACAGTGACTCAAGGAATGATGTCATCCTAAAGTCAAATGATCATAGGATAGGTCAAAGTTTTAAAATAGGGGATTTGGATGTTTTAGCACATGTGTGCTTTTTTCTAGACCAAAGAATGGTCTTAGGATGTGGAAAGAAAAAAGGTTGCTCAAAAAGTTGCTAGCAACTTTTCAAAGTTCCTTAGCAACTATTCCCAATGTGGGTCTAAACCTTACCCAAGTGGCTATAAGCCCTAACCAAGCTCAAATCCCAAGGAAAAGAATATTTATGATTACAAAAACCCTAGTCCAAGGGTTGGAGGTCATTGTGTACAGCTTTGAGTTTGTAAAATTAGACTATGACTGTAAATGGTGTGCCAGTCAATGCTAATGGCATGATTTGGATGAATTAATGGATAGCACATGAGAGCTTTGGCATTGTAAATTTGAATTAGTGTATTTACTTTCAATTGTGTGTGTTTATAATAGTTTCTCTATCAATTTGTGTGTGTTCTTGTTTTTATTTTGAATTCACCAGTCCTCTGTCCAGTTTAAATAAGCATGTAGATAAGGGCCTGTAACTCCTATCCCCACCTTGGAAACACCATGGAATCTTGGGATATAGTAGTACAGACCCTATACTATACATATTTTCAAGAAGGGCCCTGAAATGTGAGTGCAAGAAATTATTTGACCAAGCCCTAGGGGAGCCTAGACTGTGCCCGGCTAGGTGAGGTCAGTGTTGAAGAAGCTCTCAAAGACAAGGGAGAAGACTTTAGCAAGAACCCTTTGGAGGAGTTCAAGATTGATAAATAAGATTCCTTGGTGTGATTATAAGGTTTCTATCAATCCATTAAAGTTTTTTTTATAAGCAAACAAACGCTAACTCTGTCAAGCCTAAAAAGCCCTAGAAACCCTCATTTCTGGTTGAGGCATTGTACGAATAGTTGAAGACCTAATACCCTAAAAATAATTGAGGTTTGGGAATTTTAATAGAGGTATCTATAGAATATTATCCATGATTATGTGAAGGAAGTGGGTCAAAAGTCCTAAAAACCCAGAGAGGAGGCCTAATTGGGGCTCTTTCCTAATAGCCCTATTTTGGGAAGAAAGTGTGAAATTAGGTAAGAAGAAAACTTCAAAAATACCTTGGAGTCACTTTTTTGAGTGTAAAAACACCTTGGAAGTCATCTCTAGCCTTTTCAAAGCCTGAGGAGATGAGAAGCCAAGAAACCCTTATTGGTCTATGTAAGGGAATTAAGTTAGAAAGTGTAAAAGAAAGCTAAGTGAAAGGAGAGTTCATTATTGGTGGATAGATTGGGCTAGGTCAAGGGATCCTATTGAGAAGAGGAGTCATAGAGACCATAAGGTGTGAGTAGAGCACACTAGTGATCCAAGATAAGGATCAGGGAGCATAGACTAAGCTAGTCTATCCCAATCTCCCCATCAGATTGGTATCATATCCTAATAAGGCTTGGGAAGTAGATAGTTGAAGAGTGGATGTTTCAACCTCTAGAGGAATTAGTAGGGTCATCTCAAAAGAAGAAGATGGTGACTAATGTAGAGCTAGCCAAGAAGGTAGAAGATCAGGAGGAAGAAAATAGACTCCTGCAAGAAAGATTGTATCAGATGGAACAACTCTTGGATGATGTCCAAGAAAAGGTAGATAAAGTGAATGATAGAATGGGGGAACAAGATGATAAAGAGAAGGAGAAGACTATATATGATGAGGTTCCTACACCTAATCCTCCTACTCAAGATGATAAGTTCTTAAAGGCACTAAAGGCCATCACTAGCAAGGCACTTGAAGGTGTTCCACTTCTTACTGGCAGAATGGACATAGAACTTTTCATGCAATGGATAGAGGGTATGGAGAACCACTTCAAATGTGAAGGAATCTCTAAGGCACAAAAGGTCAAAGTGGCCAAATCCAAGTTAAGAGGGCAAGCTCTAACTTGGTGGAACTATCTCTAAGAAGAAAGGGAGAAAGAGGGAAAGAATCCAATTTCTAATTGGAAAGCTATGGTAAACAAGGTGAGGGAAGTATACCTTCCTGTAGATTATGAAATCCAATAGCATAGAAGAAGATGGAATCTCAAAAAAAAAAGAAATGGATGTAGCCACCTATACTGAAGAGTTTCACAAGTTGATCCTAAGATCCAAAGTGAAAGAGGAGGAGAGTATGGTGGCAAGGTATTTAAGTGGACTAAGATGGAGTATAGCAGAGGAGATGAATTTGTTTACTCCTACCATAGTCCTTGGGTGTCAGCATATGGCACAAAAGCTAGAAGATAAGAAAAGAAAGAAGTAGGAACCTAACTCCTAAAATAGAGGTAGAGGTAGAGACTCTAGAGGGGGTCAAAGAGGAGGTTCTAGTGGCAGAGGAGGTGACTCTAGAAGTCAAGGAGAGAGTATACTCCTAGAACAAGTTGCAAAGACCACTACAAGAGGAACATTCATTAGAGGAAGAGGGTCTTAGGGTAGCAGAGGAAGAAGTATAGGAAGGAGTAGCTCCTACTTTTCCACAATGAAGTGTTATCAATGTGGACAACTTGGACACCCTGCTTATAGGTGTCCTGACAAACCTACAAGCTCTAGTGGTGAAAAGAGGGTAGCCTATGCCCAAGAAGATGGTAGTAGTTCATGTACCAATGAGGTAAGAAAACTAAAATCAGAGATGGGGGACAACTTGATGTTTAGAAGAGTTCTCATAAGGCAACCTACCTAAGGAGAACCCAAGCAAAGGAGAGCTCTTTTTAGAGTGAGATGCAAGATCCAAGGCAAATTTTGCAATGTGATAGTTGATTTGGGATCAACTGACAATATCATAGTAGATGAAGGAGAAAAGAAGCTAAAACTTACAAAGATTCCCCATGCAAACCCTTACAAGGTAACTTGGTTGAATCAAGAGAAGAGTGTGTTAGTGAATTAGTAGACATGGGTGGAGTTTTCTATTAGAGGATATAGGGACAAGGTTCTTTGTGATGTCCTACCCATGGATGCCTACCATCTCCTATTGGGAAGACCCTGGCAATTTGATAAGAAAGTGCTCTATGATGGAGAAGAGAACTCCATTTCCTTCAAGAAGGATGGAAAGACATTCAAGATTCAGTCTCTAACAAAGAGTGATGAAGGAGCCTCAAGGACACCTAGTGTGTTTCTTAGTAGTGGGAAGGAATTTCTACACTCATTGCATGATGATGAAATAGTGGGATGTGCAATTATGGTCAAACCAAAAGAAGAGGAACATAAGTTGCAAGCAGAGTCACCTAAGGAGGTGAAGAAAATGTTAGAGGAGTTCAAAGACATTGTAAGTGATGGAGCACCTGCAATACTTCCTCCAAGAAGAGCTATAAGTCATCAAATAGACATTTTACTTGGTGCATCTCTACCTAACAAGGTAGCATACAAGCTTACCCCTAATCAAAACAAAGAAGTAGCAAGGCAAGTGCAAGAGCTATTAGATCAAGGAATGATCAAGAAAAGCATTAGCCCATGTAGAGTTCTGGTGGTGTTGGCCTCAAAGAAAGGAGGAAAATGGAGGCTTTGCACTGATTTAAGGGCCATCAAAAGGATTACTATCAGGTATAGATTTCCAATTCCTAGGATAGAGAATTTGATGGACTGTTTAGGAGGTGCTATGTATTTTTTAAAAGTGGTTATCACCAAATAAGAATTAAGGAGGGTGATGAGTGGAAGACCTCTTTTAAGAACACAGATGGGTTGTATGAATGGATTGTGATGCCATTTGGGCTTACTAATGCTCCAAGCACCTTCATGAGGTTGATGAATGAGGTCTTGAAGGACTTCACTAGTAGATTGGGTGGTGTACCTAGATGACATACCCATCTATAGAAAAACTAAAGCAGAACACCTTGAGCACTTAAGGTTGGTCTTGAAGAGGCTACATGAGGAAGAATTGGCTATAAACCTAGAGAAATGTGAGTTCATGCAGTAAGAAATATTTTACTTGGGATTTTTGGTGTCCAAGGGAACTTTGAAAATGGACCAAGCAAGGTGGAGGCAATCTTGAATTGGCCTGCATTTAAAACAGGGACTAAAGTTAGGAGTTTTCATGGTTTGGCCCAATTCTATAGGAAATTTGTGAGAAATTTCAATGGCATATGTGCACTAGTCCTTGACACCATCAAGGGAGGACTTAAGACTAAGTTCAATTAGACTAAGGAAGCTGATAAAGCATTCCAAACATTGAAGCAAGAGGTAGCTACCAAACCTATCTTACTCTTACCTACTTTTGCCCAATTGTTTACCATTGAATGTGATGCAAGTGGTGTTGTAGTAGGGGGTGTATTGAGTCAAGAGGGAAGGCCTATGGCATTTTTTAGTGAGAAACTCAATGAAGCAAATAAAAGGTGTTCAGCCTATGATCTAGAGTTATATGCATTAGTGCAATCTCTCAAGAAGTGGAGGCATTACCTCCTACCCAAAGAATTTGTGGTGTTCATAGATAATCAAGCCTTGAGCTATATTAATACTAAAGAGAAGCTTAGAAATAGACACTTGAAGTGGATGGAGTATCTCCAATCCTTTATCTTCACTATCAAGCACAAGAAGGGGCAGCTCAACAAGGTAGCAGATGCCTTAATTAGAAAACTATTGACTATCCAAGAAGTCCAATTGCAGAGCATAGGAATAGAAAGTTTCAAGGATATTTATGAGGAGGATGAAGACTTCTCTAAATCCTATAAGGTGTGCCAAGATTTTGAGAATCATTTCCATGGTGAGTATGTAGACTACACCCTTCAAAATGGACTCTTGTTCAAGGGCAATCAACTATATGTGCCTAGGGGATCCATGAGGGAAAATTTGATCCAAGAGAAGCATAATGGGAGCCTAAGTGAGCATTTTGGCATTAACAAAACTATGGAATTAGTAAAAAGGCACTATTTTTTGCCTAAGTTGGCAAGGGATGTGAGAAGGTATGTGGAACAATGTGGTGTGTACCAGAGAGCTAAAGGAGGTTTAAGAAATACAGGGCTTTATCAACCATTACCAATTCCAAATAGGCCTTGGGAGTGTGTGAGCATGGACTTTGTGGTTGGACTCCCTAAAACAAAAATAGGTATGGATAGCATCTATGTTGTAGTAGATAGGTTTTCCAAGATGAGTCACTTCATCCCATGTAGAACTACTCATGATGCAAGCGATGTGGCACATCTCTTCTTCAAAGAGATTGTAAGGATTCATGGACTCCCATTAAGCATTGTGTCAGATAGGGATAGCAAGTTCATGGGTCATTTTTGGACAACCTTATGGAAAAGGTTGGGAACTAACCTCTCATTCATCTCAGCTTACCATCCATAAATTGATGGTCAAACTGAAGTTATAAACAGGGTGTTGGGCGATTTGCTAAGGTGTTTGACCAAGGAGTATGGGCAGACTTAAGATCTATTCATTCCACAAGAAGAGTATGCCTATAATGACAATGTTAATAGGACCAAAAGAAGGAGTCCTTTTGAGGTTGTGTATGGAAGACACCCTAGAGGAGTGTGTGAACTAAGAGACCTTGGTTCAATGGAGATGAAGAGTGGTCAAGTAGAGGACTTTACTCAAACTATCAAGGAGGTCCAAGAATAGGTCAAGAAGGCCAACATAGAGTCCACCAAAAGCTAAAGGCTAAGGTAGATTAAAGAAGAAAAGAAGTTCCATCCAAGGTAGGGGACTATGTGATGATCCATCTAATAAAAGCAAGGATGCAAAAAGGCATGCCTACCAAGTTGCAGATGAGAAGAGTAGGGCCTTGCAAAATTCTGGCCAAGTATGGTGAAAATGCATATAAGGTGGACTTGCCATCAGATTTGGTTATCTCACTAGTTTTTAATATGGCTAACCTGGTCTTGTTCAAAGGAGATATATCCAAGGGAATTGAAGATCAAGCAAGGGTGTTGCAGGATATAGATAGCAATGCCATGCCAAAGAGGAAGCAATCCATAGTATAATAGATCTTGGAATCTAGGGTGAAGAAGTATACTAGGCATCAAGTGTATATGGAACACTTAATCAAATGGGAAGTTCAACCTGAGTCTAAACCTACTTGGGTAGAGGAGATCCAATTCAAGAAACTAGGCATAGACCTAGCCCTTCTTGACCCCAAAGTGTTGGCATTAAGTAGGATTGCCACTAGTGACAACACTTATTTGCACCCTAAGTGCAAACCGAGCAGAACAGTGCAAACCGAGTAGAACAGTGCTAACCAAGCAGGATAGTGCAAACCGAGCAAGACAGTGTAAACTGAGTGACATTATGTCTACCGAGTCACAAGTATCTACCGAGTTCAAAACTTACCGAGTGGTTAGTATGAACCGAGCCTTCACTTCTACCGAGTGCATGATGATGCCGAGTAATGCAGTGGACGCCAAGTATCAGACAGTCACCGAGTTAGTTTGCAAGAACCGTGTAACCATACTTGGGCTGACTTAGTAGCACTTATGCTTATTTGTCAAGCCGACTTTGTAATTGTAATTAATTGTTTAGACTTGTATATAAACAATGTTGTACAAATACCAAGTAGTATGAATGTGAAAAAAAAAGAGAAGTGAAAGAAAGGTAGAGATAAGAAAATTACAAAGGGCTACAACAGTATAAGGAGCAGCAAAGATAAATTCATCACAGAAGGTGATCAGTACATCAGCAAATCTCATTCAGCAATCTAGTTGCAAAGTAAGAGTTCTACTGTTTCATCCTAACAGGTGAATCAGCTTGAAATCCTTTAACTGGGTAGACTTAACAGTCTTTGTAAAATCTCTTAACCGAGTGCATACTTCATTGTATGTTTGTAAAACCTCTAACAAGGTGGACCTAGCAGTCCTTATTGCTCCTAGCAGGGTAGATCATCAGAAGTGATCAATGTAAGCCTTAACCGGCCAACTTTATACTACAGTATTAAAGCTTTGTGGGTTTCATCCCCACCCCAGTTTTACTTTCTTTTGGAAGGTTTCTGGGTAACCAAATCTATGTGTCATTGTTGTGAATGCTTTTATGTTTTCTATATGCAAAAGGACAAAGTGAACTATATGTTAATACATCTGTTATTGAAAGAAAATTTGGAGTTACTGATTCACCCCTCCCCTCTCAGTAACTTGGTTAATTCTTGAATATTTCCAACAATTGGTATCAGAGCTGTATTGGTTCTCAAGATAAAGCTTAACTAGCTTGAGCAAAGATCCAGGACAATGGAGGTATTCAAACTGAACAAGGTGATTGAAAATGAAAAGCTAGATCTGGAAATGGCCATATCTAAACTTAAAGAAGCAAAAGAACATCTTTCCCAATCCCTAAGAAGAAGGAAGGAACTTGCAAATCAGATGAATGATCATAATTACATTGAAGAAAAGATTGAAGATATTTTTCCCTCAGATAGCTCAGATGAAGCAAACAATGCTGTCAAAGAACTCCTAGAAAAGAATGGGTCTCTGCAGGAAGAAGTGAGAAAATTAAAAAGAGAACAAGAACTACACTCAATAAGATTTTGTGAGATCTTAGAACAAAGAAACAAGTTGAAAGATGAATTAGATGGAAGGAACAATGAAGTCCAAAATAAAACCCTTCAGCTAGAAAACCTAATTGATCAGATCTCCCATACAAATGAGGAAATTCTGACTCTAAGATCAGAAATAGAAAGCACAAGAGAAGAACTAAGATCTAAAAAGCAAATCAATCTAAGATTGATGGATGACCTAAACACCAAAAAACAAATCAATGAAAGAATGTTGAAGAGCCAAGAAGACTTAAATCAGCTGTATGATCAAAATCTTCATAGGCAAAAAGGAAAACCAAGACTTGGATACAAAGGAGAAGGTGAATCTTCTAAGCAAGGTACTCAAAGGAATCAGAAACCTACTTGTAATCATTGTGGCAAAATAGGACATACTTCAAATAAATGTTGGAGCAATGAAAAAGCAGAATTCAATGGAAAATGCTACAACTACAATCAGCATGGTCACAAAGCAAATGAATGGAGGGAAAAACCAAGATTCAAAGGTAATTGTCACAAATGCAACAAACAAGGTCACAAGGCATCCGAGTGCAGATCCAAAATATTCAATCCAGCAGAACAAATTATGAAAGAAATGTTTGGATGGGATTACAACACTTGGTGTAGATGTCATTACTGTGGAGAATATGGACACATTGGCATGAACTGCATAAAACATCATGTAAGGAAAAGAGATACTACCATAAGATGTTTCAAATGCACTAAACTCAATCATATAGCCAGAAATTGCATGAATGCTAGTGAAGTTGAAGATGGAAAGAAGAATGAAGCAACTAAGGTCAGGAAATAGATGAGACAACAGTGGATTCCTAAATCTACCAAGCAAACCAGTCCAAGTAATGGAATGGGTGGCTCTACCAACTCAAACTAAATTCCCAAGAAAGCACTGGAACTGTATTCTCATAGACAAATTTCAAGCAGTTCCAAAAATGAATTAAAAGAAAGATCTAAATCAGCATACAAGATGCAATAAGATCACAGGAAGGTTGGTATTAGTGTTCACTGAGCAAGGTCGGGAGCTATCTAATATAAATACCGAGTGAGGTCGGAGCAATATGAATTCTCAAGTTCACCGAGTTGCGAAGACTTTACCGAGCAATTAATTCATAGTGGGTGATAGTCTGTCAGAATTCATACCCTAATTTCTACGAAGCATTAATGATAGAGTTGTAAATAAAAGGCAAGAAATCAAACTCATTCTTCACCGCGAACTTTAGCATTTTGAGAGCAGAAAATTTCCAGAGCAATCAAGCGATTCAAATACTTTTGTGAAAAGAATTCTTTGTGAGCTACCATGGCATCATCCAGCACTTCAGTGAAGAAAGGATTAGAAATGATAATCCAAGGGGAATGGAGAGCACCAGATTTCAAACTTGTGCCTGCAATTGTAGCAGCCCTAGACCCGAACGGAGCTCAATCTCAGATTCCTCCTAAGGTACTGCTTGTTAACGATATTTGCAATCATTTCAATTGTACAATTCAAGAGATGGGAAACCTAGAGCTAGATATTGTGTGTGAGGAACTGTGTGTGAATGGTATTCTAAAACCAAAGCACAAACATCTGGAAGACAAGGGATTAGTTCACATTACACATTTACCTCAAAACTTTCGGGAGAAATGGGTTAGATACATTCTCAACCGTGTACATGAAGGCAAGATTTGGCTTGAGCAACCCATAGAGATCACTAAGAAGATGATTCACCAAATCACCGGTCTTCTCATGTTAAACAAAGTTAAAACTACCAAAACCCTAGGTTAGTCGGAACTGGAGAAGAAAACCCTAGCCAAGTGGGACGGTAGAGGCATGAAAGTAAGTAGCATTACTAATGCTGAACTGAAGTTTGGAACACACATCATTGCCCATAAAATATACAGTTCAAGTTGACAAAATAGTGTTTCCTATGAAGCCATAGACCTAGCATACAAAGTGGTAAAGAATAATTTATCATTTGACCTTGCAGATTTGTTGTTAAAATAGTTTAACAAGAACATGGAAAGCATTCAAACTTCCAAAAACAATCCATGTAAGTTTGGATCTCTACTGGTCTATTTATTTTTCTATGTTCAGAAATTCTTCCCTTCCAAAGGAAAAGTAGTATGGAGAAAGGATGTGCCAATTCTTTATGAGATAAATGAATATATTTCAGAAATGGGTGAAAATTTTGAGAACATCATGGATAGTTATTTTGAGTCTTTCAAGGAGAAAATGAACGACAGATTTTGGATTCCACAGAAGTTGGTGGAGGATTATAAGGATGATATTTGTTTCATGGTGGACTATGACAAAGTATACATTCAAGCAGCTAAACTAAGGATTGTACATGTGAAACCTCTTCCTTATGAGGTAAACATTGATGAAACAAAGGATATCATTGAAGCCCTCCTTAATCAGCTCGTTGATCCCAAAGCTCCATATTTTGGAACATATTAAGAAGCAAAAGTGAGAATTGAATTAAGTATAAAGCTTCCACAGGTAGTAAATAAAGGAAAAAAGAGGATAGCCAAAATGCAAATGCTAACCGAGGACAGAGGAGAAGACACTAAAGAAGAAGAGAAAAAGGATGAGAAAATAGAGGAACCAGAACCTGCAAAGAAGAAAGGAAAGGTATTCATCACCAAGGTACCTAAGCCTCCCACTGTCGTATTTACAAGGAGAAGTGCAAGGGGTAAGGCAGACAAAAAGGACAAAGATATAATATTCAAAAAGCCTCCTCTAACCCTTCAAGAGAAGATCAAATTTTTGAGAGAAGGATCAAGATCTGGAGTAAGTAATATAAAATCTTTTAAATATGAAACAAGATCAGAAACAAAACAAAAGGAGATTGAAGATGCTATCATTGAAAAGATGGGACAGTGGAAATACTCTCCTAATGAAATAGCCCAACAGATTCCAGGAGCTTTATTAGATCAAATAAAAATAAGATGGGCCAATGCAAGGCAAACTGTAAAAGACATATTTGATCAAACCCTGAAATAGTTAATGCCCAGCTTGAAAAATGATGAAATAAAGAAGGCATTGAAGGAGAATGAAAATAAGATGACACTGAAGTTCAATACTTGTTTAATTCTGATTAACAATATTGAATCAGTTGTGAAGACTACAAATGCCACATGGAAAAACATATACCATCTTCACCAACCGAGTACTGAATTAGTTATAATAAAAGACATTAAAGATGACAGTGATGAACAGGAAGAAGCCACTGAGGTAGATGATACCATGAGGATAGCAGTAGAAGTCATTGCATCACTTCCTACCTCTCCAGAAAAAGTTACTACATCAAGCCCGGAGACATTTTCAAGCATGGTTGTGACAAATTCAACATTTGTCCAATCACCTATAGCAACAACAAAAGTAACTACCATTTCTTCTACCGAGTTGCAGTGTCCTATTTCATCAAGTTTTCCAGCAGTAAGTATTCTAGTTTTTTATTCTACAAGTGTAAATACCTTAAGTTCTCCAGTAGACAGTATACCATTCTCTATAGCTAGTCCTACTATGTCTACTATCACTACTACTAAGGCATTAAGTATAGATAAGCCTAAGGCTCAACCGAGTATAAGATTTTTGGGCAAGAATATAGTAGAGGATATAGACCTAGATGAGGAAATAGAGATTCCAACATTGGATTTTGCAAATCTATCAGCGGATCAAATGCAAAATATAGGTGAAATCCTCCAAAGGAAAGCAAAGCAAAAGAAGCTTAAAGAGGAGAGAGACAAGGAATATAAAATCATTAAGGATGCTAAGGACACTTTGTCAGAAGCATTAGGTATTAAAGTAGACTCCTCTCAACATGTTTTGTTATAATTAGCAGAAGCGGTAAATAAGTACAATGAGGATTCATCTGGGATAGACAAGTTAGTTGAAAAAGCCAAGAAGAAATTCAACAATAAAGTGCTTGAGCACATTGCTCAGCACATAGCTATTAATCAAGTAGAATTATCTTTAGTTTTGACAAACATTGAATCTTCCTATTCGAATGTTACCTCTCTTTTGGCCAAACTGTGCAATGTTGCCGAGTTCACCAAGGATGTCAAGGATAAAATGAATAAAATTGATGAGGATTTGAAGATTAGCATATAGAAGCTGCAACTTGAACCAAGTTCAAACTCTGCTCATCACATAAAAATCTCATTCCTATCAAATATGTAGTCAAAACTACTGAAATAAGACACAAGGATCCAGTCCACACTGCTAGACATTCAAAACATGATCCTTCCCATCATGAATACAATGTATAAGCACATTGAACATTCCAAAACATTAATTCATGACAATCAATTCTCAATAGCAGATCACATGATTGCACTCTCTGCAGAAGTCCAAATTACAATCCAAACATGCAAGATTCTACAAGAAAATTGGGACAGAACTCTGGCACTGATAATGAAGGTACATTCTATTTTTCTATCAAATTTTGGATTCTCCCTGTAAAACACTTGTATATACACCTTTGGAATTATCATCAAAAAGGGGGAGATATGTATAGAAGAAAAATTTAGTGCATTGAAAGGGGGAGATAATTTATAAAGCCCTATGACAAAGACAAATTTTGAAAAATCAAATAAATCTCAGCATGGTTCATGTATATAAGTTTTGGGCAATAAGTGTTTTTGTCACTAATGCCAAAGGGGGAGATTTTTGGTATTAAGCAGGATTGCCACTAGTGACAACACTTATTTGCATCCTGAGTGCAAACCGAGCAGAACAGTGCTAACTGAGCAGGACAGTGCAAACCGAGCAGGACAGTGTAAACCGAGTGACATTATGTCTACTGAGTCACAAGTATCTACCGAGTTCAAAACTTACCGAGTGGTTAGTATGAATCGAGCCTTCACTTCTACTGAGTGCATGACGATGCCGAGTAATGCAGTGGACGCCGAGTATCAGAAAGTCACCGAGTTAGTTTGCAGGAACCGTGTAGCCATACTTGGGCTGACTTAGTAGCACTTATGTTTATTTGTCAAGCCAACTTTGTAATTGTAATTAATTGTTTAGACTTGTATATAAACAATGTTGTACAAATACCAAGTAGTATGAATGTGAAAAAAAAGAGAAGAGAAAGAAAGGCAGAGATAAGTGAATTACAAAGGGCTACAACAGTATAAGGAGCAGCAAAGATAAATTCATCACAGAAGGTGATCAGTACATCAGCAAATCTCATTCAGCAATCCAGTTGCAAAGTAAGAGATCTACTGTTTCATCCTAACAGGTGAATCAGCTTGAAATCCTTTAACTGGGTAGACTTAACAGTCTTTGTAAAATCTCTTAACCGAGTGCATACTTCATTGTATGTTTGTAAAACCTCTAACAAGGTGGACCTAGCAGTCCTTACTGCTCCTAGTAGGGTAGATCATCAGAAGTGATCAATGTAAGCCTTAACCGGCCAACTTTATACTACAGTATTAAAGCTTTGTGGGTTTCATCCCCACCCCAGTTTTACTTTCTTTTGGAAGGTTTCTGGGTAACCAAATCTATGTGTCATTGTTGTGAATGCTTTTATGTTTTCTATATGCAAAAGGAAAAAGTGAACTATATGTTAATACATCTGTTATTGAAAGAAAATTTGGAGTTACTGATTCACCCCTCCCCTCTCAGTAACTTGGTTAATTCTTGAATATTTCCAACACAAAGTACCTTAACTTGTGCTGAGGGGGAGTATGGTGTAGGAGCACCCTTCTAAGGGCTCCCACCATTCATAAATTTTGTTGTGATGAACTTCCTAATGAAGGCTTGTAATTATAATAAGAGCCTTGAGCTCATTTGGTGTGTGTAGGGTCTAGTTGGGATCCTAGAGTCATAGTTTGGTCTTTCTTATAGATTATACAATGACTCAGGGAATGATTTCATCCTGAAGTCACATGATCATAGGATAGGTCAAAGTCTTAAAATAGGGGATTTGGATTTTTTAGCACATGTTTTCTTTGTTCTAGAATTAATAATGGTCTTAGGATGTGGAAAGAGAAAAAGTTTCTCAAGCAAGAAAAAGTTGCTCAAAAAGTTGCTAGCAACTTTTCAAAGTTGCTTAGCAACTATTCCCAATGTGGGTATAAACCTTACCAAAGCAGCTATAAGCCATAACCAAGCTCAAATCCTAAGGAAAAGACTATTTATGATTGGAAAAACCCTAGTCCAAGGTTTGGAGGTCATTGTGTACGGCTCTCAGTTTGTAAAATCAAACTATGACTGTAAATGGTGTGCCAGTCAATGTTAATGGCATGATTTGGATGAATTAATGGATAGTACATGAGATCTTTGGAATTGTAAATTTGAATTAGTGTATTTACTTTCAATTTTGTGTGTTTAGAGTAGTTTCTCTATCAATTTTTGTGTGTTCTTGTTTTTAGCTTGAATTCACCAGTCCTCTGTCCAGTTTGAAGAGGCATGTAGATAAGGGCCTGTAACTGCTATCCCCACCATGGAAACACCAAGGAATCTTGGGATATAATAGTATAGACCCTATAATATACATATTTTCAAGCAGGGCCCTAGAATGTTAGTGCAAGAAATTATTTGACCAAACCCTAGGCGAGCCTGGACTGTGCTTGGCTAGGTGAGGTCAGCGTTGAAGAAGCTCTCAAAGACAAGGGAGAAGACTTCAGAAAGAACCCTTTGGAGGAGTTAAATATTGATGAAATAATATTCCTTGGTGTGATTATGAGGTTTCCACCAGTCCATTAAAGGTTTTTTTATAAGCAAAAAAACTCTGTGTCTCTGTCAAGCTTTAAAAGCCCTAGAAACCCTCATTTCTGGTTGAGGCATTGTACGGACAATTGAAGACCTAAAACCCTAAAAATCCTTAAGGGTTATTAATTTTAATAGAGGTCTCTATGGAATATTAGACATTATTGTGTGAAGTAAGTGGGTCAAAAGTCCTAAAAACCCGGAGAGGAGGCCTAATTGGGGCTCTTTCCTAGTAGCCCTATTTTGGGAAGAAAGTGTGAAATCGGGTAAGAAGTAAACTTCACCAATACCTTGGAGTCACTTTGTTGAGTGTAAAAACACCTTTGAATTCATCTCTACCCTTTTCAAAACCTGAGGAGATGAGAAGCCAAGAAACCCTTATTTGTCTATGTAAGCGAATGAAGCTAGAAAGTGCAAAAGAAAGCTAAGTGGAAGGAGAGTTCATTATTGGTGGATAGATTGGGTTAGGTTAGGGGATCCTATTGAGAAGAGGATTCCTAGAGACCATAGGGTGTGAGTAGAGTACACTAGTGATCCAAGATAAGGATCATGGAGCATAGACTAAGCTAGTCTATCCCAATCTCCCCATCACCTAAGAAGAAGAAGCCAGTTCTTATTGACCTAGAAGAAATGGATGAAGAGTGAACTTTGACATGGCAACTAATCTTTGACCCTAGGAAGGGTAATTATCTTAAAGAGGATGATTTAAGTTATCTGGTACATGGTCACAATTCACAAGACAACTTGTTGCAGTTACTCTGAATACCTGCAAACAAAGGTGCCACTTGAAGAGTTCACCATGAGAAGAAACAGATTTTTGGCACCCTTTCTCCCAATTTTGTTATATTTTAAAGTGTATTTTGTATTCTAGTGCAAGTCACTATCTAGCCCATCCATATCTTGTTGCATCCTTCTTTTAAGGATTCCAAGATGGCTAGTATATATAGGAGGTCCCCTGTTTTGTAAAGGGTGGTGAAATACTTAGTGTAATAGGAGTTTTTGCATTTAGCATATTGATTCTAAGAAATCTTAGCTTTTGAATGTACTGATATAGGAAATTTATCAATGAAAATATACTGAAGTTCCTTCTATATGTTTTTTTGTCTTCATATATGAATTTTATTTCTTTATGTATTTAATCTGTAAGGCAATTTTAGATACATCATTTTACAACGTAGATGGTGGGGTTGAATCTTAAGTTTCTTTCAAGGGAAGGGTAAATCTTGAGTGAGGTCTCAGAGATTTCAATATCTATGCATGAATTTGATGATGTAATATATACATGAGAGGGTAAATTCTAAGGCATTTTATCTGTGGTTTGGGGTTATTTGAATTGCAAATTTTTTTGTAGATGTATATTTGTTGACTCTGATGCCGTAGGAATTGGTGCTGATCATTATTTAGGTTGCACTATTTCACCATCAATCAAAATGAATAATGATTTACTTTAAAGTTATGTTAAAAGTTATATGTTTTTATCTATATCAAGCATACAGATAATATTATGTAATTTGGTGAATTAAATCTGATATGTATACCCACCTATAGCTGAAAGCTCAAAGTGATGAAGGATACAGATCCTTAATACCTTAGTGTTTATTATTGATAGATGTATGTACTGGGACTACAAGAGTAAAGTATTAGAGGTTTTCTTATTAGTTTTGATCATCTGCAATTTTAGGTACTAACAATGTCTAGCATGTTGCATGGTTAACCAATTAAAGGCTTTTGCAGACTTAAATTGACCTACAATTTAAATTAACAAAAATGTAGAATTTTAATATCTAGAATTGAAGAAATTTAAAAGAAAATTTATAATGCACGTACTTACCTACACACCCATCAAACCATATCCAATGTTGTGAAGAATTTATCCCACGACTTGCAAGATTGTTGAAAAACATGGTGCAACAATGAGCCACATAGCTCCTATCATGAACCCTGTCATCACTAATATAGAAATTAACCTCCTTGATGATAACGCATTTATTTTGATCTATACTAGAGTCTATCTCATCCAAATCAAATTGTGCATGTCTATAGGTCACATGCACAAATATAGAAACTTGATCAGAATGATAATATTGACTCTAGAGCTCTTTTTGAGGGGACAATGTATAGTTCTCTACAAAATCTAAAACTGAACAAATACAACCAAGTGGGAAAAAAATTTTGGAATCACAAAATTGTTTAGCTTGCCATCGTGCACCATCACAATGTTGGACATGTGGATAAACCATAGATCAAAATCTGTCCATGAACTGAAGGTACAGTAATTCACTCTCCTTTAATGCATTTTCTTTTAATCACCTCCTGTTGTCATTTGGTATATCTCATATTCAAATATCTTCCACTGGACTGGTGTTGTAACAGATCAATATTATCAAATTGTAAAGGAAAATTTTGCAAATTTCCATAATTATTGCATTCATTTTTTATACACTGGAAATTGAATTTATCTGAATCTTCTAATTTATCACATAAAATGGACTTTACAAATTTTGTTGTACTTCCAGTAACCATATCTAGATTAAGTATTTCCATAACCTTTTTATATGATTGCAAGTATAAGTGAAACTCAACATGATTTCGATGACAACATGTTTCACGAACCTTATTTATTTGTATGAAGCAAGGGCACAACATCTCAAACATTCTCTGATCTATTTTCACATCTAAAAATTCATGCTTGAATGCTTCAAATAATTCACTTTGTGTAGTATCGACAAAATGTTTTGTCTGTGAAATCTTCATACCGGTCTCTTCATCATTCATTTGTGTAGTGTCCCTTCTATTGGATGAAACATGAGAGTGGATGGTCCAAAAATCAATGACCCCTCTTCTTACATCTTCAAAAAATTTGTCTTTAACAGGAACTCTACAAATCTGTACCCAATTCTTTTCAATGTCCATATCCAACATATTTCTCTTCCTAATATATCTTTGAATAGTTCTTCCAGATACCTTGAGTAAATCAAAAATTACTCGAACTTGATTTCTATGTGTCAATTTCTTACTGGCAATCATAGTCATCAACACTCTTCTAGCCGCAATTGAATCTGGTCCTCTATGATCTGCCCTGTTAATAATGTTCAATACATCTTGTAAATTTTGAATTATCATCTATTTTACTTTACCTTCTACAATTTTCATATTATCAATACCCAACAACTCCAAAACTAGAGTCATTTCTTTTTTCTTGAATAACTTTGCAAATAATTGTGCTTTTCCCACCAAAGATTTACTCTCAAAAGATTCCATCCACATGTTTTTTAGATGTAATTTAATAGTGCTTTCAGGTACCAGGTGTTCTGGTGCAATTTGACTAATAAGTGATTCATCATTCATGTGCATCAAATTCTTCATTGCAAGACAAATATTTATACTTTGACTACTACCAATATCCTCCCCTAGTTGAATTGCACCTTCTAGATCAATCATTTTCTCTTCGACAAGTTTCAAATGACCTTTCATTTGGTCATCCCTTTTATGATTATATTTCCTTGTTCTAGTCCTTTTATTTCCCATTTCTCAAATATCTAAGAAAGAATTTTTTTATTATTTTACTCTTTCATCACTAAAAAATTTGCCTTCACACTCCTTCGAAAATAAAATGTCTTTGATATTGCCTTGAAAAAATGCCTCCTAGCTTCAAAAAATCCTTATATATCCTAAAATAAGAATTAAAATTTGCAATTGATATATATTTTTTGAAACAAATAAATTTTATATATAGCCTTCAAATTGAAAGGGTGGCTCACCCACGTGACCACTTGCAGGGGGCCGACCCCTTAGGGTACTCAGTCGAGTCATCCTAGGTGGCATGCCAAGTTGGCAACCAAACCTTCAAAAACACCAAAAATGCAAAATTTTGCACTTATGGTGTTCTTTTCTCTTCTACAAATAAAAAATTTCATAGAACTAAAACTACCCTTCTCTAGGTGTTAGAACTAAGATTCTGGACATATCAATTTTACATTATTTCAATTAGAAAATGTTAAACAAATTTGCAAAAAAGTACATGTAGGTATATAAATCTTTTAGAAGTCATTGACTCGGTAAATATAAAAAAATACTAGATCAATTCAAAAAAAATTTAAAATCATATACGGCACTAGAGAAGAGAATCTTCCTCAAGAATATATAATTTATTTGATTTTTGGTATATTTTTGATAGGGGAAAAGTGGCGGGAGAAAAAAATTGTTGATTTCGGGTAAGTTTGACTTTGAATACTTATAATGGGAAAATTATAGATCAAAAATACTTCTTTCTTTTTTCCTTCACTAGATATACATGTCATCTAAAACATATTCTAAAATTGGAGGAAAAAACAATGTTTTACTTATAATGATTTGACGGGAAGTAAACCCCCTGATTTGCAGTATTTTTCAGGAAATAAAAATAGACCTAAAAAATTAGAAAAACATATTAATTTTTGTCCAAAATATTTTTTAAAAATTATAGGTATAAAATTCACCCTATTTCACACATTTCATCACTTTACATCATCTTCAAATTCTAAATAGAAATGTGACTTTTATGCCCTTGAAGTTTTTCAGTTTTGGTGTTGTTAGCCTTTTCCTTTGTAAAAGGGTCATAACTTATTGTTGGTCAGAAGGCACATTCTATAGTTCCTTCATTGGTTCCTATTGTAGATGATGTTACTCATAGCGCCCAGCTTTGAGGTGTGATTGATAATGTGGGGGACATTGTAGAAGTTGCATCATCCATATCTAGTGATCAAGTTGGTCAGTACTTGATGTCTCGATGACACTCCAAATCATCAGGTGGAGCACCCTCTAGCAGGACCGCACATGACATGTATAGTGCAGTAGGCATCCCTTCACTTTCTAGCCTAGAGAAACTTACATGAGAGATGACACAGGTCACATTGACTAGTTTGGTTGGGGATCTATTGGATGCATATGCATTTATAACAGCAGAGCATGATATCCCCATATCAGATGTTAGAGCTCATGTGGGTATTGTCAAATACTCTCAGCCACATCCTTCTCACCTAGACCATAGCCATAGTGGTAGTGCACGTGAGGATCCACCTATTGACCACTCTATTGTTGTATAGGGAAAGGCGCAACATACAGACCCTTCAGTTAGTGCAGGGCACCATTTCTCTGATGTTGGCCTTGACAATGTTGACTTAATCATGATCACTATGAGTTACCTAGATTTTATAACACATGATGATATGACTTTCATGCCATCTCATTTGGTTAGTCCATTTCATTCATCATTAGAGAGGCATGTGTGATCTACTCATGTTACAGATGCAGAGTTGAGCTTGGATGAGACACAGCAAAATATTGATACCTTGGTTGATAGGATCAAGGCTAGGGAGTCTTAGTATGATTAAGTTCCACCCCCTACACAGGTATAAATCAGATTATATAAATTTAATGTTACAATTTAACTTATTTATTTTCAAAATTTCAATCAATTTATATATATGTACATGTATATATATATATGATTTTTTTTTTCTACCAGGATATGCCTCTTGTTACTCCTTCTTTGAGCACTGATCATGTACATTGTCAGGACTCACTCAATGATGACATCAATAGTGGATAGGTGAGTTTTTAATTTATTGATGTGTGTATATGTACTATGTGTTTACACACTTTATAACATGTTTTCTTGTACAATATTTTATCAAAATTAAGATGTGTACAATTTTTATATATTAATTTATATATCTCTTTCTTTGTAGGGATCTTCACATCCTTCACATCATGATAGTCACTATGAGTCTGACTGCTTAGTGAGGAGTCATCATGATGAGTCCTAGGCACTTTAATATTTTATCTAGACATATTACATATTACATTTATATTCATGTATGTGTTTGATGAACTATATTTTATTTCTAGACTCTACAGTTGATTGATGTGTTTGATGTTATATTTCATTTCTAGATGCTTTTGATAGACTGTTTGACACGTGATTGATCCATATGTTTCATATTTATAGTACTTGATTTATTATTGATGTTTCCTACATGTTATATATATAGTTTCACTCTATACGTGTGCATGTGTGATCAACTTGTACATAGTTTCAATGTATGTGTTTTCAATTTATACATGTACGCATTTTTTATTCTTCATGAGATCATGTGATTTTGATATAAGTAAATTCAATTTATGTGTTTTTAAATTTATAAATGTAAATTCAATACAATCAATGGATTACATACATGTTTAATTTAAATACATGTGTACATGTTGGATTATATATGAATTTTATGTTTTAAATTTATATGTACATGTGTTTAATTCAACACATGAATGATGTTTGATTACATGTTTATGAAAGTCATGAATGATGTAAATTTGATATATGTGAATTATATAATTGAGACCTATATTTGATTGAATCTTAATTATATATAAATGTACATTCGATAATAGTTGCACGTACTTTTAAATGTACATTTGATATTCACCAAAAAGAGACTAAATTGAGATAGTGAGAGAGAGTCAGTGAGAGAGAGAGAGAGATGTGTACGTGTTTGATATTCTAAGAGGTGTGCTTGTTGAGCTTGTGATGACCCTTCTCTATCTTCTTAAGGTTGTGCTTGTGGAGCTTGTGATGGCCCTTCTCCAACTTCCAAAAATTGGGCTTGTTGAGCTTGTGATGACCCTTCTCCAACTTCAGAAGGTTGTGCTTCTTGAGCATTTCCTACATACGAAGTAAAAATTATTAAACAAAAACTTTCGAATGAAGTTATGTCTAATTAAGTCATTTTAGGTACATAATTAGGTCCTATTAGATCCTAAGAGGATCTAATAGGTTCTAATAGGTCCTAATTGGGTCTAATTAAGTCTAATTAGGTCTAATTAGGTCTAATTGGGTCTAATTAGGTCTAATTGGGTCTAATTCAATCTAATTAGGTTTAATTGGGTCCTAATTGGGTCCTAATGCATTTAATTAGGTCCTAATTGGTCCTAATAGGTCTAATTGGGTGTAATTGGGTCCTAATAGGTCCTAATTGGTCTAGAATTAAGTCTAATTAGGTCCTAATTGGTCTAATTAAGTCTAATTAGGTCCTAATTAGTTTAATTTAGTCTAATTAGGTCGTAATTGATCTAATTAAGTCTAATTAGGTCTAATTAGGTCCTAATAGGTATAAAGAGGTCCTAATGGGTCTAATTGGGCCCTAATAGGTCATATTAGCTCCTAATAAGTTCATATTAAGTCAAAATAGGTCTAATTGGGTCTAATTGGGTCCTAATTGAGTCTAATTGGGTCTAATAGGTCTAATTGGCTCTAATTGGGTCCTAATTAGGTCCTAATGGGTCTAATTGGGTCCTAATTGGTCCTAATTTTTCCTAATAGGTCTAATTGGGTCCTAATAGGTCATAATTGGTCTAGAATTAAGTCTAATTAGGTCCTAATTGGTCTAATTAAGTCTAATTAGGTCCTAATTACTCTAATTAAGTCTAATTAGGTTTGAAATGATCTAATTAAGTCTAAATAAGTCTAATTAGGTCCTAATAGGTATAAAGAAGTCCTACTGGGTCTAATTGGGTCCTAATAGGTCATATTAGGTCCTAATAGGTTCATATTATGTCTAATGGTCTAACCAGGTTCATACTAAGTTGAAATAGGTCCTAATAGGTTCATATTTTAGTCCTAATAGGTCCTAATAGGTCTAATTGGGTCCTAATTGGGTCCTAGTGGGTCTAATTGGGTCCTAATTAGTCCCAAGTGGCCATAATAGGTCTAATTGGGTCTAATTAGGTCTAATTGGGTCTAATTAGGTCTAATTAGGTCCTAAGTGGGTCTAATTAGGTCCTAATTTTGTCTAATTGGTCTTAATAGGTAGATAATTGGTCCTAATTGGTCCTAGTAGGTCCTAGTCAAGTCTAATAGGTCCTAATAGGTCCTAGTTAGGTCTAGTTAGGTCTAATAGGTCCTAATACCTATCTAGTTAGGTCTAATTGGTCTAGTTAGACCTCTAATTGGTCCTAATAGGTCTAATTGGTCCTAATAGGTCCTAGTTAGGTGTACGATAGTTAGATCTAATTGGTCCTAATAGGTCAGGTAATTAGTCCTAATAGGTCATTGTTAGGTAGATAGTTAGGTCTAATTGGTCCTAATTGGTCTAATAGGACCAAATAGGTCTAGAGTTAGGTCTAAATGGTCTATTTAGACCTCTAATTGGTCCTATTGGATCTAATTGGTCCTAATAGACCTCCTAGTTAGGTCTAGTTAAGTCTAAATGGTCCTAATTGTTCCTAATAGCTCCTAATAGGTGTAGTTACCTATCTAATTGGTCCTAATAGGTCCTAATAGGTCTATCTAGATTTAGTTAGGTCTATTTGTACCTAATAGGTCCTAATACATCTAATTGGTCAAGCTAATAAGTCCTAATAGGTCTAATTGGTCCTAGTTAGGTTTAGTTAGGTCTACTTGATCCTAATAGGTTCTAATAGGTCTAGTTAGGTCTAGTTAGACCTCTAATTGGTCCTAATAGATCCTAATAGGTTCTAATTGGTAATAATTACTCTTATTAGATCTAATTAGGTCTAATTAGGTATTACAATATCACGTTTATAGGATTCATTAAGACAAGTCCTGACCATCAACTTAAAATATCTAGAGAGAGAAATAGAGACATACCTTGTTTCCTATGATAATATATTTCTCATGCTTCTTCAAGTAGTCTTTGTTCAGTCTCTTCTGAATAATGTCATGTACTCTTGTTTAGCCTTCTCTTTTTATTTCCCATCACAACTTACAAAATTATTCCACCAAAATGTCTTCCTCCTCCTAAATACAAATTATTTTGCAGCTTTGGGATTAATGAAATGAGAGAAACATACATTTATTTATATATAATCATTATTAACCTGAAATGACACCAAATAGGCCAACCTAGGTTTCTATCAAAAGTCAAAGTTGACTTTCGATTGAAAGTAAGTTAGTGATGGCTAAAATTCACATCAAAATGGAAATTACTTTCGATTGAAACTCAAAAGTTTCGATCGAAAGTACCAGGTTTAGGCCATGTTTGAAAACTATGAAGAAAATCTAAGAATTTCATGGCTTCGGGCCTCAAGCACGATGATCAAATGGAAGAATAAGAAGATGTTCTTTTTCATAGTACAAGTACTCAGAACAAGCTTTCTAACAATTATATATTTGACTATTTTTTAATTTATTATGTATATGGTTTTTGACGTTAATCGAATGTAGGTTTTTTATTCAATATAAACCTCTGAGTTTGACGTTCAATGAAAAATACTAAAAAAGGGAATTTTTTTTTTTGAAAAATAACAATGCCCTCTATCTTCAAGTCTACTTTCTATATTTTTTATTTATTTTAAATTTGATAAATACACAACAAGTTATAAGCTATGTAGTTACTTGGTATATCAAAATTATAGTTTAGTCAACTTCAAACGTTAATAAAATATGCAATAATTGTGATAATGTCATCAAAACAATTGCATGCCCTATGTATGGATGTTACGAAACTAAATTTGAAAGAATCACATTCATATCTATTTTCCAAAAAAAGTTATGCTCTATGAAAATAATGTTACTCCATGAAAATGACATTTTCAGCACCCTACCAGTTTTCATGGGAGAAAGAAAAAACTATTCAAATAAATTCAAATATATATATATATATATATATATATATATATATATATATATATATATATATATATAGAATCTAGACAAAAAATCCTAAAAGACTTCAATTTACTTCATCCTCCAATTTCGAACGGTTCAACGACAATGTGCATCTGAATTTGAAAGTTTTTTTCAAAATGTAGAATTCAGTATCCGTTCAAGTAAAAAAGTGTAAACCACCATTGTGGGTTCACCTATTTATATATTAAAAACACATAGATAGAATTTACTTATATAAAAATCACATGTTCATGTAGAATCAAATATGTACATATAATTTAAAAACACATAGATTGAAAGTATATAAGTTCATTACACATGCACACGTCTAGACTGAAAGTATATAACATGCAGGAAACATCAATCATAGATCAAGTACTGTAAACATGAAACATATGGACCAATCATGTGTCAAACATTCTATCAAAAGGATCTAGAAATGAAATATAACAAGATTCTAGAAATGAAATATAACATCAAACACATGTGAATATATGTAATATGTCTATATCAAATATGAAAGTTCCTAGGACTCATCATGATGACTCCTCACTAAGCGTTTAAACCCATAGTGACTATCATGTTGTGAAGGATGTGCAGATCCCTACAGAGAAAGAGATATAAATTAATATATAAATGTACACATCTTTTTAAGTTTGATAAAATATTACAAAAAAACATGTTATAAAGTGTGTAAACACATAGTACATGTACATACATCAATAAATAAAAAATTACCTGCCCACTATTGATGTCATCATCGAGTGAGTCTCGATGACGTACATGATCAATTCTCAAAGGAGTAACAAGAGGCATATCTTGGTAGAGAATATATATATATATACATACGTATACGTATACATATACGTATAGGTATATGTATATGTATATATGTATATATATGTACATATACATATATATACATATACATATATACATATACATACATATATATATATATATACATATATATATATATATATATACATATATATATATATATATACATATATATATATATATATATATATATATATGTATATATATATATATATGTATATATATATATATATATGTATATATATATATATAGATATAAATATATATACATATATATATATATATATATATGTATATATATATATATATATATATGTATATATATATATATCATGTATTGAAATTTTGAAAATAAATAAGTTAAATTGTAACATTAAATATATATAATTTGATTTATACCTGTGTAGATGGTGGCACCTGATAGTACTCAGATTCCCTAGCCTTAATCCTATCAACCAAGATATCAAGATTTTTTTTCCTCTGGTACAAGCTCAACTTTGCATCTGCAACAAGAGTAGACGGGTAAAAGCACAATAAGTTGTCACCCTTTTACAAAGGAAAAGGCTAACAACACAAAAATTGAAAATCTTCAAGGGCATAAAAGTCACATTTGTGTTTAGAATTTGAAGATGATGTAAATTGATGAAATGTGTGAAATACGATGAATTTTATGCCTCTAATTTTTAAAAATTAATTTGTACAAAAATTAATATGTTTTTTTAATTTTTTAGGTCTATTTTTTATTTCCTGAAAAATACTGCTTATCAGGGGGTTTACTTCCCATCAAATTATTATAAGTAAAACATTTTTTTTTCCTTGAATTTCAGAATATGTTTTAGATGACATGTATATCTAGTGCAGGAAAAAAGAAATAAGTGTTTTTGATCTATAGTTTTCCCATTATAAGTATTCAAAGTTGAACTTACCTGAAATCAACAGTTTTTGTCTCCCGCCACTTTTCCCCTATCAAAACTTTACCAAAAATAAAATAAATTATATATTCTTGAAGAAGAATCTATTCTCTAGTGTCGTATATGATTTCAATTTTTTTTTGAACTGATTTAGCATTTTTTTAATATTTTCTGAATCAACAACTTCTCAAAGCTTAATATACCTCCATGCAATTTTTAGCAAATTTGTTTAACATTTTGCAATTCAATCAATATAAAAATTTATATGTCCAGAATCATAGTTCCAGGATCTAGAAAATGGTACTTTTAGTCTTTTGAAATTTTCTATTTTCATAAGAGAAAGGAACACCAGAAGTGCAAAATTCTACATTTTTTGTATTTTTGAAGGTTTGACTACCAACATGGCATTACACCTAAGATTACTCAGCCAAGCCTAACTCGAATGAGTAGGACTTGACTGAGTCCTATTGGGATGAGTACCCTTAGGGGTCAGTGCCCCGCAAGTGGTCATGTGTGGGACACACCCTTTCAAAAAGAAGGGTATATATAAAAGTTATTTTTAAAAAAATATATATCAATTGCGAATTTTAATTCTTATTTTAGAATATAAGGGGTTTTTTAAGCTAGGAGGCATTTTTTCAGGGAAGTTACAAAGATATTTTTTTTTCGAAGGAGTGTGAAGACAAGTTTTTTAGGGAAGAAGGATTAAAGAAATAAAAAATTTCTTACTTAGATATTTGAGAAATGGGAAATAAAAGGACTAGAACAAGGAAATATGATTGTAAAAGGGATGACCAAATGATAGGTCATACGAAACTTGTCGAAGAGAAACCGGTCGATGTTGAAGAAGAACCTATCGATGTTGAAGAATGTGCAACTCAACTACGGGAGGATATTGGTAGTAGTCAAAGTATACATATTTATGTTACAATACAAAATTTGATGGACATGAATGAGGAATCACTTATTAGTCAAATTGCACCGGAACACCTGGTACCTGAAAGCAGTATTAAACTGCATCTCAAAAACATGTAGTAGGAATATTTTGAAAGTAAATATTTGGTGGGAAAAGTAGAGTTTTTTGCAAAGTTATTTAGGAAAAAAAATGACCTCAGTTTTGGAGTTGTTGGGTATTGATAATAGGAAAATGGTAGGAGGTCAATTAAATGAGACAATAATTCAAAATTCACAAGGTGCATTGAATGTTGTTAACAAGCTAGATTATAGAGGATCAGATTCAAATGCGACTAGAAGAGCATTGATGACTATGATTGCCAGTAAGAGATTGACACATAGAAATCAAGTTTGAGCAATTTCTGATTTACTCAAGGTATCTTGAAGAATTGTTCAAAGATATATTAGGAAGAGAAATATGTTGGATATGGACATTGAAAATAATTGGGTACAGATTTGTAGAGTTCCTCATAAAGAAAGAATTTATGATGATGTAAGAAGACAAGTCATTGATTTTTCGACCAATCTTTCTCATCTTTCTTCCAATAGAAGGGACACTATACAAATAAAAGATGAAGAGACCGGTATGAATATTGCACATCCAAAACATTTTGTCGATACTACACAAAGGGAATTGTTTAAAGTATTCAAACATGAATTTTTAGATGTGAAAATAGGTCAAAGAATGTTTCAGATGTTGCACCCTTGCTTCATACACATAAATAAGGTTCGTGAAACATGTTTTTGTCAAAATTATGTTGAGTTTCACTTATACTTGCAATCATATAAAAAATTTATGGTAGTACTTAATCTAGATATGGTTACTAGAAGTACAACATAATTTGTAAAGTCCATTTTAAATGTGATAAATCAGAAGACTTGGATGAATTCAATGTCCAGTTTATAAAAAATAAATACAATGATTATGGAAATTTACAAAAATTTCCTCTATAATTTGATAATATTGATGTTACAACACTAGTCCAGTGGAAGAGATTTGAATATGACACATACCAAATGAAGACGGGAGGTGAATAAAAAAAATTGCATTAAAGGAGAGTGAATTACCATACCTTCAGTTCATGGACATATTTTGATCTATGGTTTATCCACATATCCAACATTTTCATGGTGCACAATGGCAAGCTAAACAGTTTCATGATTCTAAAAATTGTTTTCCACCTAATTGTATTCTTTCAGTAGTAGATTTTACAGAGAACTATACATTTTTCCCTCAGAAAGAGCTCCAGGGTCAATATTATCATTCTGATCAAGTTGCAATTTTTGGACATGTGACCTATAAACATGTACAATTTGATTTGGATGAGATAGAAAGTATACATCAAAATGAATGCATTGTCATCAAGGAGGTTCATTTCTATATTAGTGATGATAGGGTTCATGATAGGAGCTATATGGCTCATTATTTTGGTGTGTTTTTCAACAATCTTGCATTTTGTGGGATAAATGCTTCACAACATTGGATCTGGTCTGATGGGTGTGCAGGTAAGTATGTGCATTATATTTTATTTTAAATTCTTTCAATTCTATATATATATATATATATATATATATATATATAATTTATAAATAAAAGTTAGCCATGCAACATGCTAGACACAATGTAATTAAGTTTCTTTGGAACTTCTTCGAAAGTGGACATAGAAAAGGAGACCGGGATGGAGCAGAAGCATGTGTAAAGCATGCACTTCAAGAACATGAACTTCAAGGTACATACATTTGATATTCAACTTGTTTACTTTCTCATATTTAAATTTACATTACATGTACACGTTCTTTAATCTTCATTTGCTATAAATAAACTAATTATGTATATATACTAAATTGTTAAAAATATATCTAGGTAACATGATAGAGAATTCAAAGAAAATGGTTGAATGGTGTCAAAATCATTTTGCTACTCGAGACACAACATACAACAAATGTTAATTTTGGGAAGTGATAGGTAAATTTAAAATTTTCATTTTTCAAACTCAAATTCTAAAAACTATGTATTATACATGTCACATGTGTTTTAACTTGTTGAGTCAATTTTACATATATTGCATTTCACATTTTTCATAATTGAACTGAGATACATCTATCCATCCAATCCAGATATCAATCGATTGAATCCTTACAATTGTCAATCAATTTTTGGAATTAGAAGTTTGCATCAAGTGATGACTATAGGACAACACAAGCCTCCACTGATTCAACTAAGAGATAAATCATGCTTTTGTTAAGATTGTCTTGGAAACAACACAATGAGTTAATGTGTTAATATTGCAAATGGATATGTTTCACAATGGGATAAAAAAGAGTTAATCAAAATGTCTCCTTATGAAGATGATGACAATGACATAGACATCTATGATCCTATATATTCAGCTAACTATGAATGTGTTTCTAATTTAGAATTTACAGGTGTGTGTTTCTAATTTTGAGTTACGTTACAGGTGCATGTTTCTATATATATATAATTTATTTAAAAGGTTTATAAAAAATTACATACATATAAATTGTACAGGTGATATTTTTTCTATTGTAGATCCTGAGAATGCAGAAGGTGTATATTATTATCTACTAAGATGCACCAATGCAAAAATACAAGTTCAAGAAATTGTCAATGGTGATGGACAACAATATCTGACCGGTTTGGTTGTTATTGATGGCACCTATTATCAACAAGCTAAGATCAACAAAAATGGAGTTCAATTTATTGAATACATGCCTGGACAGAGAGTTCTACATTATAGTCACTTGGTTATATCAACAAAATTGCAGTTTGAAACTGTGCCAAAAAAAGCGTCACGTGGAAACCAAAAGTGGAAGTTGCCTATTGAAAAGCATGAATTTTTTTTCGAGATAATAAAGGATAGAGAGGATCTAGACTACATGTATCAGGAGCTTTAACTTGAAGGCTTTTGATTTGTGCATTCTTAAAAATCCTCTTTTAAACTTACAGATTATAAATGATTTGAAATCCATGATTAGATTGAATTTAGATTGATTAAGTTTAAATTGAATTTTAATTGATTAGACCAAGTGAATAGTAAATACTTCTTCCAGTCTATATTTCTAAATTGATTATATTGATTAGATAGGTAAATTGAATTTTAATTGATTATAAATTTCAATACTTTTTTCAATTAATTAGAATAGATCAAGATTCTAGATTGAATAATTCCACTCTATATTAGAAATTGATTAGATTGATTCTAGGTAAATTTAATTTTAATTGAAATTACACATTTCTTGATATTTTTTTCAATTGATTAGAATAGATTGATTCTAGATTGGATAATTGGACACTCTATATATTATTTAGAAATTGATTAGATTGATTAGATAGGTAAATTGAATTTTAATTGATTAAACGTTTCAATACTTTTTTCAATTGATTAGAATAGATTGATCAGGTATTATGTCTTAATTGGTCCTATAAGGTCTTAATTAGGTATTATTAGGTCTTATTGGGTCCTATTAGGTCTTAAAACGGTCTTAAGTGGTTCTATTAGGTCTTAAGGGTCTTAGGTCTTATTAGGTCTTAAGGGTCTTAGGTCCTATTAGGTCTTAAGGGTCTTAAGCATCCTATTAGGTCTTAAGGGTCTTAATACTACGTCTTATTAGATCTTAAGGGTCTTAATTAGGTCTTAAGAGTCTTAAGGGTCTTAGTGGGACTTAAGGGTCCTATTATGTCTTATTAGGTCTTAAGGGTCTTAATTAGGTCTTATTAGGTTGTAAGGGTCTTAATTAGGTCTTATTAGGTCTTAAACATCTTAATTAGGTCATATTAGGTCTTAAGGGTCTTAAGGGTCTTAGTGTTAGAAAGTAAAGTCCACCAAGATAATTGAGAGGGGGGGTGAATCAGTTATTAGATAAAAACAACTTATAATACCATTATTAGATTTCAACCATGTAACCACTACAAATAGTAACCATAGAAATATAAACATACACAATGACACAAGATATGTTGACTAGGGAACCTCTTGATCAGAGAGTAAACCCTGGTGGGGATGGTACCCAGAAAAGATGTACTAATATGAAAATTCCTTGTGAGAGGATGGACCTTGTTAAGAGTCTATGAAATACATTCAGTACATATTAGTCCCTATTAGGAGACTTTGAATCCCTGTTAAAATATTCTAACCCGGTTAAGTGTTATAGAAGGCAGAAGGACCCACTATCCAAATAGCTTCAAGAGAATGATCACCGAACTCACTATCCAACTAATCTCTATATTATCTAAATAGAATAATACCAATAATTACTGATCTCAACAACTCCTTTGTTTATGCCAAAACTGCACCAATTTCTTTACCAGATCTTAGTACCAGATCTGTCTAATTTGCATATCCTCTTACAATATCAATATCATCATATCTCTCTACTTCGCTTCATCCATATTACAATCAAGGAAAACAATCCTTCCTTTATACCACACTCAAATAATTTACAATAGTGTTTCCCCACTTTTGTTCTTCATACTTCAAATCAAAAGTGAGTACCTTATGTTAGATTGAGTCGTGAGTTTGAGATATTAAATTGGAGTCTAAGTCTAGAATCCCATTAGGATAGGTAGTCTCTATCAGATAATCCCTTCATTCCTCTTGCTACTTTTAAGCCGGGTTGGCTTTTATTTTCATCCTAGGAATGGGTAAGTTATAGTTCCTAATTTGATAAAGACTATTTCTTTCAATTATAATTGATGGTGTTTATATAAATATGAAGCTCTAAAATGATATTTTTTCCCTTTGTCAAAAAATTGAAAATCGCCTTCTCCTCGACGAGTTTCAACCCATGAAGGTAATTTTCCACGGGAAGAGAACACTGGAATCATCAAGTACTTAGACAAGGCCTACAAATCAAGATTCTTGAGTTAAGAGTGAGTCAGGTTCAAAAAAGTAGCTTGGCGGAGAAGCTGTAATGAACTTCCCCACTTGTGGAGTTTTTCCTACAAAAGTGGTTTTCTGAAGGATAGTAGAAAGTGTATTAGAAATTCCCAAAAGCCAAGCATCTAGAGTTTGAGGAAATAAGATTGAGCTCTTGCAGTGGATAAAATGATCTCAAAATATGAGAAAGTGAGTAAGAAACCTTTTTTGGAGAATTAGTTTTTAGCTTCTCCCTTATCGAAAAATCACCTAAGAAGGTCAATTTCTGAGAAGTGACAACTTGTGAAGAAATAAGCACAAGAAATCACAGGAATTGAATGATCAGTTATGATGAAGATAGCCTGCTTTGACATCTAAAAGAAATTGCTAAAGAAACGGGTCAGTTGCAGGTTTTCAGAAAATCACTCTCCAACTTCTCCATAGTCGGCTTTCTACCTTCGAAGTGAGTTTTCTGACAAATGCCTTGAATGGAGAGAAGTAGAAAATTAAAAATTCACTACATCAATTAAGTTACCGTTATAGCTACTCCAAATAGGTAAAATTGATTTCTTAAGGCCATTAATAAGGTGCATTTAATTCAAATCTTAATGCTAGAACTTTAACAAATATTTTTTAAAATCCCTCACTCGTGTGGTGTGAGATATGGAAAGTAACGATAAGGAAAGCTGGCTATTTATAAAAGACTCAAACTATCAAGCAAAAATTACCATTTGTTCACATATTTTTCATACACCTTTGATTTCCCATAATTTCACAAATCATCTTACGGCATTCTCTAAAGCTTCTTAACAGTAAATCAAAAGCATAACTAGAAGCTATGGCCACTACATTCATGGGTTTCGATGGGTTGAACAGGATTACATTTGAATGGAAAAATTTGACAGATACATCCCTTAGATTCTATGATCTGGGCAATCTACACAGAATGTTGAATGAAGAGAATCTCCATCCCATGACGCAAAAGCTCAATGGTAGCGGTTTGGTTGAAGCTGTTGGATTTCCTATTGCAATGCAAGCTCCTAAACTAATCTGGGAATGTATAACCAGATTCAACATGGATACAAAATAGATTATGCTGTCGAATGATATAGTACTCATCTCTATTGATAGTGAGTCTGTGTAGAACAGTCTTCATATCCTAGAGTGAGAGGAATTTTTAAATATGAACTTCTCGATCACAATTTCAGAATACAATGAGAAGAAGATGAGGTGGAGGAAAGAGATCATGAACTCATGGTTTCAGAAGGCCAAAAGCATAAAGGGAAAAGAGCCAAAGATACTTTTTGGGATAGATCTGAAGGTCGAGATCGTCGACATCCCTATGCTCCTTCACAGGATAAAAGGTGAAAGTGACGCATTGAATTTCATAGAACACTACTTATTCTTGGTCTAGGTAATATGTGTTGAGCATCATTATATAGATTGGGCTTAAGTGGTAAGTAAAAATCTATCCAATGCCTTGAGTCTTGCCAAGTACCAGAACAAATTTTAAATGTCTTCTTGTCTAATCTATGTTTTAGCTACATTGCAAGTATGGCCAAGACTCCCTAGGCTAGAAGAATATGAAGATGATGTAAAAATTTATGATTTCTTCCCTCATTTGAAGTTACAAAATAGCTATGCCAAGTTCATTAAATTTAATGACTCATTTACAATGAGGTTGTGCAGAGAATTACAAGGATGCCCAAAGTGGAGGTTCTCACCAAAGGCCATGGAATTCATCATCCAATTTGGGAGCTTCTTTATTCAATTTTCTAGTTTCTCATACCTTTGTCTTACAGGTTTTGATGATTTTCCCATGAAGCTACCAAGGTACTCCAATGACATGATCATGCTCATAGAGGTGATCTAACAGATGCTACAAGTGAACCTAATCAGTGCAAGAATTAAGAAGAAAGGCTATGAATTCCCTGTTACCATTGGAGCATATCGTTTTGTGTCAAGATCCAATGCTAAGAATGTGATGAACATGTTTGAGATTAGATATAAGCTAGAAGTGTATGAATTTTTGAGGCCTCAATTTGATCTAGTAGGTTATGCCAAGAATCACCTACAGATTGGCACTATGGTCAATCACATCCCCAAACTCAAAGATTATTGGGAAAACTACAAGGATGAATTTGAAAGCCAAGAGAGGTTTTACTCCAAATTGACTATCGAACAAATCAATTTGTTCAATGTCAACATTAATGTGGCAGGCATTGTTGATGATGGAGAATATATGTATACTGACACATATCGAGATCAGATCAAGCCCTATCCTATGAGCTTTGAACCAATTCAAGGTCAAGCTATAGAATATTTGGAGACCTTAACAACTAAAGTCATTAAGAGAAATAATAAGTGGTTTTAGTGGATGATGGGAAGGAGAAAGAGATCTAGGAAGCCTAATCCTCAACAAGCTCCTGTAGTCGAGTCAGCAAGAGCTCCTGCATCCTCCTCTTTGTTAGTGTCATCTGAGGCCAAAGGACCAGCTCAACTAGTAGGTGGAGATGATGAACTACCTGAAAAATAAATCCCACTTGAAAAGACTTGTGGAGTAGGTTCATCTCTAGTCATCAATTCGAATGAAGAAGCCCAAGTGGAAAAATCTGACAAGCCGGTGAAAGAAACTATTGGGGCCATGAAACCAAAGTAGCAAGCATAAGGGGGAACGATTGAGATACAAGGTGAGACTCCCACTCAAGAGGCTCCTACCATTATTGAGGTTGGTGATGATAGTAGCGGTTTGGAAACTAATGAGATAGATGAGCATTTGGGGTCTCCTAAAAAGGAAAAGAGCATTTCTTCTCTATAGGTTAATCCATTCACTTCCAAGCCTAAATCTTCCACTCCTATTATGAGGAAATTACTTGTTGAAGATTTGATTTCTACAACAAAAGTTACAAGTGTAAAATCATGGCTCAAGAATACTCTAGAGTGGAAAAGAAAAATGGTTGAGCAAGGCACTCCCAGTGGTGAGATGTTCTCCCAAGCAATGCAGTCAGGTTCAATCGTAAGCAAGGCTAAGAAGACTACGACTCTGACCACTCTTGGTCAAGATCTAGACACAAGGCACCTGATGATGGAAATAGCTAAGCCATTGAAGGATGACATAATTGAAGACCTTAGTACCTCAAACTTTTCACTCTAGTCCTTAGACATGGGGCTTGCCCGCCATGATACAAAAGTAGACCTGTGGAAGTCTAGCAATGTCTTGATCGAGGAAGAGCTCGAGGAACTCAAAGTCACCAAGACTCAACTCAAGGGGGAGATTAAAGAAATGAATAAATTCATTACACAATTGGTCATCCTATGGCAAGCCTACCCAATTTCCTAACAATGTTTGATCCTATTGTAGTTGAGAACAAAGCAATACTTGCCAAATTGCAAGAAGATAGACATTTTAGGCACATTGGTAGGAGGTGGATTGAACGACTTAAGTTTGAAGTTCTGGTGGTCATTGAGTAGCTCAGGAGTGTCTTTTTATAGTTAGAGGTAGAGAAATATTCTCTCAAGGGACACATGTAGACACTCATAGTAGAGAGGTTGAGATGTGAAGAGTGCATGGTGCTATTACATTGGTTGGTCACGATGAAGACTAAAGATGCAATCAAGGCCAACATATTGTAGAAAGGAGATGAACCTCTAATCAAATGGCTCCAAGGAGTTCATTTCAAAATGGAGATGATAATCAAGGCAGAGGCTGGAATGAACGTGGCCAAAAAAGAAGTCACCAAAGAGCAAAGTAAAATCTTTTTATATTTGACAGGTCTTCACTCCAAGTCTCAAGCAAGTGAAGATGGAAAGAGCCCAATTGGTATAACCAACATGCAAAAGTCATTCTCTAACTACATGGATGAGCTTTCAGAGCTATCTGGGTCTCACCTCAATAGAATATCAGATCTTCAGCAACTTGGTGGATGTATACACAAAGCCATGGAGAAAACACAAACCTGAAAGGATATTGCAAAACACATAGAGAAAGATCATGTCTGCTGGCTCATAAGATTGAAAAATGTGTACATCCTAAATTTTGAAAGGATGATTTTGATTCTTACAGCCGCCAAAGCTCATAAAGCTAAGTTGGAGAAGGCGAAGAAGCTAGCAAAGAGAAAATAGTATTCCCTTCTTCTTTTTGATATACATTGTAAAATCGGTAAATGGCCACTTGTCATTTACCGACTTTGTAGAATATGAATTGATTTGGTTGATTTTCTAACAACTTAACTCTTGAAGCCTATATATAACACTTTAAAAATCAATGAAAGGGTTGGCTAATTTTTGATGTGAAATAAATCTTATTGTGGAGTCAATCTAGAATGTGTTTTGTGCCATTTATTTATTGTTCCATGCATTTGTAAGTTTGAATGTTTATTTTCCTTAAGCTGGATTGAAATTAGCAAATAGACAGAGTTTTGTTTCTCTTCTTTAGTGTAGCTAATTGATAGTAATCAGAGCATTACTTGGAGCTTGGGAGAATACACATATGTCCTGTCTAGATGAGATTTACCCATGTTGTTTTACTGCATTTCATTAATTCAAGTAGAATTCATCATTGCATTCCCACTGGTGCAAATTCATAAGTATTATGAAATCCCAAAGTTGGTTATAGTTTAGAATTAAATTCACTGCCTGAATTAGTTTCTCACCGAGGGCTAATTTGGTTACCTCTCTTGTTCTCTAGTCAAGAACATACCCCATTAGGATTTAGAACAAACAAATTCATTTCATATCTTCATATAAGGGAGTTGTACTTGTTAAAATTCAGAGGGAAGTTAGTTGAATAGTTAACAACTTTCCAACTTTTCATATTCACATTATTTCTTAAGGATATTTTGGGCAAATAAAGAGTTAAATTCAAAAAGAACAATATGTTTACCAACAAAATTTTTGGTGACTCTACTGGGGAGAGAAACAGTCACTAGACTAGAATATTTTCCATGAGGAAAAATGGTGTTATCTCAAGAGAACGTGTTCCCTATGCTTCAATCCAATCTCAGTTTTCAGGATGACCAAGAAGACATAGTCTCGTCCCTAAATAATTTTTCTTGGAGATACAAAAGAAATGCAGAGTATTATAGGACCATGAGTCAAGTACTTGAACAAGAAGAAGCAAGAGCACAAGCACTTCAAAGGGAAATTCAGAGAAGAAATCAATGTAGAGTCAAGCACAAAGCTAGATAGAAAAACTAATTCAGAGCTCTGGATCAAAGAAGATTTCTCAGAAGTGCCAAGGGGCAAGGTAGAAAAGACCCTACATTTGAAAGGCTCACTAAGCTTGGTTTTCCCACCATAGACTTACCTCATCAGAGAGGTGACAGAAAAAGTAGGAGTAGACCACCTTCACCTCCCAAGACACAAACTTCATTGGCTACAGCTTGCTAGGTATTAACTTTACACAAAGTAGTTGCTCCCCCTCTTATTAATTTTCCATAACATCCTATACATATAGTCATGGCAGCTCCATGGGCCACTACAACTGATCTATTATAGTTTGCAACATATCACCCACTCCCTTTAGGATCTAGAAAGAACTTTCCTAAGTTATCAGGAGATGGGAAAGTTACTATAGATGAATGCATTAAAGCCTTATTCGCAGCAACTCACATCCTAGGAATTGGACATGATGATGTTGCAGTAAGGCTATTTGTTGAAACTCTTTTTGAGATAGTGGCTGACTAGTTTTATCACTTGGACGACACTTTAATTATGAGTTGGGCTACTATGAGGTCAGCTTTTGAAGCCAAATTTAAAAAGGCCTAAGATGAGCATGCCCTATTGGTGCAATTGACCTCCATCAAGAAACAAGCTTCTGTAAGTATGAGAGAATTCATTGCTAAGTTCAATAAAATCACCAATAGAATTCCCACTACTGATAGACCTACTCCTGTGAATCTAAAGATATTCTTTATGGGTGCCATGCTACTAGACATAAACTATGATTTAAGAAGAGCATGACCTATGGATTTGGATAACAGTTAGAGAACAGCCATTGAGTTGGAAGATGACATGATTTTTGCTGGCAGGTGGAAAAGGGAGATACAAATAGGTGCTAGTTCAAGTGGTACTACATCAGCTAATGAGATGATGCAAAAAATGTCCAATGAAATCATCACTTTAAAAAGGAAACTCCCTAAGTTTATCAATCTGTACCAAAAGCCATTTCAAGATCAGAATAGTATAAATACTAAGAGCAGGACACTATAATTACCTACTCCACAATAGAGGCTTGCAATTGAGGCTCCCCCTAAGAAAGGAAATATGTGTGTATTTTATCTAACGATGGACCATAATGGTGAGATTTGTCGTGAAATAGCTTGCATGATGCAATTATTATCTACCAATGAGTTAAACACTATGACACCAAACAATGAACCAGATTCATTCTTGCATGGCGACTCTATAAAATTATTTTTTGAGTATGAATTTGATTCTAAGAAGTAAGGAGAGTGTTACACTACCATAGATGGCACCACCTATGAAGTCCTAACTTGGAGCCAAAAAGACAAAACTCCCATTGCCATTCCTTCAACTGGAACCAATGATGCATCTACTTCAGGTACAAAAGAAAGCATTCAGGGAATGAAAATCTCGTAGCCAGGTAAGGAAAATGATTCCTTTGATTTCATTCAATTCTGTAAAAATTCCAAGATCCAAATTTCTCCCATAGATTATTTAAGGTCAAATCTTGCCAAATTGAAAATATTCGTAGACTACTTAAAAGGGGATAGTATTAAACTGAATCATAATGTGACCTCTTCTGATGAAGATGATTCCTCACTAGTGAAACTATTTGAACAAGGGGAAACCACTATGCTAGCTACCTTCCTGGGTCAAAAACCCGAACCATGTTATGTCTCCTTGTATATCAATGGTTGTAAAATTAGAAACTGTATCATAGATTTAGGTGCCTCTAATAATGTGATGCCTTCCCTTGTGGCCAAAGCCTTAGGCCTTACCATGACAAAAGTCCATGGTAGATGCTATTATATGGATGCTAAACAAGTCTCATTGCTTGGCCAAATCAAAGATGCCCAAGTAGCTCTAGCTACCTATCCTAAAAAGAAGATGCTACTGACAATCCTCATTGCAGATATACCAGCAAGTTATGGGTTATTTCTAAGTAGGATTTTTTGTAGAGACTTGGGAGAGGAAATTAAATTGGATTGGTCCCAAGTGGTAATTCCTATGGGAAATAAGAAGGTTAAACTAGAGTCTGAGGAGAAGTCAAAGTTCACAGTTCTGAAATATGATGATCTGAAAGCTTGGATCCTATATCAGGAATCGGATTTCAGTAACTATATGATGTTTTCCCAAGGCATTGTTGATGAGCCATAAAGTGAGCAAGAAGAAGTTAAGGCCTTTAAGAAGTATAAGACTCTAGAAGTCTAGACACTCAAATTCGATGGTAGTTGTTCTTCCTATGGGTCTAGTGCTGGAGTTGTATTAATTCCATCTGTGGGTGAACCTAAGCCAATGGCTTTCAAACTAGAGTTTTCAAATACCAATAATATGGCTGAGTATGAGGCATTGCTACTCAGAATAATTGCTATGAAGTAAAAGGGTGTAAAAGTTCTAAAAGCTCAAGGTAGTGCTGAGTTGATTGTGTGCCAAATCAAAGGTCAATACTCTGTAAAAATCAAAAGTTGAAGAGTTATAGGAATAGAGTGTGGGACGAGATTGAAGAATCGGATGCCTTTGCAATCGAATATGTCCCTAGGGAATTAAATTCCAAGGCAAATTCACTAGCAGTCTCCGCCTCCTTACTACTACCTCATCCAAAATTTAAAGAGAAGAAGTACCAAGTAGAGGTGATGTATAGGCCATTAGTACCTGATAACATAGATGATTGGCAAGTGTTTGATGATGACAAATGTCTACAGCTCTTCCTTCAAGGTAATGATAGTCCCCCTGAAGAAAATCCAAATGATCCCTCACAAGATCATCCCAAGGAATGAAAGAAAGATGAACCAGGCATGACTCAATTACAAGGTAATGTCATTCCCCCATATTTTATATCATTAGAGAAATTGTTCAATCATCATGATACTTATGTTAAGAGGAAAAGAATAGAGAAAGGTCTTACGACCAAGGAATATGAAGGGATGAATATTGGGAATGATTCAAATCCCTAAATTATAAACATAGGAAAGTGTTGCACACATGAAGAGAAAGAGAAAGCTAGAAGACTTTTCCTGGAATACCAAGATGTCTTTTCCTAGAGTTATGAAGATTTAAAAAGCTTCATGGGAGGAAATTTCAAGCATCAAATTCCCCTAAAACTTGATGCTACCCCATTCAAATAGAAATAAAGAAATTACAATCCAAAGGTGGTAGATGCTATCTTTAGAGAAGTTGATAAAATTCTCAAAGTCAAGATTATCTACCCTATCCACCACTCTACATGGATAGAAAACATCATCCCTATGAGGAAAATGAATGGAGAAATAAAGATATGTGTAGACTTCAAAAATTTAAATCAAGCTTCATTAAAAGACAACTACGCACTCCCCAATATGGATCACTTGTTGCAAATAGTTGTAGGGGCTGAAATGATGTCTATGCTTGATGGATTTTCTGAGTACAACCAAATTGAAGTAGAGGAGAAAGACCAGCACAAGATTGCATTTACGACTCCCCAGGGCACATTTACATACCACAGAATGCCATTTAGCCTCATCAATGCTGGTGCAACATTTTAGTGAGGTATGGATTTATCTTTTGCTGATATGAAAGATAAGATCATTGTCATATATTTGGATGACTTAATAGTGTTCTCTAAGAAAATAAGTGATCATGTTAAGGATTTGGAAAGATTATTGTGAAGACGTAGGGAACACGGGATCTCTTTAAATCCTAAGAAGTCAGTTTTCTTTGTTACCGAAGGAGAACTACTAGGTCATATTGTATCACAAGAAGGTATCAAGATCAACCTAGAATGAGTCAAAGCCATTCAAAGGCTAATCTTACCTATAAGTAAAACTAGAGTGAAATCATTCTTCGGTCAAGTAAATTTCCTCAAAAGATTCATCCCTGACTTCTCAGAGATCACCAAGTGTATAGTAGACATGATGAAAGGTAATCAAAATTTCAAATGGAATGACCCTGGTGAAAGAGCCTTTCAAGATATAAAGGATGCTATAGCCAATGCCCTTGTCTTATATCACCCAGATTATAAGAAGGATTTTGTGATTTATTGTTATGCATATGAACATACATTGTCAGCTATTCTTATGCAAGAAAATAGAGAAGGATTTCAGGCTCCTATTACCTTTATGAGCATGCCACTAAAAAATCATGAGCTAAGATATTCTTAGACTAAGAAACATGCCTTCTTGGTGGTGAAAGCCTTGAAGAACTTCAAATTTTATATCTTACATTCTCACTCCATTGTGTTTTTTCTTAACATTGCAGTAAAAAGCATATTGACCCAACAAGATGTAGGATGTAATAACAGAGGAGCTTGGGTATCCAAAACACAAGAATATGACATAGAGATTAAGCCAACTAAATTGGTATGAGGCAATGCATTTTGCAAAGCTATGGCAGAAAGTGAAGAAGAAAATCAGCCTGAAACAAAACAACTAGTTAAGCAGTGAGTTTACAAGACCCATGGTTTGAAGACATTGTTTATTTCCTAACCTATGGTGAATGCCCTAAAAGGTTGACAAATAAACAAAGGAGAGACTTGAGGTTGAGAGCTATTAAATATGTCATTTGGGAAGGGACATTATACAAAAGATCTGTAGATGGAACTTTTCTTAGATATGTGGACAAGCAATAGCAGGAGAGATTGCTTAAAACATTCCATGACGAAGCTTGTGGTTGTCATTTCTCATCTTCTATAACTGCATTTAAGATTTTGAGGCAATGCTATTATTGGCCAATAATGTTCAAGGACACATATCATTGGGTGGCCAAGTGTGAAAAATGTAAAATATTCATAGGTCAACCTCAACTAGCAGCTCTTCCTCTTAGACCAGTAATAATAGAAGGTCCCTTCTAGAAATGGGGCCTTGATTTTATTGGGCCTATCAATCCTGTATCAAGTGTTGGTCACACTTATATAATCACTGCAACTTATTATTTTATGAAATGGGTGGAGGTGAAGGCCACAAAGTAGTGTGTGAATTTATTAAGGAAAACATTATGGTAAGATTTGGTGTGTCTGTTAAACTAGTCATGGATAATGAAGCTTACTTTTCTTCAACTAAAATTACTAAATTCTATTTTGAGTACAACATAACTGCTAGTCATTCATCCAACTATTTCCCACAAGGGAATGGTCAAGCTGAGTCAAGTAATAAGAACCTAGTAAATATAGTGAGAAAACTTGTATCAAATAACCAAAGGACTTGGCACAAGAAAATTCATGAAGCACTCTGGGCTGACAGAGTAACTCCAAAAAGGGAAATTGGTATTTCAACTTTTGAACTGGTATACAGAGTTGAGGAAAGCCTTCCCCTACCTCTGGAATTGGCTACTAACAAGTTGAGAATAGTGGTAGAAGATGGCATCTATAAGGATGGGTTGGAAAAATGAATTATGTACTTGAATAAACTTGAGGAAGAATGAGAGAAGATTATTGATCATATCACAGAACATCAGATGCGGGTAAAGAATCTCTTTGACAAGAAAACTAGACCAAGGAATTTTATGGTCGGAGATTCAATTCTGCTATGGGATAAACAAAGGGTGCCTAAAGGAATGCATGGAAAATTTTAGACACTCTAGAAAGGACCATTCATCATCCATCAGGCCTTTGATAGAAATTCTTTCAAATTGGCGTATCCAAATGGTGAGGTACTACCCTTGACCTATAATGGTCAAGATTTGAAATTATATGAAATTGCAAATTGAAAGTAGGTAACCCATGTATTGTATGATAGTTACGTTTAGTTCACATTTTTGTTTTCCTTAGTTTATTTTTTCCTCGCTTTGTCTTTCTTATCTTGTTCCCTTCCTTTGCTTTAGTTTTGTTGTGAGCTACATTTTCATTTAACTTTATGAAACTAGAGATTTGGATTCCTTGCTTAGATATGATCATATCCAAGTCCCCAAATAGAGCCAGTTGTTGCCCCACTTTTGTTCTTCACACTTTAAATCAAAAGTGAGTACCTTGTGTTAGATTGAGTTGTGAGTTTGAGATATTAAATTGGAGTATAAGTCTAGAATCCCCCTAGGATAGGTAGTCTTTATTGAATAATCCCTTCATGCCTCTTGCTGCTTTTAAGCTAGGTTGGTTTTTATTTTCATCCTAGGAATGGGTAAGCTATAGTTCCTAATTCGATAAAGACTCTATTTCTTTCAGTTCTGATCGATGGTATTTATATAAATATGAAGCTCTAAAATGACATTTTTTCCCTTTCTCGAAAAATTGAAAATCGCCTTCTCCTTGGTGAGTTTGGACCGATGAAGGTAATTTTCCATGAGAAGAGAACACTAGAATCATCAAGTACTTAGACAAGGCCTAGAGGTCAAGATTCTTGGGTTAAGAGTGAGTCAGGTTCAGAAAAGTAGGTTGGCGGAGAAGCTATAATCAACTTCCCCACTTGTGGAGTTTTTCCTATAGAAGTGGTTTTCCGAAGGATAGTAGAAAGTGTATCAGAAATTCCTAAAATCCAAGCATCTAGAGTTTGAGGAAATAATATTGAGCTCCTTCTGTGGATAAAATGATCTCAAAATATGACAAAGCGAATAAGAAACCTTTTTCAGAGAATTGGTCTTTAGCTTCTCCCTTACCGAAAAATCACCTGAGAAGGTCAGCTTCTGAGAAGTAGAAACTTGTGAAGAAATAAGCACAAGAAATCACAGGAATTGAATGATTGGTTATGATGAACATAGCCTACTTTGACATCTAAAATAAATTGCTAAAGAAATGGGTCAGTTGCAGATTTTTAGAAAATCACTCCCCAGCTTCTCCACAGTTGGGTTTCTACCTTCGAAGTGAGTTTTTGAAAATCCCTCACTCGTGTGGCGTGAGATATGGAAAGTAATGGTAAGGAAAGTTGGTTGTTTATAAAATACTCAAACTATCAAGCAAAAATTACCATTTGTTCACATCTTTTTCATATGCCTTTGATTTCCCACAATTTCACAAATCATCTTACGGCATTCTCTAAAGCTTCTTAACTAATAAATCAAAAGCATAACCAGAAGCTATGGCCACTAGATTCATGGGTTTCGATGGGTTGAATGGGATTACATCTGAATGGAAAAATTTTATAGATACATCCCTTAGATTCTACGATCTAGGCAATCTACACATAAGGTTGAATGAAGAGAATCTCCATCCCATGATGCAGAAGCTCAAAGGTAGCAGTTTGGTTGAAGTTGTTGGTTTCCTGTTATAGTACAAGCTCCCAAACTAATCCATGAATGTATAACTAGATTCAAAATGGATACAAAATAGATTTTTTTGCTGGATGATATAGTACTCATCTCTATTGATAGAGAGTCTATGAAAAACAATCTTTGTATCCCAAAGCGAGCAGAATTTTCAAATATGAACTTCTCAATCGCAATTTCAGAATACAATGAGAAGAAGATGAGGTGGAGAAAAGAGATCATGAACTCATGGTTTTGAAATGCCAGAAGCATAAAGGGAAAAGTGCCAAAGACACTTTTCAGGATAGATCTGAAGGTCGAGATCGTCGACATCCTAGTGCTCCTTCACAAGATAAAAGGTGAAAGGGACACATTGAATTTCATAGAACACTATTTCTTCTTGGTCCAGGTAATATGTGCTGAGCATCATTATATAGACTAGGCTCAAGTGGTAAGTGAAAATATGTCCAATGCCTTGAGTCTTGCCAAGTACCAGAACAAATTTTATATGTCTTCCTGTCTAATCTATGTTTTAGCTACATTGCAAGTATGGCCAGGACTCCCTAGGCTAGAAGAATATGAAGATGACATGAAAATTTATGATTTTTTCCCTCATTTGAAGTTATAAAATAGCTATGTCAAGTTCATTAAAGTTAATGACTCATTTACAATGAGGTTGTGCAAAGAATTATAAGGATGCCCATAGCAGAGGTTCTCACCAGAGGCCATGGAATTCATCACCCAATTTGGGAGCTTCTTCATTCAATTTAATAGTTTATCATACCTTTGTCTTGCAGGTTTTGATGATTTTCCCATGAAGCTTCCAAGGTACCCCGATGACATGATCATGCTCATAGAGATGATCCAGTAGATGCTACAAGTCAACCTGATCAGTGCGGGAACAAAGAAGAAATGCTATGAATTCCCTATTACCATTGGAGCATACAACTGTGCGTCAAGATCCAATGCTAAGAATGTGATGAAGGCATTCGAGAGCACATATATGCTAGAAGTGTATGAAGTTTTGAAGCCTCAATTTGATCTAGTAGGTTATACCAAGAATCACCTACAGATTGGCACTATGGTCAAGCACATTCCCAAACTTGAAGATTATTGGGAAAACTACAAGGATGAGTTAGAAAGCTGAGAGAGGTTTTGTAGATCTCTATAGTTTTGTTGACCATTAGTGCTTCACACTTAGTCATATATCTAGGCAATGATGGTTAGTCATTACTATGACTGAGTCATTTTGTAAAGGTTGAGTTATGTATTGTATACTTACCAAGCAGTAGTATTGTCAAGTACAGTTAATGTCGAGCACCATGAATAACTTTTGTCAAGTTAGCTAGGAATGACATATAAGTTTGGAATGGCACAATGATTGAGGTAAACCATTTTTGGTGATAGTGGTGTTTTATATTTTGTTTGCTGAGGTAACTACAGAGGTAATTATGCATCCATCTTATAATCATTGATCCCTATGTAATACCTAGAGCCAATCAAAAAATTGCATAGCTTAAGCGGCAATAGAAATAAGTATGAACCGTAGATCTTGAATCCGTAAGACATTTTGGTTATTATATAAGGTCAAGATCTAAACCAAGAGAAGTGTGTGAATCAGAGAGAAAAAGAGATATTGAGATTGAATGAGTATGAGAGAATGATCAAAGAGGTATATTTAGAATAGTCAAGTATTCAGACAGAGTCTAGTGACTGAGCTAAGCAGTGAAAGGAAAGAATCAAGAAAGATCAGATAGAAGAGATCACTAATATACAGTAAAGAGGAGATCTGTAATCTGCATACAAGTGCAAACTGAAAGATCAGGTACTGAGACATTTTTACTAGTGTATCAGGGTAAATCTCTTAATCGAGTAGTCTTAACAGACTTTATGTAATCTCTTTACCGAGTGCTTACTTTTTTGTAAGTTTATAAATCCTTTAACAAGGTAGACTGTATAAGTCTTTTATCTTTTAACAGAGCAGACCTTTCACAGGGTAGATCATGAATTGATCACATTTTGTAAGCCTTAATAGGCAAAACTTATTACTGTAGTAGTGAAGATTTGTGGGTGTCATCCCCACCCTAGTTTTACCTTTCAAGGGTTTCTGGGTTACCAAAATCATGGTGTTATGGGTGATTTCATGTATGCTATTTAATATGTTTAGTTGCTTACAATGATCAAGTTTTGTTTATGTCATGCATAAATTTTTATCAGGTTGAAAAGGTTAAAGTAGGTAATATCTGATTCACCCCCCCCCCCCTCTCAGTATTACTTTCCCACTTATATTTCCAACAATTGGTATTAGAGCAGCAAGGTTTCTCTTAAGGAAGTCTAACCACTTGAGAAAAATGATCTTAAAATGGAAGCTTATAAACTGGGGAAGATCATAGAGAATCAAAAGATTGAAGTACAACTGGCATTACAACAACTGGAAGCAGCCATAGGGGAATTGAAGAAATCCTTGAGCAAGAGAAGAGAGATTGCAATTCAACAAAATGAGCCATAATACAAAGAAGAAGACATCTCTGGACTATTTGACAATGGTAACTCTGCCAAGAGTGATAAGCTATAAAAGAACTACTAGAGAAAAATACCATACGAAATGATTACATCAGAACTCTAAAGAGAGAACAAGAAATTCAATCTGTTAGACTTTGTGAATTAATGGAACAAAAAAAGAAAGCTGAAGATGATAAGGCAATTGCTGAAGAAGACAAAAGACAAATTGCAATCAGGCTAGATGAAAGAACAAGTGACATGCAAAGGTTGACTAATAATCAACTAGATATGGTAAATCAATTACTACTAGTTAATCAGGAATTGGGTAGGAAAGATATGGAAATCAATCAACTAAGGTCTGAAAATGATCAGTTGAAACATGAATTGAGAACTGAAAAGGAAATCAATGAATGGATGAACAAACCCAATGAAGCTGCAAAATATTTTGAAGAGTTGTTAAGATCACCTAGAAGATCTGGTGATAGATCTGGACTTGGACTGAATGAACATTCATTTACTGAAGAAGGAGAATCATCTAAGAATGGAGAATAGAAGATTGCTAAACCAAAGAACACCAAGCCCACATGTCATCACTGTGGAAAGCCAGGACATACAGCCAACATATGCAGAAGAAAACATGGTAAGTCTGACTCTAAACCTAAGTTTAATGGACATTGTTTTAACTGGAAGAAGCATGGACATCAAGCACATGAATGTAGATCTAAGGCTAGCAATTCATCCACCTCACCTAAGTTTCGAGGAATTTGTTTCAATTGTCAAAAATATGGGAACAAAGCATTTGAATGCAAATCTAGACCCAGGTGGTCATCAAATGAACAAACCAAGCCAGTCACAAAGTAGAACTTATACAATTGGGATTACAACACTTGGTATAATTTCCATTATTGTGGTAAATATGGACACATCGAAGCAAATTGCATGAAGACTCATTTTAGAGGCAAATCTAAAAGCTGGATGAATGGAAGCATGGTCTATTACAAATGTAATAAGGTCAGTCACTTAAAGAAAGATTGTAGATCACCCATGCCGAGCAATGATAATAACCAGAATGAAGATATCCATGAGAAATTGAAGAATCAGATGGAAAAGACATGGAGGAAGAAAGAAGAATAAAACTCAAGCGAAGCTAGCACATCTGTGGTCACCCAATTCGATGGATCAGGTGATCACACCTCTTCTAATTAAGCTTGGATGGTATGTTTGGAACTGAGTCTTGCAAAGTCTTATTTTTCATCATTTTGTGACATAAAATTGAGCAAAATTCCATATCTACATAGATAAAGATGCATTAGGACATATATGAGAAAAATAGAGAATTTCATTTTGATGTTGAGCATCAGTGTCTCAACCGAGCTATCAATGTTTGCCGAGCACTGCTATGGCCGAAATTCTATATATGCCAAGTTGTATCACAACGATTATATTGATCGAGCTTGTGAGTTTGCTGAGATAGCTGTAAACAACCAAAACCTGTACGGAGCATTTATGAGGCCCTAATTCTATTTTTTAGATTCTATAAAGAAAAAAGTTGCCATTAATTTTGTTTCACCAGGCTATTTGAGATTTTAGAGATCGATTCAGAGTTTGTGAAACCAGTTTAAGAAAGATGATTCTAAATTTTCTCAGCATGCCATCGGTAAAATTTATCTACAGGGTTATTGATGAAAAAGGTACTCTGCCAAGTAAATATTTTTTTTCTCTTTCAGAAATTATTGTTTAAAATGGCATCATCTTCATCTGCACCAGTCAAGAAACAAGGGATGGAAGTTTTTAATGTGCAATTAGTAAGGAATGAAGTTTGCAAGCCAAAGGTATTCAAGGCAATATTGGATAGTGCAATTAAAGGAGATTTAAATGGAGCCCTATCTTCCATTCCAGAGAATGTGTTATTAATGAATGATGTTAGGTCTTGCTACATGTGTAAAATTGGAGAAATCAGTGATTACGAGATCAAGGAAGCTTATGATAAACTATGTGTCAATAAAGTGCTAAAGCTGGAACATAAGGTTGTTGTCGATCAAGGTTTAGTGCATGCCCTAGATTTCTCGCAAAATTTTAAAGTGGAATGGATAAAGATGATTTTGAGTCAAGTACATGACATACATTTATGGCTGGAAGATGAACCAGTGAAGATTCCAAAGGAAATGATACATAAAGTCACTGGTTACCCTACAATTGAAGGAAAAAGAATGATGAAATGTGCAGGTAAGGAAGATATTCAAGCTAACACCTAGGTAGTTTGGAACAAACGAGGAATGACAATTTCCACCATAACTAATTTGGAAATTGACTTTCTATTAGAGTCATCTCGCACAAGTTCTATCAATCTAGCCAATTGGATAGCGTCCCATGTATGGCAGTGGACCAGGCATGGAAGATAATCAAGAAAGGACACACATATGACCTTGCCAAGCTCCAACTAACTCAACTTGTTGAGAACTTGAACTTTATCCAGACGGCAAAGAATTCTATGTGTAAGTTTGGTTCCTTACTAATCTATTTGTTCTTTTATGTCAAGAAGAGTTTTCCTACACATGGAGATGTTACATGGGACAAGAAGAAACCCATCACTGTTCAAATAAATGAATTTATAAATTAGATTGGAGATTATTTTGAAGGAATTATGGATAACTATTTTATTGAGTTTAAAAAGAAGATGAGAAATAGGACTAGAGTCACTGTATCTTTGATTGAAAAATACAGCAAGGATATATGTTTTCTGGTAGACACAGATTTTACTTATGCACAGGCAGTCCTACCTAGGGTTTCATGGTTAATGCCATTACCCTATGAACTTAACATAGATGAAGCTACTACTGCAATCACAACCCTCCTAGCTAAAGAAATTGATAGTAAAGCACCTTACTTTGGAACATTTGTTGAAGCCAAATCCAAGATCTCTTTGGGATTATTGGCTGCCACCACAAAGAGGAAAAGAAAGAAGATAGTGAAGAATTTGGAAAATTATGTCAAAGAATCTGAGAAGGATGCACCACTGGAGTTGACCCAAGGATTGGGAGAAGATGAACAGAGTAAAACTAGTGGTAGTGAAGAAGAAGAAGAAGAGAAAGAGAAGAAACCAGTAATTGTCGAGTCCCCGGCTAAGAAAAGAATGTTGAAATCTAAAGTGTCATCGACACCATCACTTAGGCCCAGAACTGGAAGAATTGCTACCGAGACTCCTAAGATGCCACCATCATCTACTAAGCGAAAACCCACACTACCCAAGGTAGTGTCGACTAAGGTTATGAAGAGACTGAGAAGGAAACTTGTTCTAGCACAAGACAATGATGAAGAAACTGAAAGTGATGGAGTAAAGGATAAGGTTACACAATAGGGTACACAAAAACTCATTGTTGATGAATTATGTCATAAGATTGCTAGCTCTATTGCAATGGATGAGTTGAAAAGATTAAAATTTGGGAACATGAGCATTGGAGATAAAGAGAAAGTAGAGGATGCTATTCTTGAAAAGTTGTGCACTTTCAAGATGCTACCAATTCAAATTGAAAATAGAATTCCCAAGGAATTATGCAACAGGGTTGCACAGAAATGGGAATATGCTCTGCAAATAGAAAAGGAATTTTAGGAGAGTACATTAGCACAAGTTGAGTCCACTCTCACCCCTGCCAACATCAAACAGATAATTGAACAATACAAAGGTAAGTTTGATCCCAAACGTAGAGCTTATCTAATTCTTCAACAGAAGGTTGAAGATGTTGTACAAGAAAGTATCAAAATTTGGAAGATAGTGTTTGGATTGTTGATTGACAAGGATGAAGGAAAGGATGCTACTACTTTGAAAGTTGTTGAACCTAAAATCAAACAAAATAAAATGGAGACTAGAACTCCTAAGGAAGTGAAAACATAGGACACATCTAAGGTTCACATTTTTGACATACCTGAGGAGAGCCCCATCAAGAATTCATTTTTGACTGAGGTTGATTTAAAGAATATGAAAGCAAATGATTCACTCTTGCCAGGTAGTAACACTGTACTATATAGGTCATGGATTATCCAACAATTACTAGCACACAATTTTTTGATGTGAGTCCTACTCTACCTAAAGTTGCTACTATTGACAAGTTAGTCGGTACAAGCCTTATCGAGGAACCCATCAAGTCGGTACCACTAACTCAATCTACATCTGCCAAGGAAGAGGACAAAGCAAAAGGCAAAATCCAAAGTCCTCCTATGGAAGATAATAGCAAAGAACAACAAGTAGATAAGTTAGATGGACAAGCTATTAGTCCTCATGCCGAGGATAAGGGGAAAGGAGAAGAAAATACAAAGGAAAATTCATTGAGGAGCAAGAGCCAAAGGAGCAAGAGGCAATAAAAGCTCTTGTACAAATGTCGAGTGGAAGTACCCCACTGAGAGAATAGAAGGAGAACGTTGAGGTAACAATTGATGAGGTCATTGTTATTCCTAAATGGGATACCGATAACCTCTCTTATGAGGAACTATAGATATTAAAGGATTTGCTGACGAGGAAAAGTAGGCAAGAAGAACTCTGAAGGGAACATTAGCAAAAATAGGTCCTTTATGAAATAAAAGATATATTTAATGAATTTTATGACTTATTAGATGTAAATAGTTCTACCCCCATATTGGAACAGCTTGTACACATTGTCCAAAAAAGCAAATAATGAAGCTAGTTGTGCCTCTGATAAGTTATTTGAGTGGTCAGAATGGAAGTTTGAGACCAAAATGCTCAAGAAGATATTTGCCAAGATAGCAGTGAAATAGGTTGAGCTGTCTACTTTCGTAAAGGAGACCGAAGAGTTAGTTGTGAGTGGACAGTCTCTATTGGCTAAAATCTATAATGTTGAACTATTCACTGATGAGAATCAATGACTACTTAATACTCTAAAGAAAGAGATTAAGGCTACAAGTTAGTCCCTGAGCTTGGATGCAGACACCAGTGCAACACATTATGTCAAAATCATGCAAACCCAAGGTAAGTTAGCCGAGCTGATGGCTAATGATGGAAAGATTTATTCTCACCTACTCTCTATCCAAATAGTTTTGACACCTCATCTAGAAGCCATATAGAGAAAGTTAGCAAAAGCTAAGGAATTAACACAGAGTAATCCACATTTTTCCACAGCCGAGAGCCTCATTAGTTTAGCTGCTGATCTAGAAGTGTAGATAGAAGTTTTAAACATTGCTTCAACAACTTGGATGAATGCACTCTACATGATCATGGTGTTGCATAAACCTTTTTTAGAGAAATTTTGTGAGCTACCTACTGATGAAGAGATTCATCATGTCAAAAACAAGGGAGAATCATCATGATGTAAGGACAAGGATAGAACAGGGACAAGTAACAATAAAAAAATTTGAATGTATATTTATCTCAGGGGGAGTATTAGGCTAGTACAAACATATTTTTGTAATTGTAAGTACAAATGTCATGACAAAGTGTTTTTTCCACTAATGTCAAAGGGGGAGATTATAGATCTCTATAGTTATGTTGACCATTAGTGCTTCACACTTAGTCATATATCTAGGCAATGATAGTCAATCATCACTGCGATCGCTTCATTTTGTAAAGGCCAAGTTATGTATTGTTTACTTACCAAGCAGTAGTACTACCGAGTAAAGTCATGGTCACTATGTGTTTGTATTATGCTGAGTATAGTTTTTGCTGAGTTACATATACAATGATTACCGAGTGACAAAGAAGATTAATAGATGCTGAGTATAGTTAATGCTGAGCACCAAGAATAACTTTTTCCAAGTTAGCCAGGAATGACATATAAGTTTGGAATGGCACAATGATCGAGGTAAACCATTTTTGGTGATAGTGGTGTTTTATATTTTGTTTGTTGAGGTAACTACAGAGGTAATTATGCATCCATCTTATAATCATTAATCCCTATGTAATACCTAGAGCCAATCAGACAATTGTATAGCTTAAGTGGCAATAGAAATAAATTTGAACCATAGATCTTGAATCGGTAGGATGTTTTGGTTATTATATAAGGTCAAGATCTAAAACAAGAGAAGTGTGTGAATCAGAAAGAAAAAGAGGTATTGAGATTGAATGAGTATGAGAGAATGATCAGAGAGGTATATTTAGAATAGTCAAGTATTCAAACAGAGTCCAGTGACTGAGCTAAGCAATGAAAGGACAGAATCAAGAAAGATCGGATAGAAGAGATCACTAATATACAGTAAAGAGGAGATCTATAATCTGCATACAAGTGCAAACTGAAAGATTAGGTACTGAGACATTTTTACTAGTGTATCAGGGTAAATCTCTTAATTGAGTAGTCTTAACAGACTTTATGTAATCTCTTTACCAAGTGCTTACTTTGTTGTAAGTTTATAAATCCTTTAACAAGGTAGACTATATAAGTCTTTTAGCTTTTAACAAACCAGACCTTTCACAAGGTAGATCATGAATTGATCACATTTTGTAAGCCTTAATAGGCAAAACTTATTATTGTAGTAGTGAAGATTTGTGGGTGTCATCCCCACCCTAGTTTTACCTTTCAAGGGTTTCTAGGTTACCAAAATCATGGTGTTATGAGTGATTTCATGTATGCTGCTTAATATGTTTAGTTGCTTACAATGATCAAGTTTTGTTTATGTCATGCATAAAGATTTATTAGGTTGAAAGGTTAAAGTAGGTAATATCTGATTCACCCCCCCCCCCTCTCAGTATTACTTTCCCACTTATATTTCCAACAGGTTTTACTCTAGATTGACTATCGAACAAATCAAGTTATTCAATGTCAACATTAATGTGGAAGGAATTGTTGATGATGGAGAACATATGTATACTAACACATATCAAGATCAAGCTATAGAAGATTTGGAGACCTTAATAGCTAAAGTCATTAAGATAAATGATAAGTGGGTTCAGTGGATGATGGGAAGGAGAAAGAGATCTAGGAAGCCTAATCCTCAACAAGCTCCTGTAGTCAAGTCGGTGAGAGCTCCTGCATCCTCCTCTTTGCCAGCATCATCTAGGACCAAAGGACTAGCTCAAATAGTAGGTGGAGATGATGAACCACCTAAAAAAGAAATCCCACTTGAAAAGACTTGAAGATAAATTTCATCTCCAGTCATCGGTTAGAATGAAGAAGCTAAAGTGGAGAAAGCCGACAAGCCTGTGCAAGAAACTATTGGGGTTGCGAAACCAGAGTAGCAATCACAAGGGGGAACCATTGAGATACAAGGTGACACTCCCACTCAAGAGGTTCCTACCATTGTTGAGGTTGGTGATAATAGTAGCAGTTCAGAAACTGATGAGATAGATGAGCATTTGGGGTCTCATCAAAATGAAAAGAGCATTTCTCCTCCGTAGGTTAATCCTTTCACTTCCAAGCCTAAATCTTCCACTCCTGTTATCAGGAAATTATTTTTTGAAGATTTGATTTTTGTAGAAAAATTTACAAGTGTAGAATCATGGCTCAAGAATACTCTAGAGTGGAAAATAAAAAGGGTTGAGGAAGGCACTCCCAGTAGTGAGATGTTCTCCCAAGCAATGCAGTCAAGTTCAGCCATAAGCAAGGCTAAGAAGACTAGGACTTTGACCACTCTTGGTCAAGATCCAGACACAAGGCACTTGACGATGGAAATAGCCAAGCCACTGAAGGATGGAAGAATTGAAGACCTTACTACCTCATACTTTGCACTCCAGTCCTTAGACATGGAGCTTGCCCACCATGATACAAAAGTAGACTTGTGGAAGTCTAGCAATATCTTTATCGAGGAAGAGCTCAAGGAACTCAAAGTCACCAAGACGCGACTCAAGGAGGGGATTAAAGAAATGACTAACTTCATTACATAATTGGTCACTCAAGTGGAAAGCCTACCCATTTCCCTAACAACATTTGATCCTATTGTAGCCGAGAACCAAGCAATACTTTCCAAATTGCAAGAAGATAGACATTTCAGGCACATTGGCAGGAGGTGGATTGAACGACTTAAGTTTGTAGGTCTGGTAGCCATTGAGAAACTTAGGAGTGTCTTTTTATAGTTAGAGGTAGAGAAGGATTCGCTCAAGGGACACATGCAGACACTCACAAAAGAGAGGTTGAGATGTGAAGAGTGCATGGTGTTATTACATTGGTTGGTCATGATGAAGACTAAAGATACAATCAAGGCCAACATATTATAGAAAGGAGATGAACCTTTGATCAAATGGGTCCAAGGAGTTGAGTTCAAAATGGAGATGATAATCAAGGAAAAGGTGGGAATGAAGGTGATTGAAGAGGAAGTGACCAAAGAGAAAAGTAAAATCTTTGTATATTTGCCAGGTCTTCACTCTGAGTCTCAAGCTAGCAAAGATGGAAAGAGCCCAATTGGTGTAAGCAACATGCATAATTCATTCTATGACTACTTGGACCAGCTTGTTGAGTTATCTGGGTCTCACCTCGATAGAATACCTGATCTTCAGCAACTCGGTGGATGTATACACAAAGCCATGGAGAAAACATAAACCTAAAAGAATGCTACAAAATGTATAGAGAAAGATCATGCCCGCTAGCTCATAAGATTGAAAAACATGTACATCCTAGATTCTGAAAGGATGATTATGATTCTCATGGCCGCCAAAGCTCATAAAGCTAAGTTGGAGAAGGTGAAGAAGCCAGCAAAGAGAAAATAGCATTCCCCTCTTCTTTTTGATATACATTGTAAAATCAGTAAATGGCCACTTGTCATTTACCAACTTTGTAGAATATGAATCGATTTGGTTGATTTTGTAACGACTTAACTCTTGAAGCCTATATGTAAAACTTTGAAAATCAATGAAAGGATTGGCTAATTTTTGGTGTGAAATACATCTTGTTGTGGAGTCAATCTTGAATGTGTTTTGTGCCATTTATTTACTGTTCCATGCATTTGTAAGTTTGAATGTTTGTTTTCCTTAAGCTAGATTGAAATTAGCAAATAGACAAAGTTCTATTTCTCTTCTTTAGTGTAGCTAATCAACAATAATCAAAGCATTACTTGGAGTATGGGAGAATACACATATGTCCTATCTAGATAAGATTCACCCATGTTTTTTTATTGCATTTCATTAATTCAAGTAGAATTCATCATTGCATTCGCACTGGTTCGAATTCATAAGTATTGTGAAATCCCAAAGTTGGTTAGAGTTTAGAATCAAATTCACTACCTTGATTAGTTTCTCACCAAGGGCTAATTTGGTTACCTCTATATTTCTTTGGTCAAAAACATTCCCCATTAGGATTTAGAACAAACAAATTCATTGCATATCTTTATATAACTGAGTTGTACCTGTTAAAATTCAAAGGGAAGTTAGTTGAACCATTAACAACTTTCCAACTATTCGTATTCACATTTTTTCTTAAGGATATTTTGGGCAAATAAAGAGTTAAATTCAAAAAGAACAATCTATTTATCAACAAATAGATTCATCCAACTAGGCTTAACCAAATACAAAATATAAATCATTACATGTTACATAATATTTCATAACCACAGAAAACTATCAGCTTCCAAACTAAATAATTATTCACATGTGCAACCTCTGACTATGTTGTCTCATCCAGGTCACCTCCAAAATATCATCAACCTATGTACAACTTTGTATGTCCAGATTCTATCCTGATTAGGAGATATAATCCGGTTATCACAAGCCACTTCTCAAGAACACTTTCAGAATACATTTTCCACTAGATTACACATAACTGTCATAAATAATTGAATTTTTGTATGTGCTCTTAACCATAATCTTAGGAAACACTATAGAAAAAGTCCTCAAATCCACATAGCTTGATCTATAATTCTCCACCTGCGCTAATACAAACATTTTTTGCTTCTCTGCTATTCTCTAGTAGATTAATATGTTGACATCAATGACAAACACAGTCATGAATGCAACATACAAGTGCTACAGAACTACTCTAAATGCTCCCCCATAGGACATATTTAGCATTCATTCCTAACAATCTCCCACATTGGAATTGATGGCAACATAGATGAAAAAACATCCAAGTTCCATGAATACCAAACTGGAACACTTTTGTTCTGCATTATCTTTTCAAATCCTCTTCATCAATCAAATCAAATCAATCATCAAGTGTTTTTCATGTATCCTTATCCCCCATTGACATCAATGACAAAGTAAACATCAATATGTCAATCCAATACAAGCTCAAATGTCAAAAGACACTATTCAGAAAATACTTTCACAAGAGTCCTTCATGACTCGGTTCAACAAAACACATACTCCCCCATATAGGAAGTATCAACATATAGTCCATAACGGATAGAGCTCTTATACCATTGGACTTATGCAACTCTCTGCATCACTAGTCAAAAGTAGGTTGGGGCATAACCCCAACCATAGCTCTCAGATAATCAAATGTATCTTTAGGTAAGGGATTTGTAAATATATCTACAATCTGCTCTTTTGTACTAATATACTCAAGTCTGACTTCTTTTTCTCCAAATTTTTCTCTTACAACATGATATTTGATTTCTATATGTTTTGTTTTAGAAAGCAACACAAGGTTCTTAGACATACTTACTGTACTGGTGTTATTATAGTGTATGATAATAGGCTCATTGAACTTGATTCCAATATCCTTCAACATTTGTTTCATCCATATTAACTGATTACAATTATGTGTTGTTGCTACATATTCTTGTTTTGATGTTCTCTGTGAGATACAATTTTGTTTCTTGCTTGGTGAAGAAACCATTCTTCCTCCAAGAAACTATGTTCCACCATTTGTACTCTTTTTGTCATCATCACTACCTCCCCAATCTACGTCTATATATGCACATAGGGTAAAGTCATCTAATTTATCATACCACAATCCATAGTCAATTATTCCTTTCAAATACTGAAATGTTCTTTTTATTGGTGCATAATGTGACTCTTTCGGATCATCTTGAAATCTTGCAACAATGCCAATTGCATGTGATATATCTAGTCTTGCATGAGTTAAATACTAAAAACCTCTAATCACGGATCCATATTTATTTTGTTTAGCTGTAGGAGTTTTTTTTGGAAACTGCAATTGAAGCAATTATTGTATTATCATTGATGTCAAACCTTAAGTGGTAAGACTGTTTCTATTTAAGAAACTACTATATCTATTTGATTGTTGCTAAGGGGTAAGGCAAGGTTGGTAAAAATAGCATCTAAGGAAAGGTTGAGTTATCTTGATACTTCAATGAGTACTTGATTATGTGGCACAATGATAAGACAATGTATTTTTTATCTAAGTAAAGATCAAGACTAAACTGGTAGGCTTAACCAAGCAAAAGTGAAGAAATCTATTCTAAACCAAGTGTTGTTAGTGTCAACCAAGCTAGTATATGCCGAGTATATTCAATGTTGACCAAACACTAGTTAATTATCGAGGAAGACAGTATTAGCTGAGGAAATAGTTTATGTGGTGACCAAGCTTTCTAGTGAAGACCGAGAAGTTGAACATAGTATTGACCGAGAGTCAGTATTTGGCATTTGAGAAAGAATTCAAATTTCCAACCAACATTGTTAAATTCTTGGATTATGCAAAATGTGTTGACTTTATTTATTGATTCTATGAAAGCATTTAATGCACTGTAAAATGTTTTATTGTAAATCTATTAAGAGATTCAAGATATTTGTAGAAGGATAGCCGAAGAACACAATGTAGGATAGATTCAATGAATCTGACCTAAACCTAAGATCTACGAAGGAGATTAAGTGGCAAAAGATGTATTGACCTAATAGAGGAAGTATTAAGGAAACCTAAGCTAGAGGTTGTAAGAAGAGTGGATGTTGGAAGTGTTGTTGATGTTATTGACTGTCTAAGAAGAGAAGGCTAAAGGAGAATTATTGTGATTTCTTGAAGAGAGTTCCGAGTAGATTAGTGATGGAGATGGTAAAGGTTAACAATCAGTAAGCCAGCATATGTGTATGGAATTGGATCTAATATTTGCAAAGTGAGTTGTATGTTTTACAGATCAATATTACTGCTACTTTCTAACCATTGTAACAGTCAAAATCCTTTTAACAGAGGTTGACCTAACAGTCATAGGTATAAATCCTTTGAACAAGGTTTCATTCTAATGGAGTGTATTTAAGTCCTATAACAAGGCACACTTTTAACAGAGTGGTTTAAATCTTTTAACTGGGTCACACCTGACAATGTGTTTGTAACCTTTGACAGGGTTGGCTTTTCACCGAGCTCACTTCAAAAGAGGGAACATAATAGTAACATGTTACAAAGTGGTTTTTCCCAAATTGGGTTTCCACTATAAATCCTAGTGTTGATACTTTTGTGAATGTTTTGGTTTGAACATTTTTATGTTTTACAAGTTAGATGCTATTGGATAAGTGGACTGCACTATTATATGTTTCTATTATGCAATCAGTAATGACCGAGTAGCTGTTGGTTATTAGATATGATTTGTTGAAGAGTTTTAAAGTTTTTTTTATACATCTAGACCTGAGAACAATTGATTCACCCCCCCCTCTATTGTTCTAAATCATATTAATAATTGGTATCAGATTTGTTGGTGCTTACAAAGAACAAGTTTGAAGGTACTTGAAGCAAATGATCAAGATGTATAAGAAGGAGGTACCAAAGCTGAATAAGGAAAACTTTCCTACATGGAAAAGTTTGATGAAGCTACATCTGGCTGGTATTGGTGATTTTGCAAAGTATCACATTGAGCATGACTATGCCACACCTGTTGCACCTCTGACTATCAAGGAAATGAAAGCTAAACAAGAGCACAACCAAGCAATGTTGGAGATTGTGTCTACCCTAAGTTATCTATAATTTGAAGACATCAAAGACTATAGTACTGCAAAGAAAATGTGGGACACCCTTGCAAACATTTATGGTGGTGACATAAATGTGTTGAGAGCAAAAGTTGAGAGCCTAAGAGGTAAATTTGATGAAATGAAAATGCAAGAAGGTGAGAATATTGCACAATATTGTGGTAGAATAAAAGAAGTTGTAAATGTTATTAGAGGAGCAAATGGAACTATTGAGGATGAAAATATAATAGGAAAAGTATTGAGAACTCTGCATCCTATCTACGCAATCAAAATTTTTACAATTAAGGAATCTAGATGTAACTCTACTAATGCTCTTACTATGGAAATTTTGGTTGGTAAGCTTACTACTTTTGAACTTTCTAACTATGATAACTTCACTGTTGGTAATATTGAATCTGCTTTGAAGTCACAAATGGTTTTGAGTAAGTCAAAGAAGGAAAAATAAAGATGCATTAGTGAAAGTGAAAGTGAAAGTGATAGTGACACATATGATGAAGAACTTGAGGATTGAGAAGCTCCTATGGTGAGAAGACTGAAAAGGGGAAAAGGAAGGTACAAAGGTAAACTCCCTATTATATGTTTTTCATGTAATAAAGTTAGTCATATAGCTGCTAGATGTCTTGACAGGGATAATAAGGATGAAGAAAGGGACAAAAAGCATAAAGTCAAAAGAGAAGATAGAGGTTCCCAAAGATACAAGGACTACAAAGGAAAAGCTAAGAAAGATAATTACATTGTCGAAGAAGAGACTAACATTAATAGTGATGATTTTGAAATTGAGGTTGTCTATGTTGTAATGAAAGATGAATCTGATGAGGATGAGAAAATTTCATTGATATCTTATGTGAACAAAAATGTTAAATGGATTATTGATAGTGGTTGTTCACATCATATGACTGGAGATAAGATTAAGTTTGATACCTTAGATCATTATAAAGGTAGGAGTGTGAAATTTGGTAATGATGCACCATGTCCTGTTAGAGGAAAAGGATTGGTTAAGCTGACTAATAAGATCACTTATGAAAATGCTTATTGAGTTGAAGTTCTTAACTATAATATACTGAGTGTTGCACAACTTAATAGCACTGGCTACCGAGTGGAATTTCATCATAGAAAGGCCAAAATATTTGATGCCACTGGTGAACTGATTGGAAGTGGAGAAAAAATAAGAGGTAATTTGTTCTATCTAGACATATCTGAAGAAACATGTATGATTGCACAACTTGATGATATTTGGTTATGGCATAAGCGGCTATGTCATGTTAACTTTGATAATCTGGTAGAAATTAGTAAGAAAAAGAAAGTGAGAGGTCTACCTAGATTGAAGAAACCTAAGAATATAATGTGCAAAGAATGTCAGTTGGGTAAGATGACAAAGTCTAGTTTCAAGAGCAAAACTTTTACTTCTGAGAATATCTTAGATTTGGATCATAGTGACCTTTGTGGACTAATGGGTGTACAAAACTATTGTGGTGATAGATATTTTATCATGTTTGTTGATGATTATACTAGAATGATGCATGTAATGTTCTTAAAGGAAAAATTTGATGCTTTTCAATTTTTTAAGTGGTATGTGGCTGAAGCTGTGAACTGTTCAAATTTGATATGGATAATGCAATTATTGGTAGGCATGAAAGAATAAATCACTGAACCATTTATTATTTTATGTGACAACAAAAGTGCTATCAACATCTCTAAGAATCCAATGATGCACATAAAGACCAAACACATTGCCATCAAGTATCATTACTTGAGAGAATTGGTACAAGATAAAGAGGTCTGCATGGAATATGTGAATACAAAGGAACAACTAGCAGAAATATTCACTAAGGCTTTACCTAAAGAAGCTCATGAATACCTAAGAAGTCAATTAGGGGTCCTTCCCCTAACTGAGGCTACCTAGTCAAGCTAGGAGAACTGCATCAAATGTACTGCAAAGAAAATTTAACAAATTGATGCAGAGAGAGGTCACACTTTAGGAGCAGCCTAGAGTTGTGAAAAGCATAGCAAAATCAAGAATCAGTCATAAGCAAAGATGACAAAGGGAGAGATATTGTTACTAAATTGAAATGATGATATCTACATCTGTAGGATGTATGTTTTTGTTGCTGCTTTGGCATTTTTGTCAAAGAGGGAGATGATCATAGATGAATACATAGAATGGGTAGATCAAGATAGAGGGAGAAATTTAGTGGATGGTCAAGAATGGCTAATTGATTCTATATCAGAATGAAGCTAAGGATATTATAAATATTTTTGATGGACAGATAAGTTTTTGGATTGGTTGGTAATTCATGTGATATTCATATGGTGTTGCCATCAATGCCAAAGAGGGAGATTGTTGGAAATTGCAATTGAAGCATTTTTTGTATTGTCATTGATGTCAAACCTTAACTAGTAAGACTGTTGCTATTTAACAAAGTACTATATCTATTTGATTGTTGCTAAGGGGTAAGGCAAGGTTGGTAAAAATAGCACCTAAGGAAAGGTTTAGTTATCTTGATACTTCAATGAGTACTTGATTATGTGGCATAATGTAAAGACAATGTATTATTTATCTAAGTAAAGATGAAGACTAAAATGGTAGGCTTAACCGAGCAAACTAAAGAAATCTAATCTAAGCCAAGTGTTTTTAGTTTTGACCAAGCTAGTATATGCCGAGTAAATTTAGTGTTGACCGAACACTAGTTAATTGTCGAGGAAGACAGTATTAGCCAAGGAAATAGTTTATGTGGTGACCGAGCTTTCTAGTGAAGACCGAGAAGTTGAACAAAGTATTGACCGAGCCTCAGTATTTTTCATTTGAGAAAGAATTTAGATTTTCAGCCGACATCATTAAATTCTTGGATTATGTAAAATATGTTGACTTTATTTATTGATGGTATGAAAGCATTTAATGCACTCTAAAACATTTTATTGTAAATCTATTAAGAGATTCGAGATGTTTCTAGAAGGATAGCTAAAGAACACAATGTAGGATGGATTCAATGAATCTGACCTAACCCTAAGATTTATGAAGGAGATTAAGTGGCAAAAGATGTATTGACCTAATAGAGGAAGTATTAAGGAAACTTAAGCTAGAGGTTGTAAGAAGAGTGGATGTTGGAAGTGTTGTTGATGTTATTGACTGTCTAAGTAGAGAAAGCTGAAGGAGAAGTGTTGTGATTTATTGAAGAGAGTTCCAAGTAGATCAATGATGGAGATGGTAAAGGTTCACAGTCAGTAAGCCAACACATGTATATGAAATTGGATCTGATATTTGCAAAGTGAGTTGTATGTTTTACAAATCAATACTACTGCTACTTTCTAACCATTGTAACAGTCAAAATCCTTTTAACAGAGGTTGACCTAATAGTCATAGGTATAAATCTTTTGAACAAGGTTGCATCCTAATGGAGTGTATGTAAGTCCTATAACAAGGTGCACTTTTAACAAGGTGGTTTAAATCCTTTAACCGGGTCACACCTGACAGTGTGTTTGTAACCTTTGATAGGGTTAGCTTTTAACCAAGCTCACTTTAGAAGGGTGAACATAATAGTAACATGTTACAAAGTGGTTTTTCCCAAATTGGGTTTCCACTATAAATCCTAGTGTTGATACTTTTGTGAATGTTTTGGTTTGAACATTTCTGTGTTTTACAAGTTAGATGCTATTGGATAAGTGGACTACACTATTATATGTTTATGTTATGCAATCAGTAATGACCGAGTAGTTGTTGTTTATTAGATCTGATTTGTTGAAGAGTTTTAAAGTTTGTTTTATACATATGGACCTAAGAACAACTGATTCACCCCCCCTCTCTATTGTACTAAATCATATTAATAGTTTCATCTATGCTAGATAACTTATGGCCAATTACCATAGGTGTGCCAACAAGCTTACAATTTCCTATTCCAAGTCTCTACAATAATTCTTTCAAATATTTTTTTTGAGATAAGAAATTACCATCATTATTTTGTGTTATTTTTAATCCTAGAAAAAATTTCATTTCACCAATCATGTTCATTTCAAATTTTGTCTTTATTTCATCAGCAAATTTATCACTAGCTTCATCTTCTCCTCCAAAGATAATATCATCAACAAAAATAACTACAATCAATAAACCATTCTCAATCTCTTTTAGATACAAATTATTATTTGTAGTTCCTTTAGTAAATCCCAATTTTATGAATTATTTATCTAATCTTGTATACCATGTTCTAGGTGCTTTCTTTAGTCCATATAGAGCTTTGTTTAATTTACATACCATGTCTCCTTCTTGAGTTAAAGGAAAACCTTCAGGCTGCTCAATGCAGACCTCATCTTCCAATTCTCCATTTAGAAATGTTGACTTCACATCCATCTAATACACTTTGAATTTCTTATAAGATGCATAAGACAAAAACATTCTTACCGCTTCAATTCTTGCAATAGGTGCAAATGTTTCTTCATAATCAATTCCTTCTTGTTGTGAGTAAGCTTTACATACTAATATTTATTTGTTTCTTACAACTTTACCTTGCTCATTCATCTTATTTTTGAAAACCCATTTAGTTCCTATAACATTTTTGTCTTTAGGTCTAGGGACCAATTCCCAAGTTTTGTTCTTCTCAATTTGATCTAGTTCTTCCTTCATTGCTTGAATCCAATTATCATCTTTACAGGCTTCCTTAGTAGTTTTAGCTTCAATTTGAGAAATCAAACATAGTTCTTCTTGTACCTTATTTCCTTTCATAACTCCTTTTTCTATGCTCCCAATAATCTGATCAGCAGGATGATTCCTCACTAGATTCTTATTAGGTGTCAATGTCTCAGTTCTTGCTTCAACTCTATGTTATGATCTCAGTTCTTCTCCTATTTCCTCAATTTTATTCTCATTCCACAAATCACTGTTAGTTTCATAAAATAATTCAACATTTTCTTGATCAATTCTAGGGCAAACTTCTTCATCTGATTCATAATCAAGTATTCTTTCCTAAATTTTGAATTTCTCATCAACTTTAACATTTGCGCTCTCAACAATAGTCTTTGTTATTTTATTGGAACATCTATAAGCTTTCCTTTTCAATTAATCAGGAAACATACCTTCATCACTTTTGGGATGAAACTTACCAATGTCATCATCTCTCTTAATATAACATTTGCTTCAAAAAATTTTGAAATAGTTAATTGATGGTGCATGTCCAAACCATAATTCATAAGGTGTCTTGTCTATCTCTAATCTAATTTGTACTTTTTTCATTGTATATACTATTGTATTTTCTACTTCTCTCAATAATGTTTTTGCCAAATCATTCTCAAATAACATAGCTCTTGCTACCTCAGTTACTGATATGTTCCTTCTTTCTACAATACCATTTTGTTCAGGTGTTCTAGGGGCTGAAAAATGTCTCTTAAGAAATGTTATCCACATCATTCTAGTAAAGTCATTAACAAAAATTGTAAAATATCTTTCACCATAGAATCCTCTAGTCCTTGTAGGACCACTCAGATCTGTATGAACAATTTCCAATTTCGTTGTTGTGGTGAACTTCTTACTAGAAAAAGAACTTCTTTTCTTCTTAGCCATAACACATTCTTTGCATATCATGTTAGTAGGTTTCATAATTTTAGGCAAATTTCTTACCGAAAATGTAGTGCTTACTTTCACAATGTTTTCAAAATTTATGTGATAGAACTTTTTGTGCCATAACCGACTGTCATCAATTTTAGTTATCAAACATGTCTTCTCAGTAGGATTCAACTAAAATACATTATCTTTGGTTCTTGATCCAATTCCAATCATATTACCATTCTTATCCTTGATCACACATGTCTACCCATTAAACCAAACTTGATATCCCTTGTCAACTAACTCTCTAACACTTAGAATATTATGTTTCAATCCATCCACAAAATAAAAATCATCAATGTTAGTCTTTCCATCAAGAGTAATAGATTCTATTCCCTTTATTAAGAAAGGTGCATTGTTTCCAACTCTAACAATTCCTTTATCATAGTTGTTAAATTTATAAATTTATTCATATCTCCAATCATATGATGTGAACAACCACTACCTATAATCTAATCAGTTTCTTTTCTACTTGAGAAACTAAAGCTTTTTCTTCTTTAACTTTAGTTTTAGAGCTTTTTTCTTTTATTGCTACAACTCCTATGTCATCACCTTCATTATCACTTTCACTTAACATTTTCTCAATGCTAGCCTCAAATTCTTCATCATTAGCATAATAAAATTCTTTAATCTCTAACATTTAAATATTTTCTTACCTTCAGGTTCTCTTTTCACAAGCAAGGAAATTCCTTCATCAATCTTTTTGTCTTCTTCAGTCTTAGATTTGTTGCAACTGGCATAATCTTCACTGACACTTGTACTTCTTGAGAAAGTAGGGTGAACACTAAATGCAGTGAATGTTGTTTCAATTCTAGGTAAATCTCTAGACTGTCTCAAGCCTACTTCTGATGCTTCTAATCTTTCAAGAAGAGTTTCTCTAGTCAAATTTTCAGTACAAGGTATAACTTGTTCAATCATCTACATTGTCTGCTTAAACACAGGGTTCAGTGTCTTCAAGATCTTCCATATGAGTTCATCTTTAGTTTTGTTTCCTTCACAAGCTTTGATACCTACAACAATCTCTAAAATCCTACTGTAAGAATTTGCAAATAGCAAAGATTGAACCAAGGATCTAGAGGTTGAAGAAAAGCACAAGAGAGAAAATATGAATGCAATGATGGATTGAATAGATCCAAATGAATTCACCTTGATTGAATGATTGATGAATATCAATGTTATGAAATGATTACATAATAGGCCTCCTTATATAGGAAAGGTGATATGAGAGAATGATAAGGAGCTGATAAGCTATCACCTATGCTAGGTGTAATCACATGTCCACCAAATGTGGATCATCCTCCATTGTGCAATAAAGTATGTGCAATGGATTAGGATGATAATGTGATAAGAGCATGAAAGGTGGATCTAGCACCAAAAGTGGAATTCCTCCTACACCATGTTCTTAATGGATGTGCACACTCCTAGGTGTCTCAATCACAAACTACTATGCAATGCATTATCCTAAGTAAGATTAAGTAAACTATAATTAGGAATAATTAATTACACCAATGCCCCCCCTTAAGTGCAACTTAGGGGAATGCACTTAAACTCACAATGCAAGATGGGTCCTAGCAACTAGGCCATGTTAGGTACCCATGTACAAAATGCAATACATTAAATGCATAACTCTCATAAAGTGGAGAAAGAGGGAAAACCTCATGGGAAAAACCCTCCCCCAAAAAGAGAGAAGAAACAAGATGCATGGATGGATGGAGTGCTCAAGACCCCCCAAGAACTACATACATCATGTATATACAAAGAATTATCCCCCCATAAGAAGGATAGTTGGAGACATGATATCCCCCCCATAATGTAGAAGCTCCCATGTTGATGAAGAGTACCTGCAAACAATAGATAAGCCAATGCTTACAAGAAACATGTCTCCCCTTAGGAAGAAATAGATACATCAAATGATGAAGAAGCCAATCCTTGTGCAAATGGAATGAGGAAGAAGATCTCCAAATATGCATCTCTGAAGATTGATTAGGAATCTCCAAGCTCAAAAAATCTATCACTTCATGTGACAAATCAAGTGAAGAAGGAGAAGAATCAAGTGTACCAATCTCCAAAGAAGGTGAAGAAGTGTCCCTGACTATGATGAAACTATCATCAAGGGAAAGAGAAAATCCCTCATGTATGTCTTCCAAATCTGCATCATGAGAATCAATAAATGTTGAAGAGGCATCCAAGTAGTCATCACATTCTGCAAGATCTGAAACACTATGATAATCCTGTTGAATAGTAGAGCCCATGTCTAAAGAAGAAGGAGGTGGAGGAGTAGGAAGATCAACACTTGTCTCAACAACAAAATGATTCAAGTGCCCAAAGTTCTCCTCATAATTATCCCTTGGCAAAGGGATGGGTACATCATGAATATCATCATCATTATCAACAAAATTTGAAAAAGAATACAAGCGTGATGTATGATCAACAACTTCCCTAGCTATGACATCTCTAGTCTCCATGATCCTAATGTAGACATAATCAGGAGTGAACTCAACAATTTTACCTTGTGCCCCATGTGGAATTTGGTAAATAGAAAGGAGATTAGTGGTCAAGGATCATACACAAAAAACATCGTTAAATGTCCCATCTCCCATAGGAATAGAACCTTTCCCACAAACTCTCATGAATGTGTTGTTACCCATCAAAATATTAGGAGAATTACAAGGCTCAATAGAAGAAAACATATCCATAGAAGATGCCATAAGATGTGATGCACCTGAATCAAGAAGCCATTTACCTTGCTCAGGGTGTGTGGAAGCCAAGAGTGCTTGTCCTTTACCTTTATCTTTGGATGATGATGGAGATGTAGAAGCTACCAAATGTGTAGTAGAAGGAGCAAACACTAATGAGGGAAACTTAATGTTGTGTTTTTGAATAATGTGAGTTAGCTCATCAATCTTCTTTTGAAAACACTTATTCTCATCATGTCCTAACTTTTGACAATATGCACATTTACCTCTCTTTCTTCTAGATGATTCCTCTCTTGAAGAGGACTTGGATTCAGTACTTTTTGGTGAAGAAGATTCATTACCTTTGTCATGAGGCTTAGGATCCTTATGTTGTTTCTTTCCTTTGCCATGAGAAGCCTTTGATGTAGACTCACTTGCAATCAATGCTTGATGTGTGGAAGGCTTCAATTGACCCATGTGTGCCAACTTTGCTTGTTCCCTTGTGAGTTGCACTGCAAATTCATCAAGAGAGGGAAATTTGTATGCACTACCAAGAGCATCCATAGTAGCATAGAATGTAGAAACAAAGATAGAATAATCAAGACCAAGCTTGGAAAGAATAGAAAAGATCAATTGTTCATCCCCTGTAACAATGCCACATGAAGAGAGCTCCAATCTAATAGAATTGAACTTAGAGAAAAAGTCTTGAATATTGTCAAAATCACTAGGATTAAGACCTATGAGATCATTCTCTAATCTAAATTTTCTCATTCGATCAAGTTTACCAAGGATTCCTTCCAATGTGACCCAAGCATCATGAGGACATGTGCAAGATGCAATATGAAAGTGCAAGTCATGAGAGATGGATGATCTAAGAGAGCCAAGTGCTTTATCCTTTTGATCAAACCATTTTCACCTTTCTACAACACCTATTTGAGGTTCTTGATCCTACCCAAGAGTCATTCTAAGCAATCCAAGACTCAACAAATGATCACTTAAAGAAACTTTCCATTCATATGGAGTGAGGATTTTAACCTTTGAATTATCCATATTAACACCAAATAATGACTAATAACTACTGATAACTCTTTCAAATGACTGATGCAAATCAAAAAACTAAAATCCAAGGATTAACCAAGTGCAAGTATAGCCCCAAAATGACCTATTTCTGAAAGTGATATGTCTACCCAAAATCACTCAAATCTGATTACAGATCTAGAAAGTAGACAAAAAATCATGCACTTTCAAAATAAAATTCACCTCAAAATGTTACCATATGTGCCCAAACGAAGCCCTAGAAGTTGCAAAAATTAGGAACAGTCAACAAGATCTACAATTTTTGAAAAATAAGGCCACCAAAATGCAAAATCAACACCACCACTAGAAAGTTCAGGAAATTCTACCCAATTTCAAAAAAATTCCACCCGATTTGGAGCCCGGATGACCAAGTTATGGCCTCCCAAAGTCGGACTGTCAAATCAAAAATGCATATGGTGAAGGCAGAGAATTTTTTAACCCTGTTGACATTAGCAGATCATGAGGTTAAATTTGATGGTTTGGAGGCCGTAAAAAAAACCCAATTTGGCCTATTTTGATGGTTGTATGGCCATCAAATTTAGGCTAGTGTAAAAGGTGACATCAACAAAAATGGCCCCTGGGCTAACATGGCGCTGACATGGAAAATTTGTATGATGATGTCAACACTGTACTTGCTGATAAGGTAGGTGACATGGTAGTCTACATGGCATGAGCTGATTGGTTGCTAGTTATCTGACGTGGCCCTTGTTTATGAATCTGATTGGGCCACATGGTGCAGGGTTTGATGTTCCACTATTTACTGACGGGGCAGGGCTTGCAGAGGTGGCTTGGTGATGGGGCCACTAAGGTGGCCTGATGATGGGGCCGCTAAGGTGGCCTAGTGATGGGGGTCTTCCACGGGAGCATTGTTGTGGCCATAGTAGTGGTGACAGAGCGGAGGCTTGGCAAAGGTCACAAAGAGATCGCAAGTAGACCAGCGGAGGAGAGGTGGGGTGCTATAGAGAAGCGATAACTGGGTAGAGGGGGATCACGGTAGAGAAGTGGTGACTGGATGGAGGGTGGTTTGTGGAGTGGTGGGCTATGGGATTTTAATCCCACATTTGTAGCGCAAAGGGGTTTTACACCCTTAATATATGCAAAGGGCCCAACCTTAAACTGAAGTAAACAAGACAGCTTGGGCCTGGGCTCACCATCGAGCTTGAGCACCGGTGCTGATGCACACGTTGATTGTATGGTATGTTGATGATGTCATGAATTTTGATGATGTATTTGATAATCTCTATCATTGTTCATAAATGGGGGGGTATGTACCAAACCCCCTAAATAAAATTTTGCAGAGAAATGAAAATAATTTTGAAAATTGCAGAATTAGAAAAAATAATTTTTATTTTTGAAAAATCATACCGGAGATGGCAGATTGGGTCATATAGCTTGATTTGCAAAAAAAATTTGCCTCGAATTTGACTTTCACCTAATATAGGCAAATTTATAGTCAATCTGAACCGAAATAGCCTCTCAGACACAATGGTGAGGTCAAATCTGCTCCAAGATGCCTATATCACATGTTGGTTCTCATATCTAAAATTTGGACCTTCAAAGCTTACATCAAGATCTCTTCAATCGGCTAATCTAAATGCTCCAATGGCTCTGATACCATGTAAGAATTTGCAAATAGCAAAGATTGAACCAAGGATCTAGAGGTTGAAGAAAAGCACAAGAGAGAAAATATGAATGCAATGATGGATTGAAAAGATCCAAATGAATTCACCTTGATTGAATGATTGATGAATATCAATGTTATGAAATGATTACATAATAAGCCTCCTTATATAGGAAAGGCAATATGAGAGAATGATAAGGAGCTGATAAGCTATCACTTATGCTAGGTGTAATCACATGTCCACCAAATGTGGATCATCCTCCATTATGCAATAAAGTGTGTGCAATGGATTAGGATGATAATGTGATAAGAGTACGAAAGGTGGATCTAGCACCAAAAGTGGAATTCCTCCTACCCCATGTGCTTAATGGATGTGCACACTCCTAGGTTTCTCAATCACAAACTACTATGCAATGCATTATCCTAAGTAAGATTAGGTAAAGTGTAATTAGGAATAATTAATTACACCAACACCTACCAATATAACTTCTAACAGATTCATCTTCCATCATTCTTGCATCTTCAAATAAACATATCCAATTCTGTAATCTAACTCTCTTATCATGTACATCACCATCAAAAGGAGATTGTAAAGATAACCAAATTTCATGAGATGTCCTTAGAATTTTTACCTGACTATATTCATTCTCTGGAAGAGCTGACAAAAGTGCTTCTCTAGCAAGTATGTTACACATAAATGGATCTCTCTCCTTATAAGTACAGTCTTCAAGTTTGTCATATTCAATGATAGTCTTGTCATTCTTTGTAATTAACCAATATCCTAGTCCTAAACATAGCAGATGTGTCTTCATCTTTTCTTTCCATATGTCATAGTTAAATCCATCAAACTTAGGGATTTCTTTCCTGAAATAACTCACCATAGATCTCCTTAAGTTGTTAAACTTTTCCTTAAGGGACCTTCTGCTCTGATACCAATTGTTAGAAAGTAAAGTCCACCAAGATAACTGAGAGAGCGGGGGTGAATCAGTTATAAGATAGAAAAAATTATAATACCATTATTAGATTTCAACCATGTAACCAATACAAACAGTAACCATATAAAGATAAACATATGCAATGACACAAGATATGTTGACTAGGGAACCTCTTGATCAGAGAGTAAACCCCGACAGGGATGGTACCCACAAAATATGTAGTAATATGAAAATTCCTTGTGAGAGGATGGACCTTGTTAAGAGTTTATGAAATACACTCAGTACATATTAGTCCCTGTTAGGAGACTTTGAATCCCTGTTAAAAGATTCTAACCCAGTTAAGAGTTATAGAAGGCAAAAGGACCCACTGTCTAAACAACTTCAAGGGAAAAGATAACCAAACTCACTATCCAACTGATCTTTGTATTATCTAAATGGAATAATACCAATAATTATTGATCTCAACAACTCCTTTGTCTATGCCAAAACCACACCAACTGCTTTACCATATCTTACTACCAGATCTATTTATTTCTCATATCATCTTACAATATCAATATCATCATATCTCTCTACTTCTCTTCATCCATATTGCAATCAAGGAAAATAATCCTTTCTTTAAAACACACTCAAATAATTTACAATAGAGTCGGCCAACTAGGCTTAACCAAATAAAAAATACAAATCATTACACGTTATATAATATTTCATAACCACATAAAACTGTCATCTTCCAAACTAAATAATTCTTCACACATGTGACCTCTGACTATGTTGTCTCATCTAGGTCACCTCTGAAATATCATCAACCTCTGTACAACTTTTCATGTCCAAATTCTATCCCGATTAGGAGATATACTCCAATTATCTAATTAAGCCACTTCTTATCAACACTGTCAGAATACAGTTTCCACTAGATTACACATAACTATCATGAATAATTGAATTTTCATACATGCTATTAACCATAATCTCAAGACACAATATAGAACAAGTCCTCAACTCTGCATATCTTGATCTGCAATTCTCCATGTGCGCTAATACAAACACTATCTGCTTCTCTAATATTCTCTAGTAGATCAATGTGTTGACATCAATGACAAACACAGTCATGAATGCAATAGAAAACTACTACAGAACTACTCTAGATACTCCCCCATAGGACATATTCAAAATTCATTCATAACACTTAGGTCTTAATTAGGTCTTAAGGGTCTTAAGGGTCTTAGGTCTTAAGTGTATTAGGTCTTAATGGTATTAGTTCTTAAGGTTCTTAGGTCCTATTAGGTCCTATTAGGTCTTAAGGGTCTTAATTCTAGGTATTATTAGGTCTTAAGGGTCTTAATTAGGTCTTAAGGGTCTTATTGGGTCTTAAGGGTCCTATTATGTCTTATTAGGTCTTAAGGGTCTTAAGGATCTTAATTAGGTCTTATTAGGTCTTAAGGGTCTTAAGAGTCTTAATTAGGTCTTATTAGGTCTTAAGGGTCTTAATTAGGTCTTAAGTGTTGGAATCATTTTTTGTTGCACCAAAAGCTTGAACTATCAATGCCCGATACAAATGTCATATTTAACCTGATCCACGGGAGGCGGTTAAGCCATGTCACAAATCTCCAAGGAGGTGCTAACCACCAAGTCAACAATCTCCCCCTCAGCACCGACTAAGCCTTCAGCACCCACTAAAGGGAGGCTCAAACTTGTGACCCAAGGCTCTGATACCAATTTTTGGAATCATTTGCCATTGCACCAAAAGCTTGAACTATCAATGCTCGATACCAATGTCAGATTTAACCCAATCCACGGGAGGTGGTTAAGCCATATCACAAATCTCCAAGGAGGTGTTGACCACCAAGTCAACATTAAGGGTATTAGGTCTTAAGGGTCTTAAGAGTATTAGGTCTTAAGGGTTTTAAGGATCTTAAGGGTATTAGGTCTTAATTAGGTCTTATTAGGCCTTAAGGGTCCTAATTAGGTCTTAATTAGGTCTTATTAGGCCTTAGTGGTCTTAATTAGGTCTTAGTAGGTCCTAAGTGGTCTTATTAGGTAGATTAAGTGGTCTTATTAGGTCTTAAGAGTCCTATTATGTCTTATTAGGTATTATTATTTCCTATTAGGTCTTATGGGTCTTATTATGTCTTAAGGGTCTTAAGTGTCTTAAGGATCTTAAGGGTCTTATTGGGTCTTAAGGGTTATATTATTTCTTATTAGGTAAATTATTAGGTCCTATTACATCTTAAGGGTCTTAATTAGGTCTTAAGGGCCTTAAGGGTCCTAATTAGGTCTTATTAGGCCTTAAGGGTCTTAACTAGGTCTTATTAGGTCTTAAGTGGTCTCATTAGCTAGATTAAGTGGTCCTATTAGGTCTTAAGGGTCCTATTATGTCTTATTAGGTATTATTATGTCCTATTAGGTCTTATGGGTCTTATTATGTCTTAAGGGTATTAATTAGGTCTTAAGGGTCTTAAGGGTCTTATTGGGTATTAAGGGTGCTATTATGTCTTATTAGGTAAATTGTTAGGTCCTATTAGGTTTTAAGGGTCTTAATTAGGTCTTATTGTTATAAGATATTTATTAGAGTAATATTTGTAGGAGATTTATGGGTCTTAAGGGTATTATTAGGTCTTAGTCGGTCTTATTAGGTCTTAAGGGTCCTATTAGGTCATATTAGGTCTTAAGGGTCTTAATTAGATATTATTTAGGATATATGTCCTATTATTAGGGTCTTAAGGGTCTTAATTAGGTATTAATTAGGTCTTATTAGGTCTAAGCATCTTAAGGGTCTTATGGGTCTTATGGGTCTTAAGGGTCTTAAGGTTATTATTAGGTCTTAGTTGGTCTTAAGGGTCTTAAGGGTATTATTAGGTCTTAGTTGGTCTTAATTAGGTATTAATTAGGTCTTATTAGGTATTATTAGGTATTGATTACATTGTTCAAGTTTAATTGATCTTTATTAATATAAACTGATTAGATTGATTCTAGGTAAATTGAATTTAGATCTAGATTAGATTGAACATCAGTTAAAGATTGATCAACTAGATTTCAATTAATTGATCTATATTATAAATTGATTAGATTGATTCTACCTATAAATTAAATTTAGATTGATTAGATTGAACATCAATTAAAGGTTAATTAAAGTTAGGTTTTAAAGATTGATTAGTTAAAATTTTATAGATAGATTAGATTGTTCAAGTTTAATTGATCTAGGTAGGGCTTAAGGGTGCATATATTAGCTGGATTAATTTTAACTTGATTGATTAGATTGTTCAGTTAGATTGATTAATTAGTTTTCAATTAATTGATCTAGATAGGGCTTAAGGGTGCATAATTGGGCTTAAAGGGTGATATTTTAATTTAGCTCAAGATTGATTTAGATTTATTAGATTGAACATCAGTTAGATTGATTTATTTTAGGCTTCAATTAGATATGTCTACACAAAAATCAAACATGTACACATCAATGTAAATTTCTATAGATGAGTTCATATTTTTAACATGTATCAATGTAAATGTCTATATCACAAAAATCAAACATGTATCAATGTAAATATCCATAGATCAACATATTTAACATATATATCAATGTAAATGTCTATATCACAAAAATAAAATATGTATCTATCAATGTAAATTTCTATATATCACAAAAAATCAAACACATGTATCAATGTAGATCTCTATAGATCAACGTAAAATATGTATCAATGTAAATGTCTATATCACAAAAATCAAACATGTAGATCAATGTAAATGTCTATATAGATTAACGTAAAACACATGTATCAATGTAAATGTCTATATATATCTACGTAAATATCTAAATATCAATGTAAAACATATATCTAGATCAATTTAAAATATATATATCAATGTAACATATATCAATGTAAATTAAGTCTATATAGATCAACATAAATGTCTAGAAATAAAAACTCTAGTACATGTGTACTAGATCAAATTAAATGTCACATGCAAATCTAAATCTATGAACACATCAACAACATCAATGACCACCATCACATGCTAGATGTCTGGGCCTGTCTGGATCCTCATCCTGCTAGTCCTGAGTCAGTACATGTAAATGTAACAATTTACAAATAAATTTTCTTATATAAATAATATCTTGAGCTTAAATTAAAATATAGATTTAAAAACTCAAAAAATAAATTATAATTTAATTTAAATTATTTTACTTCTATATCCTAATGAATCGGATCAGCGGGCTCCTCTAAATCACCATATGTAGCACCCATCACAGTGTCCTCTACTAGGTTTAAATAAATTTAAATTTAAATAAATAAAACTATATTATATATATATATATATATATATATATATATATATATATATATATATATATATATATGTATGTATGTGTGTGTGTGTCTATATATATATATATATATATATATATATAATGGTTTCTTAGCTGTTGTAATGCATGTCCAAGGTCAGATAAATGAAAAGAGTGAAAGGACACCACATCAGGATCAATGGCCTCATCCATAAGAAAATCTTAGAATCCACTATGAAATCATGAGGTCATAGGTGTCCACTATAGGGGAGCCTATCTATGTTGTGGAGGCAATGTAAGATCATCCACACTCTATCTAGAGGTACCTTCCTCTGCATCTCCCTATCCTTGGCTGCTACCTGTGGAGAATCTACGGTGTCCTTCTCCAATGAAAGTAGGCATATCACCTGGCTCAATCCCATGCAACATAGAAATCCTTTGGTAAGCTACTAGGAGATCACTCACTAGTATAGAGCTAATATCACGCAAGCGATCCTTGGGTAGTCATCCTATCTCATCTAGAGTAGGAAGATCAAATATGATGTAAGGGTCATAAAATGGACTACAAAGTGATATTCCTATGCTCATCCATGATCTAAGCATGTACCTACCCACATGATCAGATGACAAGTCATCAACCTAAGTCACGATAGTGGAAATGCTAGAATACATATCTACATGTGAATCCTCAGCTGCAACATGCCCAACTCTAGTGTAGGTCTCCAAACCTTTTGGAAGAACCAAAATCTTTTGACCCACTAATTCCCTCTTACTAGGGGGATGTGGTATATCAGGTCATCTACACTTATCCTGATATCTCCCCCAACCCTAACCAGTAGGTGGAGGTAAATCTATGTAGTCAACATCAAAGCCCAAATGAAACTCTGCAAATAATTGTTTGTAGAAATATAGGGGTACCTCATCCTTTTGGGGCCACATATGATGGGCCAGCAACCATCTAGGATATATAAAAGGGAACACTAAGTCATTTGTACATTTTGTGACCCTGTATGCTATAACCACCCTCTTATTTATGTAATGGGTCTCAAACATATTCTTAACATGAGTGACTGAAACATTTAAATCAATTGTCCTCTAACCCACTATCCCTGTTGCAGTGCTAGAGAGGCTATAATAAAAAGTATCAATCGATACACCATCATATGGATTGTATGATTTAGCCTTATGAATCATACTCATGAGTTCAGTGCGTGTAGATTTCAATTTATCCCTATTCAGGAAAGTAGTACTATTCTGCAGTGTCCACTCTAACGTAGTTAGAGGGACCTGCATCCTAGAGATAGTCTCATCTCTATGACTATCTCTACTCTATGGGGCCTGGGTACCATGCTAGTCTGAGGGAGCTCGTGATCCCTGACTATTATGGATAGTACACTCTAAACCACTAGAAGCCATGATGTACACACAAAAGTAATTTATATATATATATATATAGAGAGAGAGAGAGAGAGATAAAAAAATACTCGCTGCAAGTGGGCACATACACATATACATACATTCATTAGAAAATCAATTAATCTATATATATAAATTAAAAATAAATTAAAGATAAATTGATTTACATATGTACACTTCTTGAAAATGAAAATATTTAACTTCAAACATGAGCTGATTTGAACGTACTTACATATATAAATTAAATACTTAAACATTTAAATTCATGCATTTACATATGTACAAAATATTTTTAAATAAAAACATAATTTAAATTCATGCATTTACATGTATAAACATGGTAATAGAACTAATTCATGAACACATAATTTACTAATTCATGCATATTTATACATATTTAAAAGCACATGAGAAAAATGAATTTAATACAAATCCAAAATCTACCTAGATTCAAGTGACAATAATTTTGAGATCAATTTTAAATCAATTTACTAGTTTGAATGTAAATCCATAACTAGGGAGGGAAAAATATTATAAATACTAAAAGAAATGGTGAAAATGTAATAATCTAGAATGGGGTTCATTTGAAAATTGGAAAGCACTGACGTAGATTGTAGGTGGCTTAAAGGCCAATTTGGGGTGATAGGTTTTTTGGTATAGTGGTAGATTGTTGTAGCTGTAAAGCTTTTTTGGTAATATTCTTGGAAAGCACTGATGATATTTGTAAAAACTACATAATGACTTTTTAAAATTAATAAAGATTACTTATTATCGACCAAAAAAAAAAAAAAAAGATTAAACATTGATTTCTCCTTATGAAGTTTAGGAGGGGGAAAATGATCTAGAATTTAAATACTTAACCCATTTTGGGGAGAAGATAAATATATTATTCTCTTGAGTTAGGATCACCTCCAAGGTTTTATTCTTTTTAGCTAGAGGGGATATCTAAGTGTCTTAGTTAGGTCTTAAGTGTCTTATGGGTCTTAAGGGTCTTAAGGGTCCTATTGTATCTTAATTAGGTCATATTGGGTCTTAAGAGTCCTATTAGGTCTTAAGGGTCTTATTGGGTCCTATTGGGTCTTAAGTGTCCTATTGGGTCTTAATGGTGGACTATTAGGTCCTATTAAGTCCTATTAGATCTTAAGTGCTCCTATTAGGTCTTAAGGGTCCTAATAGGTCCTATTAGATCCTATTAAATCTTAAGTGGTTCTATTAGGTCTTAAGTGGTCCTATTAGGTCTTAAGGGTCCTATTATGTCTTAATTGGTACTATTAGGTTAGGTATTGGGTCTTAAGGGTCTTATTGGACATCTAATAGGGTCTTAAGGGTCCTATTATGTCTTAAGGGTAGGTAATATGTCTTATTAGGTATATTATGTCTTAAGGGTCCTACTATGTCTTAAGATTAGGTATTATTAGGTCTTAAGTATAATTTTGTCTGAAAAAATATGCAAAGGATTTTAAGATCTATATGTTCTTGATATATATTTATTTTAGAAAATAACTTAGTATGATTTATAAAAGTTATATCTCTTAATCATTTTAAATAAATGTTATTGAAAAATTGTTTAAATTAACCATGTATTGTTTAAATTGTTTTTAGGTTTCAGTTTACGTTTTGGGTAAATTCTATATATTTTAAGATTTTAGGTTTGTACGTTTAAGTTTCAAATTTTTGAGTTTATGTTTTAAGTTTACGTTTTTAGGTTTTAGGTTTATGTTTTTAGTTTTTAGGTTTTATGTTTATGTTTAACATCAATAATATATCTCAAAAATGGAAAAAATATAATATTTAAATTATAATGGTAAATTAAAAAAATGACTTTTTTTTGCATATAAATACAAGAAAAAATTAAAAAAATTTTAAAAATGTCCCCTACCTGGGACTCGGCCGAGTAGGCACCGTTGCTTGCCAGTCGCTAATCCTTATCCCCTTAATATACAAATGAGGGGCTTTGGGGTTTTTTTGGGGTATTTAAAATACCAGTTTGACTCGGTCGAGTCTGCCATGCTACATAGGTGCCATTCGGTGCTGCATGGCACCTACGTATACTCAAATGATTTGGACTTGGTGGATTCCTACTCGACCGAGTCTAAATTGGCTGAGACTTTCTGTTTAGCCTAAAAGGTGATAAAATATCATGCTTTTACCCTAACCGCACACATCTCTCTAATGATGAATGCAACAAACTAACCAAATGAGATGGAATGGAAGTCATATCATCATGTGTCAGAAAATCTAGGTAACCCGTAGTGGTCATGTTGGAGTCAACATTATCAAGGCCAAAGTTAGAGAACTGGTGCTTAGCATTAACTGAAGGTTATGTACGTAATCCCTCTCTTTGTCCAATAATAGAGTGGTCAGTAAGTGGATCCTCAGGAGCACTGCCACTATGGCCATGGTCTAGGTGAGAAAGATGTGGCTGAGCATATCTGACAGTACCCACATGATCTCTAACATCCAATATGTGGATATCATGCTCTACTTCTATAAATGTATATGCATCCAATAGATCCTCAACCAAACTAGTCAATGTGACCCATGGCATCTCTCCTCTAAGTCCCTCTAGGCTACAAAGTGAAGGAATGCTCATTGCACTATACATGTCATGTGTGGTCCTACTAGAGGATGCTCCACCTAATGATTTGGAGTGTCATCAAGACATCAGGTACTAACCAACTTGATCACTAGATATGGATGCGACAGCTACTACAATGTCCTCCACACTATCAATCACACCTCAGAGTTGGGTGCTATGAATAACATCATCTACAACAAGATGCAATGAAGGAGATATAGAACGTGCCCTCTGACCAACAATGGCCCTTTGTACTAGCCTCTGGTGATCAGCTTAATGAAAATCATCTCTATCAGTAAGTATGCCATGCCCCTATTCTAGATATGCTAGAAAATTAGTGTAATTAACAGCCCTCCCAAAACAAACCTCAACAAAATTCTATTGTGCAAAGTATAATGGAATATGGTCACTATTTGTATAAAGACCATGAGCAGCTAGAAACTATGGGTATATCAATTCTGATATAGAAGGATCTTGACGCTTGCTAACCTGATATCCCGTCACATATTGTAAGTCTGCATAAGATGGGAAAACTTCCCTTTACAGGGTGGCTTTAGGCACTAAAGCGTGTACCTCCTTAAGAGAAAGACCAGAGCCAACCTCTTGTCTCTTCCTCTCAAGTATGGCCTCTATAACATCTGGGGTGTAGGGAGTGATACCATGAATCTCATCTCTAATACTAATCAAGCTTGTAAGTATGGATTGACATGTACTCTTATAGACATTAGAGCTAGTCAAATTATATATGGAATCTTGCAATGGTTCAATTTCTCTATTAGTGAGTGTAAATAGTTCCTTGTAGGGAATTAGTGCATTTGCCATGTGATTTGTAATAATATGTCTGATAGATCTATATATGTATACCTAAAAGATTTTATTTACTATCAAATGAAGTCTACATATATGTTTTCCTAATTTAATTGAAAATAAAATGAAAGTACACATTTTGCTACATTATTTCAAAGTAAAATCAATTACATAAATTACATTTAAATGTAAATAAATGTGCACTACATATATGTACACACACACATGCATGTATATATATACATGTGTACATACATACATTTCAGCACATATATATACATATACATACATACATGTGAAAATCTAAAGTACATACAAATACATATATATACATACACATGTACATATATATGCATACACATGTACACATATATACATACACATGTACATATATATGACATGTACATGTACATATGTATATACATACACATACATATATACACATACACATGTACATATATGCATACACGTGTATGTACATACACATGTACATATATATGACATGTATGTGTAGATGTATATGTACATATACATGTACATATATATATGACATGAATGTACACATATGTATACATACACATACACATGTACATATATATGACACATGTATGTATGTTAGGGTTTAGGGTTTAGGGTTTAAAAATTTAGAGTTTAAAAACTTATGAAATCACTTGCAGCTTCGAGTGAAGAAAAAAAGATAGAAAGGAAAAAATCTAGATAAAATATAAATTCCACAATGTTATCTCAATTACAAAAATCTCTGTAGAAAATCCAAAACATGTTTTTCACTCCAAGGCCTCATTAGTTGGATCGATGGATATACAAGAGATAAATGATAAGAATGAATGTGGAAAAAATGGCAGAGGGGATAGAATATAAATATCAACCCTCAATACCCAAAAGGTGTTACTAGAGGGTGTCGACGACCCAAACAGGGACCCCCACCACTAAAATAAAAATATTATAATAATATAAAAAGGTGAGGGTAAGAAATTGGTTAAGTAAACCAATAGGCCCTAGTGGATCAAAGAAAATCATGAAGTTGAAGAATGATGTGATCTGTAGTAGAATCTACTTTGATGGAGGAAAGAACCCAATTTTCTTGGGTTTCACCAACAAACTCTTGGGAAAGGGAAATGTCATAGTGCGGGGACTTCTTGGAAGAGTCGATGAAGTATAGGGTTTAGGGTGGCACCCAAGTTCAAAGCTTTAGCCAAAGAGCTAAAGTCAAGCTTAAGAATAATTAAGGCCCTAGTTCTCTAAGAAGAAATACTATGTAGGTGAGAGAGAAGCACTGACTTATCAAGATGAGAAACCAATCTAAAGTAGGACAGAAGAAACTTCTTCAGATATCCATGAGCATGTAATCTAAAATAAAACTATTTCTGAAGCCTCATGAAGCTGTAGGGATTTGATTCTCTAAGGAGGTATCTCTTAAGCTCACTCATAATAAAGGATTTCTTTTGGTGAGGAGGATGCCAAGAATAGTACAGGATGTACTAGTAGACATTTAGAGGTTTATGGTAGCATTTGGTATCAAGAATACTGCAGGCATTGAAACAGACTCCTTTGAAGAAGGAAATGTCAAGAAGATCCATAGAAGAGGAAGATATTGAAGGAGTGATCCTGATCTCTAGGTAGAAACTCTAGTACTGAGAGAAGAAATCAAGTAGGGAGGATTCATCACCCATCCAAACACCCAAAGCATCATCAATAAACCTCTTAAAGAAGGCAAGACTAGAGAAATCAAACAGAGAAAAGAGATGCTTTTTCAAATGGTAGAGGAAAAGGTAGGGATATACTACAACAAAATTTCTACCCATGGAAGTGCCCCAAAGTTTCTTTTAGAAGACACAATCAAACTCAATATAGTGCTCATGAAGAACAACTTTAGCTATCTCCCTAATCAAGTCAACCACCCCCAAATTCAAATTCTAAGTACAGAAATACTTAGTAACCATCTCTTGGAGAGAAATCAAACCTTTAGTGGTAGGTATGCTCAAATATAAAGACTTTACATCAAAAGTGAATAAGATGCAATCAGGAGGAAATAGTTTACGATATACATCACAAAGCAAAGAGAGTCAGGAAGATGAGAGTGTTGTTGCAAATGGATCAGAAACTGAAGAAGATGAAGAAACTTTAAGGCGAGTTCCAACATGTAGCCTGTGTAACTGCAAATTGGTCTACCCACAAGAATTGACTTATGAAGCTTTGGAAGTAGGTAGAATGTACAAGCTCTGGTGAAAGAAGAATGATTTTCAAGAGGAAACTAGAAAAAGGATTCAAGAAAGAATTATTCTTCTCGATGATGAAAGTAAGCCTGCAATGAAGACAGGAAATGAATGAAAAAAATTGCATTAAAGGAGAGTGAATTATCATACCTTCAGTTCATGGATAGATTCTGATCTATGGTTTATCCACATATCCAATATTTTCATGGTGCACAATGGCAAGCTAAACAGTTTCATGGTTCAAAAAATTGTTTGCCACCTGGTTGTATTCTTTCAGTTGTAGATTTTGTGGAGAACTATACATTTTCCCCTCAAAAAGAGCTCCAGACTCAATATTATCATTCTGATCAAGTTACAATATTTGGACATGTGACCTATAAACATGCACAATTTAATTTGGATGAGATAGAAAGTATAGATCAAAATGAACGCATTATCATCAACGAGGTTCATTTCCATATTAGTGATGACAGGGTTCATGATAGGAGCTATGTGGCTCATTGTTTTGGCATGTTTTTCAACAATCATGTGTTTTGTGGGATAAATGCTTCACAAAATTGGATCTAGTCTGATGGGTGTGTAGGTAAGTACATGCATTATATTTTATTTTTAAGTCTTTCAATTCTATATATAGATATAGATATAGATATAGATATAGATATAGATATAGATATAGATATAGATATAGATATAGATATAGATATAGATATAGATATAGATATAGATATAGATATATATATATATATATATATATATATATATATATATATATATATATATTGTTGGAAATATTCAAGACTAGCCAAGTTACTGAGAGGGGAGGGGTGAATCAATAACTTCAAAACTTTTTACAAATTGCAGATCTTAACAATATTCCAAATAACATTTAGCTTATTGATCTGATTGCATGCATGAGAAATTGAAAACATAAAAGCATTCATAACACTTGAAAACAATGATTTGGTGACCCAGAAACCTTCCAAATAGAAAGTAAAACTAGGGTGGGGATGATACCCACAAAACCTCAATACTACAATATAAAGTTGGCCATTTAAGGCTTACAATGATCGCTTCTGATGATCTTCCCTATTAGGAGCAATTAGGACTACTAGGTCCACCTTGTTAGAGGATTTACAAACATACAATGAAGTATGCACTCGATAAAGAGATTTTACAAAAGACTGTTAAGTCTACCCTGTTAAAGGATTTGATGCTGATTCACCTATTAGGATGAAATAGTAGATCTCTTACTTGCAACTGAATTTTCTGATTGAGATTCCTTGATGTACTGATCACCTTCTATGATAAATATGTCTCTACTGCTCCTTATACTGTTGTAGCCCTTTGTAATTCACTTATCTCTACTTTCCATGCATCTTCACATATACACTTTTCATATATTCCATTTCACACACACTTACACACACATTGGATGTGATACAAAACTTTACTTATATATCAATCCAAAATAAAATAATTACAAAGTCATCTAACATACAAGTTAACACAAGTATTACTGAGTTGGCCCAAATGTAGTTACATGGTTTCTGTAAACTAACTTGGTGACTTTCTAATACACGACATCCACTGCATTACTCAACATCATCATGCACTCGATAGAAGTGGAGGCTCGGTCCATACTAACCACTCAATCATAGTTTCAAACTCAGTATACACTGGAGACTCGGTAGATACAGTGTCACTCGGTAGAAACTGAATTCCATGTTTACCATGCCAGCACTTGGTAAACACTACTCATCTCATCACTTGGTTAACACTGGCTTTGTATCACAAGAATTGATAACTTAGTAAGCACTGTGAAGCTTGGTTACCATGGACTGCTCGGTAAGCATTGTTTTGCTCGGAGAGCTCAGTAAGCATACAAAATCTAAATAAGTGTTGTCACTAATGACAAACATAACTTAATGCCAACAATCTCCCCTTTTGGCATTAGTGACAAAAACACTTATTGTCCAAAACTTATATACAAAATCATTTTGATTCTGATATAGATTTTTCAAAATTTATCTTTGTCATTCTGTTGTATATACATTTCATGTCTCCCCCATATAGTATACATATCATATCATATACAAATATCTTATATCTCCTCATATTTCTCCTATTTCTCCCCCTTTCATATTCCTCTTTCTCATATCTCTCCCCCTTTTTGACAATAATGCCAAAGGTGTATATACAAACAATTTACATGGAGATACCAAAATGTGAGAGAAATTTAGAATGTACCTTAATAATTAGTGCCAGAGTACTATCCCAATTTTCTTGCAGAATCTTGCATGTATGAAGTGCAACTTGGACTTCTGCGGAGAGTTCAATCATATGGTCTGCAATAGAAAATCTGTTGTCATGGATCAATGTTTTTGAATGAACAATATGCTTCTGCATCATATCCATGATGGGAAGGATCATATTTTGAATGTCTATCAGTGTTGACCAGATCCTTGCATCCTCTTTCAATAACTCTGACTGCATATCAGATAAGAATCTAATTTTCATATGATGTGCAGAGCTTGAACTAGGTTCAAGTTGCAGCTTTTGTGCACTGACCTTCAGATCCTCATCAATTTTATTCCATTTGTCCTTAATTTCCTTAGTGAACTCGGCAACATTACATAACTTGGCAAAAAGTGATGTTACATTGGAGTAGGAGGATTCAATGTTTGACAAAACTAAAGATAGCTCTGCCTGATTTATAGCTATTTGCTGAGCAATATGCTCAAGCACTTTATTGTCAAACTTTTTTTCTGCTTTCTCAATTAAATTTTCTTGACCAGAAGAGTCCTCATTGAACTTAGTGACTACCTCTACCAACTGCAACAAAATGTGTTGAGAGGAATCAATTTCAAAACCTATAGCCTCTGTCAAAATGTTCTTGGCATCTTCTATGATCTTATACTCCTTGTCTCTTTCCTCTTTTAATTTCTTCTGCTTTGCCTTCTTTTGGAGGAGTTCACCAACTATTTGCATTTGGTCTGCAGTAAGATTTGCAAAATCCCATTTTGGAATTTCTATTTCCTCATCTAAATCTATGTCTTCTTCTATGACTTCACTCTTGCAAAAAAGTCTTGTACTCGGTTGAGCCTAAGGTCCAACTGTCATTGTACTTAATGCTTTTGAATTTGGAATAGAAATTATTGTAGATACAGTATGATTTGTAGTAAAAAATGATGTAGCCCCAACTGATGAAATACTAACTGGAAAACTTCATGAATCCAAAACTAAAGTATGCACAACTGTAGAATCAAAAACTGAAGTACTTACTGAAATAGAACTCAAAATTGTAGAAGGTGCTGAAGTAGTTGCTAGAGACTGCAACTCAGTAGGAGGTTGTAGCTCGAGGGATGAAGTGGTAGCCACTTCTGTCATTGATACATTGAGCTGTGTGGGAGCTAAGAATGATTGGACATTTGATGTATCTGTTGGATTTGTCACAATCACACTTGCTGAAGCTATCTCTGAGATAGATGTAGCAATTTTGCTGGAGAGTGAGGAAGTGAGGCAATTACTTCTACAGCTATCTGAACTATATCATCTTCCTCATCATTTTGTTTGGCTTCCTTGGTAGCTTCTTCCTCTACTTCTTCTTCAACTTCAATACTATCTAGCTGAACTATTTCTGTGGCAACTTCTTCTTCTATATCTTCATCACTGTCATCTTCAATATCTTTTATCACAACAGTTTCAACACTTGGTTTGTGAAGTTGATAGATTTTTTTCCATGTATTAGTGGCACTCTTTACAACAGATTCTACATTTTTTATCAGAATCAAACAAGTGTTGAATCTGAGTGTTGTCTTACTCTTATTTTCTTTCAATGCCTTATTAACTTCAACATTTTTCAAATTTGGCATTAATTGTCTTAAGGTTTGAGCATATATATCCTTGACAGTTTGCCTTGCATTCTCCCATCTCATCTTGACTTTATCCAATAGAACACCTAGAATTTGTGAAGCTATATCATTAGGTGAGTACTTCCATTGCCCCATTTTCTCAATAATAGCATCTTCAATCTCCTTCTGCTCTGTCTGTGTTCTAATTTCATACTTGAGAGATTTGAAGTTTGCTATTCCAGATCCTGCTCTCAAATTCTTAATGTTTTCTTCAAATGTGGGAGGAGGCCTTTTAAATACTACATCATCACTATTTTTACCTGCCTTGCCCCTTGATCTTCTTGTGAAGACTGCAGTACATTGTTTAGGTGCCTTGGTGATGGTCACCTTCCCTTTCTTCTTCACAGGTACTTGTTCTTCTTCACTCTCATCCTTTTCCTCTTCTTCTTCAATGTCCTCTCCTTTGCCCTCGGTTAACATTAGAGGTGTGCTAGATTGCATCTTGGCCATCCTCTTTCTGCCTTTGTTAACCGCCTGTGGGAGCTTTATGCTTAGTTCTATTCTTACTTTTGCTTCATCATATGTTCCAAAGTATGGAGCCTTTGGATCAATAGGATGATTTATTAGGGCTTCAATTATGTCCTTGGTTTCATCAATATTTACCTCAGAGGGAAGAGGTTGTAGTACCTCACCCCTTGTCTAATTTTATAAATGATATGATTACTTTAGGATGATAGAATATATGTTAGGGAATCATTAAAACTTATGATTTTACTGACCCCATACTTGCATGTGTATGGTTGATGTGTTTGTTTTACATTTTTGTTTGACATGCCTGATGTGGTTGAGGGACGGAGTTGTAGTTACTTGCTTGAGAGATCCACATGATCGGTCAATCCCCGCCATTGCCTGTTATATCTCTATATATATGCACATGCTTGTCTCTTATGCAGGTTCGCAGGTACCGGGCATCGACTTCCCTGAACTGTCAGGATGAGCGTGCCCTATCACTAATCTCAATGGTAAAAGAGGGGAGATAATATTCAGTTCCAAATCCTAACCTAAGCCAAATATTGTCTTGAAATAGTGGACAAGATTCTATGTTTCCTACCCTTCTAAACTCATCCAATTGGTAAGAGTTTACACCTTAGTCCTGAGCATGAATGTGGGTCCTTAGGTTCTTTCTGATTCTTTGAATTATGGCGTTTGGTGTGATTTCTATTTTTAGATCATGCTATTTTTAGCTATGGCATAGTATTTAAATGGTAATTAAATAAATGTATTTATTTTAGTTTAATTATTATTTTATAGTTGATGCATTAATTAATTGGGAATTAATTTTATGCTAATTTGAGTGTGGTTGAATTATTTAATTAATGTGAATTAATTAATTAACCTCACTTTTGATTTATTTAATCATGAAATTTAACCTTTGTTTAATTAAAATATATTTTTTTAATTGAAGGTTATTTTGGCATGTGGTATTTATGTTAACTAAATGTTTTAATTATTATTTAATTGAATGCATTTGTGCACATTCAAAATTGCATGAAATTGAATTAGTAATTCAAGTTAAAGTTTGGTTATGCATTTTCAACTCAAGTCAAAGAGGAAAGAGGACTTGAGTTCCACTGAGACTGAACCATGAACTAAATCTTGTCTTCATGCAAAGCCCTCTTGGATTTGATTTTGTATTTTATGCATGAGAAAGGAGATTCCTTTATGTATTGAGAGTTTTGGCCATTATTGGGACACACAGGCTTTGGAGGAGGAATTTTGGAGATGGATTTGGGACAGATTTGTGAGAGCTCATCGAAAAGTTTGGATCCTGTTTTCTTCATTCTGGACATCTTCAAATCTGTATAATTGATTTGAGGTAGGTTTTGATTTTATTATGGTTATTCTATTTTCGGATTCCTGTAGGAAATTGTAGAAAGTGTCTTCCTCGTGCTTGTTGGTTTTGATTGTTTGAGTAGCGTAGCAATGTTATTAACAATTGGATGTTAGAGAAAGGAAGTTTGCATGCAATCCATTGTGTGATTTGAATCTATCTATCTATTATTCAAGTCTCAATGTTGGTGGTAATTGTTATAGATCAATTGGAAACCCAGGTGGATTAGGGTTTCGATCTTGTTAAGGAACTTGTGGAAATAATATTTTGGTTATGAGAATAATTGTTTGAGGTATCTATTTGTATATATAATTAAATAAATATAATGTGTATGTATATATATGGCTATATATACTTGTATTTTTGTGGCTAGTAAAATAATATATATATATATATATATATATATATATATATATTGTATCTTTGCATAAACTTTATAAAATCGTTGTAAGGTTTCTTTGTATAAAATAAAGTTTAAATAGAAAAATATAAATTAAATTTTTGTTTTGGAGGGTTTAAAAAAAAAAAAAAAACTCTCCCCTTACCATATTGAATGGCGCACCCTATTGTAGGCTGTCGTGCACAGTACCGCTGGGGTACTAACACATGACAGTCCCCCAAAGGACTGTTGTGCACCAGTACCGCAAGGTACTGACACATGTCAAACCCTGTGATGGGGCCCGCACGCTGAGACAGGGGTGTGGGGGCGCGTGCACTCCCCACTCACTTTTTTTATTTTAGTTTTTGTTTAAAACTTTTTAATCTTAGTTTTTAATTATTAAGTAATTTAATTTGTTTTTTATACAAATTATGTTATTTTAATTTTATTTCAAAGTCTATTTTTTTTAATTATATAAAATTTTATTATTTGATGAATGAATTTATTTATTATTTAGGATTAATTCTTTTATTTATTAGTTTTTTTTAATATTTGGTTATGTGTTTATGAATTATTAAGGTTTTAGTTCATTCCTTATTTACAATTAGTTTGTAAAAGTATGATTTCTATATGAATAGATTTTAATTTGATAAATTTTGTTGTTAGATTATTCATTAAATAAATGTATTTATGATTTGTATTGTTTTAATCAATTGAATCTGATTGATGTATAATGTTGAAAGTAGAACATTTGTCATTTTGGAGTTGTATTTTCTTGAATATCTAAGTGATGAAATCTTTAACGTACTTATCTTTTATGAAGTCTTTTGATGCCCTTGGACAAATAGTTTTGGATTGATTTTTTTGGGGGGATGTAGTCATCTTTTGGGGTTATAATCCAGAGGCAGGTTTTGGATATCTTTTTGTTATGTTTGTTTGCCTTGCATACTCTGTTAGATTGCATGAGTTGTTCTAACCCTAGGTGGGTTTGTACTTGGTGTTTTCCGGGTCTGCATGTTGGATCTTGATGTTGTGATTCATGAGTTGTGTTAACTCAGAGTTCATTTTGATCTTGTGAAACCCTAGGGTGGGTCATCTAAGTGTATATCAGGAAGTGGCTTGTAATTGGTGTCGGGGCCCAGAAGTGGCTACCAGGAGATCCCATTACAAGTAGTTTAATAAGTGATAATTAATAAACATTGGGAATCTAAAATTAACCTAATAAGATATTGTGTGCCTCGCCCATACCTGAGTTCCCGATTGAATTTGACTAGGATGGGAGTTGAGATGATGCTTGTTGCCTTATGGGCTGGATATGACATAGGTAGTACCTTGTCTACATGAGAGGTTACTATATCCACATAGAGTCACTAGGGCATCGGGGTGTGAAGGGACTACCAGGATAACCCTAGAGTTGGCTTATGTGATGACACTTCTTGTATGCATCTTAGGTTTCCTACGTGTTTTGTTTGCCTCTGGTAGAGTTTGCTATACCTTGTTGTACTTTTGGTATCCTTTGTTTTAGAAGCTTTCAGGACCTCTTCCTTGAATTATTGTTGTTGTTTGTTATCTGAGTGGGTTATGTTGTTATCTCCTCAGCACGGTGGGAGTGGACTGTTTAGGTTCACAAGGTTGGGTGGTAGTGATTCTTTTACCATTTGAGATTTTGATGTTTGTGCACCAAGGCTGGATGATCTATGTTGTAGTTTTTCTTTCTTATTCTCCATATTCTTGTGATCTTGTATCATTGTATCTGATATTCAGAGTTATCATGTTGTATTTCTTTTTAGTTATTGTATTCACATACTCTGCGACATGTGCAGTGGATGCTTATTATTATGGTTACCTTATGGTGCCAATTGTACTTATGTAATCATGCATATGATGTTGTATTTATCTTTCAAATGTAATCTTGGGATTCATAACTTTATCTTATATTAATTAATTAACTCTTTCATAATCTACGTCAAGGAACCCTTAAGAGTTGTAACCTATGTTAGTTGGTTATGCTATGCTTTGCTTCCACATTGCAAACTTTGATGTTATTGATTGTTAACTTTAAAATTAAAAAAATTATTTTGCAAACTTAGTCGCATGTTTAGCTTAAGTTCTTCTGGGTTCCCTAGCAGGGCATTACATTTCACCCATACAATTCTTGGTCTTACTACCTAAATATATACTCTATCACAGTCCACCATAAAACAAACATCATATTTGTAATCTTCTACTAACTTTTGTGGAATCCTAAATCTGTTGTTCATCTTTTCCTTAAAAGTTTCAAAATAGTTGTCCATTATGCTCACAAAGTTCTCACCCATTTCAGCAATATATTCATTTATCTGATATAGTATAGGCACATCTTTTCTCCATTCTACTGTGCCTTTTGATGGGAAAAACTTTTGAACATATAAAAATAGACAAGTCAGCAATGATCCAAACTTACATGGATTGTTCTTTGAAGTTTGAATGCTCTCCATATTCTTGTTGAACTGCTTCAATAGAAAATCTGCAAGGTCATATGTCAGATTGTTCTTCACAATCTTCTATGCAAGGTCAACTGCTTCACATAGAACACTATTCTACCAGCTCGAACTATATATCTTGTGGGCTATGACATGTGTGCCAAATTTCAACTCTGTATCAGTTATACTGCTTATCTTCATACCTCTACCATCCCACTTGACTAGGGTTTTCTTTTCCAACTCCACCTGACCTAGGCTTTTGTAGATTTTGCCTTGGCAAGCATGGGAAGACTTGTAACTTGATGAATCATCTTCTTTATAATCTCTATTGGTTGCTCAAGCCAAATTTGACCTTCATGCACTCAGCTTAGGATATATCTAATCCATTTTATTTGGAAACTCTGAGGCAAGTGGGTGATATGTATCAAACCCTTATCTTCCAAATGTTTATACTCTGGTTTGAGAACACCATTAACACACAATTCATTTTGAGCAACATCTATTTCTAGGGTTCCAAGCTCTTGAATTGTACCTTTAAAATGACTATGAATATCATTAACAAGAAGTACCTTAGGAGGGATCTGAGATTGAGTTTCACTCAGGTCTAGGGTTTTTGCAACTATTGACATGAGTTTGAAATCTGATGCCTTCCATTTTGTTCCTTGGACCAACATTTTTGAACCTTTCTTCACTTTGGTGCTGGTTGAAGCCATGGTAGCTCGGTAGACAAAGAAAATTCTTCAAAAAAATTCTGCTACAAATTTTTCTTCGAATTGCCTGATTGCACTAAGAAATCTCTGTGCTCTCAATATGCTAAAATTTACGGTGAAGAATGAACTTGATTTCATGCTTTTTGTTAAAACTTTTCCATTAATGCTCAATATGAAAATAGGTAAGTTCAGCATTGTATTGGACAGGCTGTCATCCACTATTGCATTGATTGCTCAGTGAAGACTCCACAACTTGGCGATCATAAGAATTCATAATGCTTCGACCATACTCGGTAACCTCATGAAATTTGGTTACTCCCAACCTTGCTCAGTGGTAACTAATACCGACCTTCTTAGTGATCCTTTTGTATCTTGCATACTGATTTGGATCTTTCTTCCTTTCAATTCTGGAACTATTTGGAATTTGTCTATGAAGATACAGTTCTAGTGCTTTCTTGGAGACTTAGTTGGAATTGATAGAGCCACCCTCTTCATGAGTGACTTCATTACTTGGACTGGTTTGCTCGGTAGGTTTAGGAATCCACTATTGTCTCATCTTCTTCCTGATGCTATCTGCTTTTGCTTACTTTTCATCTTCAACTCTGCCTATATTCATGTAATTTTTAGCTATATGACCAAGTTCAGTGCATGTATAACATCTTATGGTAGTATTCCTTTTCTCATGTGATGCCTTACATAATTTATGCCAACGTGTCCATATTCTCCATATTAATGACACTTACACCAAGTTTTGTAATCCCAACCAAATATTGCTTTCACAATTTATTCTGCTGGATTGGATGTTTTAGATCTGCATTCAGATGCCTTATGACCTTGTTTGTTACATTTGTGACATTTGCCTTCAAATCTTGGTTTCTCCTTGCATTCATTTGCTTTATGACCATGCCGATTGCAATTGTAGCATTTTCCATTGAATTTTGCTTTTCCATTGCTCCAACATTTGTTTAAAGTATGACCTATTTTGCCATAGTGCTTACAAGAGGTTTCTGATTCTTTTGAGTACCTTGTTTGGAGGATTCACCTTCCTCTTTGTATCCAAGTCCTGCTTTTCCTTTTTGCTTCTAAAGGTTTTGTTCATGAAGCTGATTCATATCTTCTTGAGATTTCATCATTCTCTAATTGATTTCCTTTCAGTGTTTAGGTCATTCACCAATCTTAAACTAATTTTCTTTTCAGATCTTAGCTCATCTCTTATCCTTTCATTTTCTGATCTCAGAGTCAAGATTTCTTCATTTTCATTGGAGATTTGATCAATAAGGTTTTCTAGCTGAAGAGTTTGATTCTAGATTTCATTGTTCTTTCCATCTATTTCATCTTTCATCTTGTTTCTTTGTTCCAAAATTTCACATAATCTTGTTGACTGAATTTCCTGTTCTCTTTTTAAGTTTCTTACTTCTTCTTGCAGAGATCCATTCTTTTCTAGGAGTTCTTTGATTGTATTGTTTGCTTCATATGAGCTGCTTGAAGGGAAAAAATCTTCAATCTTTTCTTCAACATACTGGTGGTCATTCATCTGATTTACAAGTTCCTTCCTTCTTTTTAGGGATTGGGAAAGATGCTCTTTTGCTTCCTTGAGTTGAGCTATGGCCATTTCCAAATCTAGCTTTTCATTTTCAATTGCTTTGTTAAGTCTGAATATCTCCATTATCCTGGATCTTTACTCAAGCTGTCAAATTTTATCCTGAGAACCACAAAGCTCTGATACCAATTGTTGGAAATATTCAAGACTAGCCAAGTTACTGAGAGGGGAGGGTGAATCAGTAACTTCAAAACTTTTTACAAATTGTAGATCTTAACAATATTCCAAATAACATTTAGCTTATTGATCTAATTGCATGCATGAGAAATTGAAAACATAAAAGTATTCATAACACTTGAACACAATGATTTGGTGACCCAGAAACCTTCCAAATAGAAAGTAAAACTAGGGTGGGGATGATACCCACAAAACTTCAATACTGTAGTATAAATTTGGCCGGTTAAGGCTTACAATGATCACTTCTGATGATCTGCCATGTTAGGAGCAATTAGGACTGCTAAGTCCACCTTGTTAGAGGATTTACAAACATACAATGAAGTATGCACTCGGTAAAGAGATTTTACAAAAGACTGTTAAGTCTACCCTGTTAAAGGATTTGATGTTGATTCACCTGTTAGGATGAAACAGTAGATCTCTTACTTGCAACTAAATTTTCTGATTGAGATTCCTTGATGTACTAATCACCTTCTGTGATAAATATGTCTCTGCTGCTCCTTATACTACTGTAGCCCTTTGTAATTCGCTTATCTCTGCTTTCCATGCATCTTCACATATACACTTTTCATATATTCCATTTCATACACACTTACACACACATTGGATGTGATACAAGTCATTACTTATATATCAATCCAAAATAAAATAATTACAAAGTCGGCTAACATACAATTTAACATAAGTATTACTGAGTCAGCCCAAATGTAGTTACATGGTTTCTGTAAACTGACTTGGTGACTTTCTGATACATGGCATCCACTGCATTACTCAGCATCGTCATGCACTCGGTAGAAGTGGAGGCTCGGTCCATACTAACCACTCAATCATAGTTTCAAACTTGGTATACACTGGAGACTTGGTAGATACAGTGTCACTTGGTAGAAACTGAATTCCATGTTTACCACGCCAGCACTCGGTAAACACTACTCATCTCATCACTTGGTTAACACTGGCTTCGTATCACAACAATTGATAACTCGGTAAGCACTGCAAAGCTCGGTTACCACGAACTGCTCGATAAGAATTGTTCTACTCGGAGAGCTCGGTAAGCATACAGAATTTGAATAAGTGTTGTCACTAATGACAAACATAACTTAATGCCAATAATATATATATATATATATATATAATTTATAAATAAAAGTTAAATTTTCATGTTTGTGTACATTTTTGTAAATTTAAAGTGTAGGTCAATTTAAGTCTACAAAATCCTTTAATTGGTTAGCCATGCAACATGCTAGACACAGTGTTAAGTTTCTTTGGAACTTCTTTGAAAGTGGACATGGAAAAGGAGACCACGATGGAGAAAAAGCATGTGTAAAGCATGCACTCCGACAACATGAACTTCAAGGTACATACATTTGATATTCAATTTGTTTACTTTCTCGTATTTAACTTTACATTACATGTACACATGTTCTTTAATCTTCATTTTCTATAAATAAACTAATTATGTATATGTGCTAAATTGTTAAAAATATATCTAGGTAACATGATAGAGAATTCAAAGAAAATTGTTGAATGGTGTCAAAATCATTTCGCTACTCGAGAAACAAAATACAAGAAATGTTACTTTTGGGAAGTGATAGGTAAATTTAAAATTTTCAATTTTCAAACTCAAATTCTAAAAAATATGTATTATACCTATCACATATTTTTTAACTTGTTGAGTCTGTATATATAGCATACAATGTATACATATATTGCATTTCATATTTTTCATAATTAAACTGAGATACATCAATCCATCCAATCTAGATAACAATCAATTGAATCCTTACAATTCTTAATAAATTGTTGGAATTATAATTTTTCATCAAGTGATGACTATAAGACAACACAAGCCTCCACTGATTCAACTAAGAGATAAATCATGTTTTTGTTAAGATTGTCTTGAAAACAACACAATGAGTCAATGTGTTAATATTGCAAATGGATATGTTTCATAATGGGATAAAAAAGAGTTAATAAAAATGCCTCCTTATGAAGATCATGACAATGACATAGACATCCGTGATCTTATATATTCAGCTAACTATGAATATGTTTCTAATTTAGTTTTTGCAGGTGTGTGTTTCTGATTTCAAGTTACATTATAGGTGCATCTCTCTCTCTCTCTCTCTCTCTCTCTCTCTCTCTCTCTCTCTCTCTCTCTCTCTCTCTCTCTCTCTCTCTCTCTCTCTCTCTCTCTCTCTCTCTCTCTATATATATATATATATATATATATATATATATATATATATATATATATATATATATATATATATATATATATATATATATATATATATATATATATATATATATATATATATATATATATATATATATATATATATATATATATATATATATATATAATTTATTTGAAAGGTTTATAATAAAAATTTACATACATATAAATTGTAGAGGTAATATTTTTTCTATAATTGTGGATCCTAAGAATGCAGAAGGTGTAGATTATTATCTACTAAGATGCACCAATGAAAAATACAAGTTTCCTGAAGAAATTGTCGATGGTGGTGGATAACGATATCTGACCGATTCAGTTTTTATTGATGGCACCTATTATCAACAAGCTAAGATCAAAAAAAATGGAGTTCAATTTATTGAATACATGCCTGGGTAGAGAGTTCTAAATTATAGTCACTTGGTTATAGTGACAAAATTGTAGTTTGAAACTGTGCCAAAAAAAGGGTCATGTGGAAACCAAAAGTGGAAGTTTCCTAGTGAAGAGCATGAAAAACTTTTGGAGATAATAAAGGATAGAGAGGATCCGAACTACATGTATCAGGAGCTTTAACTTGAAGGCTTTTGACTTGTACATTCTTAAAAATCCTATTTTAAACTTACAATCTATAAATGATTTGAAATTCATGATTAGATTGAATTTATACTGATTAAACTTAAATTGAATTTTAATTGGTTAGACCAAGTGAATAGTATATACTTCTTCCAGTCTATATTTCTAAATTGATTAGATTGATTAGATAGGTAATTTGAATTTTAATTGATTATAACTTTCAATACTTTTTTCAATTGATTAGAATAGATCAAGATTCTAGATTGAATAATTCCACTCTATATTAGAAATTGAATAGATTGATTCTAGGTAAATTTAATTTTAATTGAAATTAGACCTTTCTTGATACTTTTTTCAATTGATTAGAATAGATTGATTCTAGATTGAATAATTGGACACTCTATATATTATTTAGAAATTGATTAGATTGATTAGATAGGTAAATTGAATTTTAATTGATTAGACCTTTCAATACTTTTTTCAATTGATTAGAATAGATTGATCAGGTATTATGTCTTAATTGGTCTTATTAGGTCTTAATTAGGTATTATTAGGTCTTATTAGGTCATATTAGGTCTTAAAAAGGTCTTAAGTGGTCCTATTAGGTCGTAAGGGTCTTAATTAGGTCTTAAGAGTCTTAAGGGTCTTACTGGGATTTAAGGGTCCTATTATGTCTTATTAGGTCTTAAGGGTCTAAATTAGGTCTTATAAGGTCTTAAGGGTCTTAATTAGGTCTTATTAGGTCTTAAAGGTCTTAATTAGGTCATATTAGGTCTTAAGGGTCTTAAGGGTCTTGAGAAAGTAAAGTCCACCAAGATAATTGAGAGGGGGGGCTGAATCAGTTATCAGATAAAAACAACTTATAATACCATTATTAGATTTCAACCATGTAACCACTACAAATAGTAACCATAGAAAGATAAACATACATGATGACACAAGATATGTTAACTAGGGAACCTCTTGATCAGAGAGTAAACCCTGGTGGGGATGGTACCCAGAAAAGATGTACTAATATGAAAGTTCCTTGTGAGAGGATGGACCTTGTTAAGAGTCTATGAAATAAATTTAGTACATATTAGTCCCTGTTAGGAGACTTTGAATTCCTATTAAAATATTCTAACCTAGTCAAGAGTTAGAGAAGGCAGAAGGACCCACTATCCAAATAGCTTCAAGAGAAATATCACCAAACTCACTATCCAATAGGTCTCTATATTATCCAAATAGATTAATACATTTATTCTAGATTGAATAATTGCGGAGAACTATACATTTTCCCCTCAGAAAGAGCTCCAGAGTCAATATTATCATTCTGATCAAGTTGCAATATTTGGACATGTGACCTATAAACATGCACAATTTGATTTGGATGAGATAGAAAGTATAGATCAAAATGAACACATTATCATCAAGGAGGTTAATTTCTATATTAGTGATGATAGGTTTCGTGATAGGAGCTAAGTGGCTCATTATTTTGGCATGTTTTTCAACAATCATGTGTTTTGTGGGATAAATGTTTCACAACATTGGATCTAGTCTGATGGGTGTGTAGGTAAGTACGAGCATTATATTTTATTTTAAAGTCTTTCAATTCTATATATATATATATATATATATATATATATATATATATATATATATATATATATATATATATATATATATATATATATATATAATTTATAAATAAAAGTTAAATTTTCATGTTTGTGTACATTTTTGTAAATTTAAATTGTAGGTCAATTTAAGTCTGCAAAAGCCTTTAATTGGTTAGACATGCAACATGCTAGACACAGTGTTAAGCTTCTTTGGAACTTCTTTGAAAGTGGACATGGAAAAGGAGACCATGATGGAGAAAAAGCATGTGTAAAGCATGCACTCTGACAACATAAACTTCCAGGTACATACATTTGATATTCAATTTGTTTACGTTCTCATATTTGACTTTACATTACATGTACACATGTTCTTTAGTCTTCATTTTCTATAAATAAACTAATTATGTATATATACTAAATTGTTGAAAATATATCTAGGTAACATGATAGAGAATTCAAAGAAAATTGTTGAATGGTTTCAAAATCATTTCGCTACTCGAGACACAAAATACAACAAATGTTACTTTTGGGAAGTGATAGGTAAATTTAAAATTTTCAATTTTCAAACTCAAATTCTAAAAACTATGTATTATACCTGTCACATATGTTTTAAATTGTTGAGTCTGTATATATAGCATACAATACGATATACATATATTGCATTTCACATTTTTCATAATTGAACTGAGATACATCAATCCATCCAATCCAAATAACAATCGATCAAATCCTTACAATTGTCAATAAATTGTTGGAATTAGAAGTTTTCATCAAGTGATGACTATAGGACAACACATGCCTCCCCTAATTCAACTAAGAGATAAATCATGCTTTTGTTAAGATTGTCTTGAAAACAACACGACGAGTCAATGTGTTAATATTGCAAATGGATATGTTTCACAATGGGATAAAAAAGAGTTAATCAAAATGCCTCATCATGAAGATGATGACAATGACATAGACATCCATGATCTTATATTCAGCTAACTATGAATGTGTTTCTGATTTAGTTTTTACTGGTGTGTGTTTATGATTTCGAGTTACATTATAGGTGCATGTTTCTATATATATATATATATATATATATATAAAATTTATTTGAAAGGTTTATAAACAAATTTACATACATATAAATTGTACAGGTGATATTTTTTCTATAATTACGGATCCCAAGAATGTAGAAGGTGTAGATTATTATCTACTAAGATGCACCAATGAAAAATACAAGCTACCTGAAGAAATTGTCGATGGTGATGGATAACAATATCCAACCGGTTTGGTTTTTATTGATGGTACCTATTATCAACAATCTAAGATCAAAAAAAATGGAGTTCAATTTATTGAATACATGCCTGCGCAGAGAGTTCTAAATTATAGTCACTTGGTTATAGCGATAAAATTGTAGTTTGAAACTGTGCCAAAAAAAGGGTCACATGGAAACCAAAAGTGGAAGTTTCCTTGTGAAGAGCATGAAAAACTTTTAGAGATAATAAAGTATAGAGAGGATCCAGACTACATGTATCAGGAGCTTTAACTTGAAGGCTTTTTTTTTGTGCATTCTTAAAAATCCTATTTTAAACTTACACTCTTTAAATGATTTGAAATTCATGATTAGATTGAATTTATACTGATTAAACTTAAATTGAATTTTAATTGGTTAGACCAAGTGAACAGTATATACTTCTTCCAGTCTATATTTCTAAATTGATTAGATTGATTAGATAGGTAAATTGAATTTTAATTGATTATAACTTTCAATAATTTTTTCAATTGATTAGAATAGATCAAGATTCTAGATTGAATAATTCCACTCTATATTATAAATTGAATAGATTGATTTTAGGTAAATTTAATTTTAATTGAAATTAGACCTTTCTTGATAATTTTTTCAATTGATTAGAATAGATTGATTCTAGATTGAATAATTGGACACTCTATATATTATTTAGAAATTGATTAGATTGATTAGATAGGTAAATTGAATTTTAATTGATTAGACCTTTCAATACTTTTTTCAATTGATTAGAATAGATTGATCAGGTATTATGTCTTAATTGGTCATATTAGGTCTTAATTAGGTATTATTAGGTCATATTAGGTCTTAAAAGGGTCTTAAGCGGTGCTCTTAGGTCTTAAGTGTCTTAGGTCATATTAGGTCTTAAGGGTCTTAAGCATCCTATTAGGTCTTAAGGGTCTTAATTCTAGGTCTTATTAGGTCTTAAGGGTCTTAATTAGGTCTTAAGAGTCTTAAGGGTCTTACTGGGAATTAAGGGTCCTATTATGTCTTATTAGGTCTTAAGGGTTTTAATTAGGTCTTATTACATCTTAAGGGTCTTAATTACATCTTATTAGGTCTTAAGGGTCTTAATTAGGTCATATTAGGTCTTAAGGGTCTTAAAGGTCTTATTGTTAGAAAGTAAAGTCCACCAAGATAATTGAGAGGGGAGGTGAATCCGTTATTAGATAAAAACAACTTATAATTTCATTATTATATTTCAACCATGTAACCACTACAAATAGTAACATAGAAAGATAAACATACACAATGACACAAGATATGTTGACTAGGGAACCTCTTGATCAGAGAGTAAACCTCAGTGGGGATGGTACCTAGAAAAGATGTACTAATATGAAAATTCCTTGTGAGAGGATGGAGCCTGTTAAGAGTCTATGAAATACATTCAGTACATATTAGTCCTTGTTAGGAGACTTTGAATTCTAGTTAAAATATTCTAACCCGGTTAAGAGTTAGAGAAGGAAGAAGGACCCACTATCCAAACAGCTTCAAGACAAATATCATTGAATTTACTATCCAACTGATCTCTATATTATCCAAATAGAGTATTACATTTATTCTAGATTGAATAATTGTGGAGAACTATACATTTTCCCCTCAGAAAGAGCTCTAGAGTCAATATTATCATTCTGATCAAGTTGCAATATTTGGACATGTGACCTATAAACATGCACAATTTGGTTTGGTTGAGAAAGAAAGTATAGATCAAAATGAACGCATTATCATCAAGGAGGTTCATTTCTATATTAGTGATGATAGGGTTCATGATAGGAGCTGCGTGGCTCATTGTTTTGGCATGTTTTTCAATAATCATGTGTTTCATGGGATAAATGCTTCACAACATTAGATCTGGTTTGATGGGTGTGTAGGTAAGTATGGGAATTATATTTTATTTTAAAGTCTTTCAATTCTATATATATATATATATATATATATATATATATATATATATATATATATATATATAATTTATAAATAAAAGTTAAATTTTCATGTTTGTGTACATTTTTGTAAATTTAAATTGTAGGTCAATTTAAGTCTACAAAAGCCTTTACTTGGTTAGCCATGCAACATGCTAGACACAGTGTTGAGCTTCTTTGGAACTTCTTTGAAAGTGGACATGGAAAAGGAGACCACGATGGAGAAAAAGCGTGTGTAAAGCATGCACTCCGACAACATGAACTTCAAGGTACATACCTTTGATATTCAATTTTTTTACTTTCTCATATTTAACTTTACATTACATGTACACATGTTCTTTAATCTTCATTTTCTATAAATAAACTAATTATGTATATATACTAAATTGTTAAAAATATATCTAGGTAACATGATAGAGAATTCAAAGAAAATTGTTGAATGGTTTCAAAATCATCTCGCTACTCGAGACACAAAATACAACAAATGTTACTTTTGGGAAGTGATAGGTAAATTTAAAATTTTCAATTTTCAAACTCAAATTCTAAAAACTATGTATTATACCTGTCACATATGTTTTAACTTGTTGAGTCTGTATATATACAATACAATGTATACATATATTGCATTTCACATTTTTCATAATTGAACTGAGATACATCAATCCATCCAATCCAGATAACAATCGATCAAATCCTTACAATTGTTAATAAATTGTTGGAATTAGAAGTTTTCATCAAGTGATGACTATAGGACAACACAAGCCTCCACTGATTCAACTAAGAGATAAATCATGCTTTTGTTAAGATTGTCTTGAAAACAACACAATGAGTCAATGTGTTAATATTGCAAATGGATATGTTTCACAATGGGATAAAAAAGGGTTAATCAAAATGCCTGCTTATGAAGATGATGACAATGACATAGACATCCATGATCTTATATATTTAGCTAACTATGAATGTGTTTCTGATTTGGTTTTTACAGGTGTGTGTTTCTGATTTCAAGTTACATTATAGGTGCATGTTTATATATATATATATATATATATATATATATATATATATATATATATATATATATATATATATATATATATATATATATATATATATATATATATATATAATTTATTTGAAAGGTTTATAAACAAATTTACATACATATAAATTGTACAGGTGATATTTTTTCTATAATTGTGGATCCCAAGAATGTAGAAGGTGTAGATTATTATCTACTAAGATGCACAAATGAAAAATACAATTTGCCTAAAGAAATTGTCGATAGTGATGGATAACGATATTTGACTAGTTTGGTTTTTATTGATGGCACCTATTATCAACAATCTAAGATCGAAAAAAATGGAGTTCAATTTATTGAATACATGCTTGGGCAGAGTGTTCTAAATTATAGTCACTTGGTTATAGCAACAAAATTGTAGTTTGAAACTGTGCCAGAAAAAGGGTCACGTGGAAACCAAAAGCAGAAATTTCCTAGTGAAGAGCATGAAAAACTTTTGGAGATAATAAAGGATAGAGAGGATCTAGACTACATGTATAGGAGCTTTAACTTGAAGGCTTTTGATTTGTGCATTCTTAAAAATCCTATTTTAAACTTACAGTCTATAAATGATTTGAAATTCATGATTAGATTGAATTTATACTAATTAAACTTAAATTGAATTTTAATTGGTTAGACCAAGTGAATAGTATATACTTCTTCCAGTCTATATTTATAAATTTATTAGATTGATTAGATAGGTAAATTGAATTTTAATTGATTATAACTTTCAATACTTTTTTCAATTGATTAGAATAGATCAAGATTCTAGATTGAATAATTCCACTCTATATTAGAAATTGAATAGATTGATTCTAGGTAAATTTAAATTTAATTGAAATTAGAGGGTATGTGCAAGATCATGAGGGGCCAAACTATGCCCAAAAGTGGCAATGAAAAATTAGCAAATCAGGGTTAGTCAACTTGACATGAAAATTTGAACTAGCTATCAACCTAATACCAAAAAGTTGTAAGAATAGAATCTTTAGGAAATTGAATTTAGTTTCTAAAATACTAGGCCTTTTCTAAAAAAAAATTAATATAATTGGTGAAAAGTATATATTTCAATACAGCAGTACAAAAATTTCAGGAAAAAAATAAGAAGTAGGTGTATGTTTGACCACCTTAATCATGATCAAATGATAATATTTTTTTATAAGATTTAATATATAAGTAGTAGACTCATGCCTGGATGTGACGCATATTTTTTTGTAATTTTATTCAAAAATAATAATTAATTATAAATTTTCTGCTACAACATTTTTAGATAAAAAAACTTCTGTGTCTACCACCTTAACTCATTCAAAACTTTACAAAATTCAAAAAAAAAAAAAATTCTTATAGTAGGTGAAGCATAGAATGTGACACATTTTTCAGATTTTAAAAATGTTATACTGTTTGAAAGTTATAGTCATTTTTCAATCAATATATAAATCAGCACTTTAGAGGTAGCTCAATTAGAAAATAACTAATAATTACTTAATTCAAAATTTGACAGCAATTATATCGATAGAAAGTTGATAATGTCCTTAAAATACCCTTTTCGTTTTATCAAATTCGGGTGAAAAAAATGTCGTCAGCTACATTGTGGAAGTCTGGAACTCAGAGAAATAGGGGAAAAACACGTATTTGAGACATTTCAATAGTTGACCATGTAGGTTTGGTGCCACAAGGCAATACCGAGCCTAATTGGGTACCCAAAAATGACAGTAGAATTTTTAATTTTCACTTTCCCTTCCCTCCACTTTCTCCCTCCCATTTCAGAATTTTTAATATATAGAATTTTTATTTATTATCTAATATATAGAAAACTATATATTAGATATATTAAATATTTATAATATCACTTATATATTAAATATTATATAATATACATTTTACATTAAATATTATTTAATATATGTTAATATTAAAAACTATTTATTATATATATTAAATATTATATATAATATACATTTTACATTAAATATTATTTAATTATATCTTAATATCAAAAATAGATTTTGGTTGAACCGGACAATTGTACCATGCCTGTTGATAATCTGGTAACTCAACAGAGTCATTGGGAGGTTAAACAAGAACAACCAGACGAATCTTTGAACCGGTCGAAGATTATGGAGAGCGGGGAAGGGTTTGGTAAAATGAGCAGTTGTACTAGAAATTATGCAGCGCGATATTATGAGGAAAGCCTTGCCATTTCGATGGCACCGCCCTGATATTATGAAGATTGTCTTACCACTTCAATGTTGGCGCCACCTCTGTCTATGAGTTTTGCCATTGCTTCTCATCAGTACTCCGAGATATGACTGGGATTGCGGGCTTTTGCATAGCATAGTCCATCATAAATTCTCTATAAATCATCATGCATTATAGTATTTTGTGTGTTTTTGAATGACTTACTCGAAGAATTTAATTTTCACCATAATTTTGGCTCCATGGATTGTCATTTTGCGCTCGGAGAGAAGCTGTGGATTGCAAGAATTTGATAAATTTGGTTCATCTCATTTTATTTCTCTATCATTTCTGAGTAATATGATTTTGTTAAATTGTCCGTCTTAAATGATTTCGCCTAAAGTTAATGAATTTTTTTAGATGATTTTGTCTGAAGTTAATGAAATTTCTTCCATGGATGCTAATGAAATCTCTTCCATGAATGTTGATAAGACATTTAAATTCAGAGTTAATAAATTCTATAGCCTGAATGTTCTTTGTTGCAGAAGGTTATTTTCATGGTTTGTGATTCATGCAATTCCTTAATAGTTTCATTCTTAATAGAATTCATAACTAGATTTTCCATAGTCAATTTTCTTCTTGATCATTGCAATACTTTCTCCTCAACTGAACATTTTGTAATCAGTAGATATACAATCACATTTTTCTCTTGGCCAATCTTATGGGCTCGTGATTGAGCCTATAGATCCACAAAAGGATTGAAATCTAGATCTGGTGGAAGAGTAGTATTAGCAAGAAATCATTCACTAACATCTCAGCTTTATAAGAACTAAATTTGGATTCACTAGAAGCACTAAAGAATCTTAAGGGGTCTTAGGACCCCTTTTAACACATTGGAATGCTCAAGTGTGTCTTAAGAGGTCTTAGGACCCCTTCGGACACACTTGAGCATTGAAATGTGTCAAAAGGGGTCATGGGGACTTCCTAGGGGTCCTAGTACACCTTATCACATGTTAGGACCCCTAGGGAGTCCCCATGACCCCTTTTGACACATTTTAATGCTCAAGTGTGTCTTAAGGGGTCTTAAGACCCCTTAAAACACACTTGAGCATTCAAATGTATCAAAAGGGGTCATGGGGACTCCCTAGGGGTCCTACTACACCTTATTATGCATTAGGACCCATAGGGAGTCCCCATGACCCCTTTTGACACATTTGAATGCTCAAGTGTGTCTTAAGGGTCTTAGGACCCCTTTTGACACATTGGAACACTCAAGTATGTCTTAAGGGGTCTTAGGACCCCTTCAGACACACTTGAGCATTGAAATGTGTCAAGAGGGGTCATGGGGACTTCCTAGGGGTCCTAGTATGCCTTATCACATTTTAGGACCCGTAGGGAGTCACCATGACCCCTTTTGAAACATTTTAATGCTCAAGTGTGTCTTAAGGGGTCTTAAGTGTTGGAAATATTCAAGACTAGCCAAGTTACTGAGAGGGGAGGGGTGAATCAGTAACTTCAAAACTTTTATATCAATTTCAGATCTTAACCATATTCCAATCATTTAGCTCATTGATCTAATTGCATGCATGAGAAACTGAAAACATAAAACATTCATAACACTTTGAACACAGATTTGGTAACCCAGAAACCTTCCAAATAGAAATTAAAACTGGGGTGGGGATGATACCCACAAAACTTCAATACTGCAGTATAAAGTTTGCCAGTTAAGGCTTACAATGATCACTTCTGATGATCTGCCCTATTAGGAGCAATTAGGACTGCTAGGTCCACCTTGTTAGAGGATTTACAAATATATAATGAAGTATGCACTCGGTTAAGAGATTTTACAAAAGACTATTAAGTCTACCCTGTTAAAGGATTTGGGGGCTGAATCACCTGTTAGGATGAAACAGTAGATCTCTTACTTGCAACTATACTTGCTGATTGAGATTCTTTGATGTAATGATCACCTCCTGTGATAGATATATCTCTACTACTCCTTATACTACTATAGCCCTTTGTAATTCACTTATCTATGCCTTTTCTACATCTTTGCATATGCACATATTCTTTACACTTCTCGCTCATTCACACCTTTGATATGATACAAAACATTGTTTATATATCAATCCAAAACAATTACAAAATAATTACAAAGTCAGCTCTTAAACAAGCTAACAAAAATATTACTGAGTCAGCCCAAATATAGTTACTCAGTTACTACAAACTAACTCGGTGACTTTCTGATACTTGGCATCCACTATGATACTCGGCATCATCATGTTCTCGGTAGGAGTGGAGGCTCAGTCCATATAACCACTCGGTTATAGTTTCAAACTCGGTATATACTGGAGACTCGGTAGATATAGTGTCACTCGGTAGAAACTGAATTCACTGTTTACCATGATAGCACTCGATAAATACTACTCATCTCATCACTCGGTAATGATAACTCGATAAGCATTGTGAAGCTCGATCTGCTCGATAAACATTGTTCTGCTCGGTCTGCTCGGTAAACACTATTCTACTAGATGAGCTTGGTAAACACTGTTCTTCTTGATCTGCTAGGTAAACACATAGAGTCTGAATAAGTGTTGTCACTAATGACAAACATACTTAATGCCAACTATCTGCCCCTTTGGCATTAGTGACAAAAACACTTATTGCCCAAAACTTATATACAAAACTCATGTTGAATCTGTTTTTTATTTTTCAAAATTTGTATTTGTCAATCTATTGTATATACATTTCATGACTCCCCATACAATATAAAAATATACAAATATCTTATTTCACCTCATACTCATATTTCCTATTTCTCATATATTTTCTCCCCCTTTCATATCTCTCATATATTTCCATATATCTCCCCCTATCTTATATACTTTCTCCCCCTTTTTGACAATAATGCCAAAGGTGTATATACAAATATTTTATATAGAGATACCAAAATGTGAGAGAAAATCAGAATGTACCTTGCCAATCAATGCCAGAGTTCTATCCCAAGTCTCTTGCAGAATCTTGCATGTATGGAGTGCAACTTGGACTTCTACAGAGAGTTCAATCATGTGATCTGCAATTGAAAACTGATTGTCATGGATCAATGTTTTTGAGTGTGCAATATGCTTTTGCATTGTATCCATGATGGGAAGGATCATGTTCTGAATATCTATTAATGTTGACCTGATCCTTGCATCTTCTCTCAATAACTCTGACTGCTTATCAGATAGGAATCTGACTTTCATATGATGTGCAGAGCTTGAACTAGGTTCAAGTTGCAACTTTTGTGCACTGACCTTCAAATCCTCATCAATCTTATTTATTTTGTCCTTAATCTCCTTTGAGAACTCGGCAACATTACATACTTTGACAAAAAATGATGTTACCTTGGAATAGGAGGACTCAATGTTAGTCAAAATTGAAGATAACCCTTCCTAATTGATAGCTATTCACTGAGCAATACACTCAAGTACTTTATTGTCAAACTTCTTCTTAGCCTTCTCAAGCAACTTATCTGATCCAGAAGAATCCTCATTGAACTTGTTTACTACCTCTGCCAACTGCAACAAAATGTGTTGAGAGGAATCAACCTCAACACCTATTGCTTCTGTTAAAATATTCTTGGCATCCTCAATGATCTTAAATTCCCTATCTCTTTCTTCTTTTAGTTTCTTTTTCTTAGCTTTCTTCTGGAGGAGTTCACTGACTGTTTGCATTTGGTCTGCTGAAAGATTTGCAAAATCTAATTGTGGTATCTCTATCTCCTCATCTAAATCTATATCCTCTACTACACTCTTATTGAAGAATCTTGTACTCGATTGAGCCTTAGGTTCAACTGTCATTGTACTTAATGCCTTTGTAGTAGAAATTATTGTAGACATAGTAGGACTTGTAGTGAAAAATGATAAACTTCCAACTGATGGAATGCTAACTGGAATACTTGATAAACCCAAAACTAAAGTATTTACAATTGTAGAATCTAAAGTACTTACTGAGGTATCCAAAACTAAAGTACTTGCTGCTGAAAAACTCAAAACTGAAGAAGGTACTGAAGATGATGCTAGAGACTGTAACTCAATGGAAGAAGGAGGTTGAAGCTCAGTGGATGAAGTGGTAGCCACTTCTATCATTGATACATTGAGTTGTGCTAGTGATGATTGGACATTTGATGCATCTATAGGTGTTGTCATAATCACACTTGAAGCTATCTCTGGGCTAGATGTAGTAACTTTTGCTGGATAGTGAGGAAGTGAGGCAATTACCTCTGCAGCTATCCAAACTAGATCATCTTCCTCATCATTCTACTTTCCTTCCTCGGTAGCTTCTTCCTCAACATTATCTATCTAAACTACTTCTTCTTCCTCTTCATCACTGTCATCTTCAATATCTTTTATTATCACAGTTTCAACACTCGGTTTGTGAAGATGATAGATGTTTTTACAAGTAGAATTTGCACTCTTCACAACCGACTCTATATCCTTGATCAAAATCAAACAACTGTTGAATTTTAGTGTCATTTTGTGCTCATTTTCTATCAATGCCTTATTTATTTTAGCATTTTTCAAACTTGGTATCAACTGTCTTAAGGTTTGAGCATATATGTCCTTGATAGTTTGCCTTGTGTTGGACCATCTCATCTTAACTTTATCCAATAGAAAACCTAGAATTTGAGAAGCCATATCATCAGGTGAGTATTTTCATTTTCCCATTTTCTCAATAACAGCATCTTCAATTTCCTATTGCTCTGCCTCTGATCTAATTTCATATTTGAGAGATTTGAAATTTGAAATTCTAGATCCTTCTCTCAAATCCTTAATCTTTTCTTCAAATGAGGGAGGAGGCCTTTTGAGTACTATATCATCTTTACCTGCCTTACCCCTTGATCTTTTCCTTGAGAATACTGCAATGGGTTGCTCGGGTGTCTTGGTGATAGTCACCTTTCCTTTCTTCTTTACAGGCACTTGTTCTTCTTTACTCTCATCCTTATCCTTTTCTTCTACAATATCCTCTCCTTTGCCCTTGGTTAACATTAGAGGTGTGCTAGATTGCATCTTGGCCATCCTCTTTCTGCCTTTGTTAACTGCCTATGGGAGCTTTATACTTAGCTCAATTATTACCTTAGCTTCATCATATGTTCCAAAGTATGGAGCTTTTGGATCAACAGGTTGATTTACTAGGGCTTCAATTATATCCTTTGTCTCATCAATGTTTACCTCATAAGGAAGAGGTTTCACCCATACAATTCTAGGCATTACTGCCTGAATGTATACTCTATCACAATCAACCATGAAAAAAATATCATCTTTATAATCTTCCACCAACTTTTGTGGAATCTGAAATCTATTATTCATCTTTTCTTTAAAAGATTCAAAATAGTTATCCATTATGCTTACAAATTTCTCACCCATTTTTGCAATGTACTCATTTATCTGATAAAGAACAGGCACATCTTTTCTCCATTTTACCGTGCCTTTTGATGCGAAAAACTTTTGAGCATAGAAAAATAAACAAACCAATAGTGAGCCAAACTTACATGGATTGTTCTTTGAGGTTTGGATGCTCTCCATATTCTTGTTGAACTGCTTCAACAACAAATCTGCTAGGTCAAATGACAGATTATTCTTCACAATTTTATAAGCTAGGTCAACTGCTTCACATGGAACACTATTCTGTCGACTTGAACTATATATCTTGTGAGCTATGACATATGTGCCAAATTTTAGTTCTGCATCGGTAATACTATTTATTCTCATACCTCTACTATCCCATTTGGCTAGGGTTTTCTTTTCCAGCTCTACCCGACCTAGGGTTTTTGTAGATTTTGCCTTGGCAAGCATGGGAAGACTAGTGATTTGCTGAATCATCTTCTTGGTTATCTCTACTAGCTGCTCTAGCCAAATTTTACCTTCATGTACTCAATTTCATGCTTTTTGGTAAAATTTTGTCATTAATGCTCTGTAAGAATTAGGGCATTGAACTAGACAGACTATCATCCACTATGCATTAATTGCTTAGTGAAGATTCTACAACTCGGTGAACATACGAATTCATACTGTTCCGACCTTACTTGGTAACCATATGAAATTAGGTTACTCCTGACCTTGCTCGGTGGTAATTGATACCGACCTTCCTGTGATCCTGTTGTATCTTGCATACTGATTTGGATCTTTCTTTCTTCTTAATTCAGGAACTATTTGGAATTTTTCTATGAAGATGCAATTCCAATGCTTCCTTGGAGACTTAGTTGGAATTGATAGAGCCACCCTCTTCATGAGTGACTTCATTACTTGGACTAGTTTGCTCAGTAGATTTAGGAATCCACTATTGTCTCATCTACTTCCTGATGCTATCTATTTTTGCTTTCTTTTCATCTTCAACTTTGCCTATATTCATGCAATTTTTGGCTATGTGACCAAGTTTAGTGCATGTATAACATCTTATGGTAGTATCCCTTTTCCTCAAGTGATGCCTTACACAATTTATGCCAATGTGTCCATATTCACCACAGTAATGACACCTACACCAAGTGTTGTAATCTCAACCAAATATTTCTTTCACAATTTGTTTTGCTAGATTAGGTGTTTTAGATCTGCATTCTGATGCCTTGTGACCTTGTTTGTTACATTTTTGACATTTGCCTTTAAATCTTGGTTTCTCCTTGCATTCATTTTCTTTATGACCATGTTGCTTGCAATTGTAGCATTTTCCATTGAATTTTGCTTTTCCATTGTTCCAACATTTGTTTAAAGTATCACCTATTTTGCCACAGTGATTACAAGTAGGTTTCTGATTCTTTTGAGTACCTTGATTGGAGGATTCACCTTCCTCTTTGTATCCAAGTCCTACTTTTCCTTTTTGCTTATGCAGATGATTCATATCTTCTTGAGATTTCATCATTCTCTCATTGATTTTCCTTTCAGTGTTTAGGTCATTCACCAATCTTAGGCTGATTTGCTTTTCAGATCTCAGCTCCTCTCTTATCCTTTCATTTTCTGATCTCAGAGTCAAGATTTCTTCATTTGCATTGGAGACTTGATCAATAAGGTTTTCTAGCTAAAGAGTTTGATTCTGGATTTCATTTTTCTTTCCATCTATTTCATCTTTCATCTTGTTCCTTTGTTCCAAGATTTCACAAAATCTTGTTGACTGAATTTCCTGTTCTCTTTTCAATTTTCTTACTTCTTCTTGCAGAGATCCATTATTTTCTAGAAGTTCTTTGATTGCATTGTTTACTTCATCTGAGCTGCTTGAAGGGAAAAACTCTTCAACCTTTTCTTCAACATACTGATGGTCATTCATCTGATTTGCAAGTTCCTTCCTTCTATTTAGGGATTGGGAAAGATGCTCTTTTGCTTCCTTGAGTTGAGCTATGGCCATTTCCAGATCTAGATTTTCATTTTCAATTACTTTGTTAAGTCTAAATATCTCCATTGTCCTGGATATTTTCTCAAGCTGTCAAACTTTATCCTGAGAACCACAAAGCTCTGATACCAATTTTTGGAAATATTCAAGACTAGCCAAGTTACTGAGAGGGGAGGGGTGAATCAGTAACTTCAAAACTTTTATATTAATTTCAGATCTTAACCATATTCCAATCATTTAGCTCATTGATCTAATTGCATGCATGAGAAATGGAAAACATAAAACATTCATAACACTTTGAACACACAGATTTGGTAACCCAGAAACCTTCCAAATAGAAAGTAAAACTGGGGTGGGGATGATACCCACAAAATTTCAATAGTGGAGTATAAAATTTGTCGGTTAAGGCTTATAATGATCACTTCTGATGATCTGCCCTGTTAAGAGCAATTAGGACTGCTTGGTCCACCTTGTTAGAGGATTTACAAACATACAATGAAGTATGCACTCGGTTAAGAGATTTTACAAAAGACTGTTAAGTCTACCCTGTTAAAGGATTTGGGGGTTGAATCACCTGTTAGGATGAAATAGTAGATCTCTTACTTGCAATTGTACTTGGTGATTGAGATTCTTTGATGTACTGGTCACCTTCTATGATAGATATATCTCTGCTACTCCTTATATTGTTGTAGCCCTTTGTAATTCACTTATCTCTGCCTTTTCTACATGTTCGCATATGCACATATTCTTTACACTTCTTGCTCATTTACACCTTTGATATGATACAAAATATTGTTTATATATCAATCCAAAACAATTACAAAATAATTACAAAGTCAGCTCTTAAACAAGCTAACACAAATATTACTGAGTCGGCCCAAATATAGTTACTCGGTTACTGCAAACTAACTCGGTGACTTTCTAATACTTCACATCCACTACAATACTCAACATTGTCATGCTCTCAGTAGGACTGGAGGCTCGGTCCATACTAACCACTCGGTTGTAGTTTTGAACTCGGTATATACTAGAGACTCGATAGATATAGTGTCACTCGGTAGAAATTGAATTCCCTGTTTACCGTGCTAGCACTTGGTAAATACTACTCATCTCATCACTCGGTAATGATAACTTGGTAAGCACTGTGAAGCTCGGTATACTCGGTAAACACTATTCTACTCAGTCTGCTCGGTAAACATTGTTCTGCTAGATGAGCTCGGTAAACAGTGTTCTACTTGATCTGCTCGGTAAACACATAGAGTCTGAATAAGTGTTGTCACTAATGACAAACATACTTAATGCCAACATTAAGACCCCTTCAGACACACTTGAGCATTCAAATGTTTCAAAAGGGGTCATGGGGACTCCCTACGGGTCCTACTACACCTTATCACGCATTAGCACCCCTAGGGAGTCCCCATGACCCCTTTTGACACATTTGAATACTCAAGTGTGTTTTAAGGGGTCTTAGGACCCCTTTTGACACATTAGAACACTCAAGTGTGTCTTAAGCAGTCTTAGGACCCCTTCGAACACACTTAAGCATTCAAATGTGTCAAAAGGGGTCTTGGAGACTTCCTAGGGGTCCTAGTACACCTTATCACATGTTAGGACCCCTAGGGAGTCGCCATGACCCCTTTTGACACATTTTAATGCTCAAGTGTGTCTTAAGAGGTCTTAAGACCCCTTCGAACACACTTGAGCATTCAAATGTGTCAAAAGGGGTCATGGGGACTCCCCAGGGGTCCTAGTATTCCTTATCATGTGTTAGGACCCCTAGGGAGTCCCCATGACCTCTTTTGACACATTTGAATGCTCAAGTGTGTCTTAAGGGGTCATAGGACACACTTGAGCATTCAAATATGTCAAAAGGGGTCATGGAGACTCCCTAGGGGTCCTACTATGCCTGATAAGGTACTAGGACCCCTAAGAAGTCCCTAAGACCCCTTTTGACACATTTGAATGCTCAAGTGTGTCTTAAGGGGTCTTAGGACCCTTTTTGACACATTGGAACACTCAAGTGTGTCTTAAGGGGTCTTAGGACCCCTTCGGACACACTTGAGTGATGAAATGTGTCAAAAGGGGTCATGGGGACTTCCTAGGGGTCCTAGTATGTCTTATCATGCGTTAGGACCCCTAGGGAGTCCCCATGACCCCTTTTGACACATTTTAATGCTCAAGTGTGTCTTAAAGGGTCTTAAGACCCCTTCGGACACACTTGAGTGTTCAAATGTGTCAAAAGGGGTCATGGGGACTCCCTAGGGGTCCTACTACACCTTATCACATGTTAGGACCCGTAGGGAGTCCCCATGACCTCTTTTGAAATATTTGAACGCTCAAGTGTGTCTTAAAGGGTCTTAGGACCCCTTTTGACACATTGGAATGCTTAAGTGTGTCTTAAGGGGTCTTAGGACCCCTTCAAACACACTTGAGTGTTCAAATGTGTCAAAAGGGGTCTTGGAGACTTCTTAGGGGTCCTAGTATGCCTTATCATGTGTTAGGACCCCTAGGGAGTCCACATGACCCTTTTTGACACATTTGAACACTCAAGTGTGTCTTAAGGGGTCTTCGGACCCCTTTGGACACACTTGAGTGTTCAAATGTGACAAAAGGGGTCATTGGGACTCCCTAGGGGTCCTAGTATGCCTGATCACATGTTAGGACCCCTAGGGAGTCCCCATGACCCCTTTTGACATATTTTAATGCTCAAGTGTGTCTTAAGGGATCTTAGGACCACTTTTGACACATTAGAATGCTCAAGTGTGTCTTAAGGGGTCTTAGGAACCTTTTGGACACACTTGAGCATTCAAATGTGTCAAAAGGGGTCTTGGGGACTTCCTAAGGATCCTAGTACACCTTATCATGCGTTAGGACCCCTAGGGAGTCCCCATGACCCCTTTTGACACATTTTAATGCTCAAGTGTGTCTTAAGGGGTCTTATGACCCCTTCAAACACACTTGAGCATTCAAATGTGTCAAAAGGGGTCATGGGGACTCCCTAGGGGTCTTAGTATGCATTATCATGTGTTAGGACCCCTAGGGAGTCCCCACGACCCCTTTTGACACATTTGAATGCTCAAGTGTGTCTTAAGGTGTCTTAGGACCCCTTTTGACACATTGGAACACTCAAGTGTGTCTTAAGGGGTCTTAGGACCACTTCGGACACACTTGAGCATTGAAATGTGTCAAAAGAGGTCTTGGGGACTTCCTAGGGGTCCTATTATGCCTTATCATGCGTTAGGACCCCTAGGGAGTCCCCATGACCCCTTTTGACACATTTGAATGCTCAAGTGTGTCTTAAGGGGTCTTAGGACCACTTTTGACACATTATAATGCTCAAGTGTGTCTTAAGGGGTCTTAGGACCTCTTCGAACACACTTGAGTATTCAAATGTGTCAAAAGGGGTCTTGGGGAATTCCTAGGGGTCCTAGTACACCTTATCATGTGTTAGGACCCCTAGGGAGTCCCCATGACCCCTTTTGACACATTTGAATGCTCAAGTGTGTCTGAAGGGGTCCTAAGTCCCCAAGACCCCTTTTGACACATTTGAATGCTCAAGTATGTCTTAAGGGGTCTTAGGACCCCTTTTGACACATTGGAATGCTCAAGTGTGTCTTAAGGGTTCTTAGGATCCATTTGGACACACTTGAGCATTCAAATGTCTCAAAAGGGGTCATGGAAACTTCTTAGAGGCCTAGTATGCCTTATCACATGTTAGGACCCCTAGGGAGTCCCCATGACCCCTTTTGCCACATTTGAATGCTCAAGTGTGTCTGAAGGGGTAAAGACCCTTTAAGACACACTTGAGCATTCAAATGTGGCAAAAGGGGTCATGGGGACTCCCTACGGGTCCTACTACACCTTATCACGTGTTAGGACCCCTAGGGAGTCCCCATGACCCCTTTTGACACATTTGAATGCTCAACTATGTCTTAAGGGGTCTTAGGACCCCTTTTGACACATTGGAATGCTCAAGTGTGTCTTAAGGGGTCTTAGGACCCCTTTGGACACACTTGCGCGGTTAAATGTGTCAAAAGAGGTCATGGGGACTTCCTAGGGGTCCTAGTATGCCTTATCATGCATTAGGACCCTTAGGGAGTCCCCATGACCCCTTTTGACACATTTGAATGCTCAAGTGTGTCTTAAGGGGTCACCTGATAAGGCATACTAGGACCCCTAAGAAGTCTGCAAGACCCCTTTTGACACATTTGAACGCTCAAGTGTGTCTGAAGGGGTCTTAAGACCCCTTTTGACACATTGGAATGCTCAAGTGTGTCTTAAGGGGTCTTAGGACCCCTTCAGAGACACTTGAGCATTGAAATGTGTCAAAAGGGGTCATGGGGACTTCCTAGGGCTCCTAGTACACCTCATCACATGTTAGGACCCCTAGGGAGTCCCCATGACCCCTTTTGACACATTTGAATGCTCAAGTGTGTCTTAAGGGGTCTTAAGACTCCTTCAGACACACTTGAGCATTCAAATGTGTCAAAAGGGGTCATGGGGACTCCCTAGGGTTCCTATTATGCTTTATCACGCGTTAGGACCCCTAGGGAGTTCCCATGACCCCTTTTAACACATTTGAATGCTCAAGTGTGTCTTAAGGGGTCTTAGGACCCCTTTTGACACATTAGAATGCTCAAGTGTGTCTTAAGGGATCTTAGGACCCCTTTTGACACATTGGAATGCTCAAGTGTGTCTTAAGGGGTCTTAGGACCCCTTCAGACACACTTGAGTGTTGAAATGTGTCAAAAGGGGTCATGGGGACTTCCTAGGGGTCCTAGTATGCCTTGTCACGTGTTAGGACCCCTAGGGAGTCCCCATGACCCCTTTTGATACATTTGAATGCTCAAGTGTGTCTTAAGGGGTCTTAAGACCCCTTAAGACACACTTGAGCATTCAAATGTATCAAAAGGGGTCATGGGGACTCCCTACGGGTCCTACTACACCTTATCACACATTAGGACCCCTAGGGAGTCCCCATGACCCCTTTTGACACATTTGAACGCTCAAGTGTATCTGAAGGACCCCTTCAGACACATTTGAACGCTCAAGTGTATCTGAAGGACCCCTTCAGACACACTTGAGCATTCAAATGTTTCAAAAGGGGTCATGGGGACTCCCTAGGGGTCCTAACGCATGATAAGGCGTAATAGGACCCCTAAGGAGCCCCCATGATGTAGGAGCATCTTGGGTGTAAGAGCAATCTTGCATCACCCAAAAATATTTTTTTTTTTTTTTTGTATTCAATAAGGGCTATCTTGTGCAGAGCTGCTATTTATGGAAACTTGCTATTTTTAGTAGGTTGGTCTTACGATCTCAAAATGTTCTGATTTTACATGTGGAGGTTCATCTCAGTCATATCAGCCTGCCAGCAAAGTTTCATGGCTAGATTAGGTCTAGTTTTGAAGATATTGAAAATTTTTGGTATTGGCAGCAGGGTAAAGAAACTTTGAACTCAGTTTTGAAGGCTTTAGAGGCCCTGAATGAGGTCAAAAATTTGGGTGACAAGTGCATGCACCGATCAAGCCTGTAGAGTGCTTCGTGGCATTTCTAAAATGGGGTTATAATAGTCAATTGGGTCAACTGGTGATGACTTATGGTCTCCGGAAGTCTGGCCACCTGAAATGGCGGAAAATAATTTTCATTCAAAATTTATGTTCAGGTATCAAAAGTTTTTTTGAGCCAAATTTGATGTAACAAATTGTAAAATAAAATAATTCTAAGTTTGGTTGACCCTTAGGGCTAAATTTCTGGAACCTTCTCAGGCGGTGGAAAATGCCTATATAAAGAAGGCCCGTAGTGTTGTCTAGGATAGTTCTGGGTAGTAGATCTGGGTATTGATTTGAGGCTTTGTCCTACAGAATATTTTAAGGGAATGCCCATGTGGCTTTGCATATTGTAATTTTGAAAGTTTTTAATTCCACATTTGTGGAGGTAATAAGAAGCCAATTTTATGTTCTTGCATATTGTTGTTATTGTTTCTCTATTTTTGTTATGTGTTTGTGGCATTAAGGGGAGCACCCTTCATCACCCCATGACCCCTTTTGACACATTGGAATTCTCAAGTGTGTCTTAAGGGGTCTTAAGACCCCTTAAGACACACTTGAGCATTCCAATGTGTCAAAAGGGGTCATGGGGGCTCCCTAGGGGTCCTAGTACACCTTATCACGCATTAGGACCCCTAGAGAGTCCCCATGACCCCTTTTGACACATTTGAATGCTCAAGTGTGTCTTAAGGGGTTCAAGGACCCCTTCGGACACACTTGAGCATTCAAATGTGTCAAAAGGGGTCATGGTGACTCCTTAGGGGTGCTACTACACCTTATCATGCATTAGGACCCCTAGGGAGTCCTCATGACCCCTTTTGACACATTTGATTGCTCAAGTGTGTCTTAAGGTGTTTGAGGACCCCTTCAGACACACTTGAGCATTCAAATGTGTCAAAAGGGTTCATGGTGACTCCCTAGGGGTGCTAATACGCCTTATCACACATTAGGACCCCTAGGGAGTCCCCATGACCCCTTTTGACACATTTGAATGCTCAAGTGTGTCTTAAGGGGTCTTAGGACCCCTTTTGACACATTGGAATGCTCAAGTGTGTCTGAAGGGTCTTAGGACCCCTTCGTGCACACTTGAGCATTCAAATGTGTCAAAAGGGGTCATGGGGACTCCCTAGGGGTCCTAATGCGTGATAAGCCATACTAGGACCCCTACAGAGTCCCCATGACCACTTTTGACACATTGGAACACTCAAGTGTGTCTTAAGGGGTCTTAGGACCCCTTCGAACACACTTGAGCATTCAAATGTGTCAAAAGGGGTCACAGGGTCTCCCTAGGGGTCCTAGTACGCCTTATCACACGTGAGGACCCCTAGGGAGTCCCCATGACCCCTTTTGACACATTTGAATGCTCAAGTGTGTCTTAAGGGGTCCTAAGACCCCTTAAGACACACTTGAGCATTCAAATGTGTCAAAAGGGGTCATGGGGACTCCCTAGGGTTCCTAGTATGCCTTATCATGTGTTAGGACCCCTAGGGAGCCCCCATGACCCCTTTTGACATATTTGAATGCTCAAGTGTGTCTTAAGGGGTCTTAGGACCCCTTCAGACACACTTGAGCTTTCAAATGTGTCAAAAAGGGTCATGGGGGCTCCCTAGGGGTCCTAGTACACCTTATCACCCTTCCCCGCTCTCCATAATCTTTGACCGGTTTAAAGATCCATTTGGTTGTTCTTGTTTAACCTCCCAATGACTCTATTGAGCTGTCAAATTATGAACAAGTATGGTACAATTGTCCAGTTCAACCAGAATCTATTTCGAGAACCTTTGCAATTTAGCGTTTCGATTGAAAAAGAAGGGAAAGATACCATTTCACAGCCACAGGTGGTGGAAACAGAGTGATTCTCTTGCCCTTTGCTTTTGTAATCCACCTCCAGTGAACTATTCTTCAAAGCCTCCATTTCTACGTAGCTAGGGTTTACGACACCTATAAAAGGCACAACTATGCCCCTGTAGGGACTCGTGCTCGTGCTCAGAATCATATTATTTTCATGCATTCCCTAACATTTAATACAAAGATTTAGCCAGCCACCTTTAAAGACCTAGAAGAAATGGAAAATAAAAATTAGTATATAATACATTAGTATATTATACATTAGTACATTAGTATATAATATAAATTAGTATATTATACATTAGTACATTAGTATATAATACATTAACTAGTATATAATAATACATTATATATATTAAGTAGTGTATAATAATACATTATAATACATTATATATTAACTAGTATATTAAATAGTATATAATAATAACTAGTACAATACATTATATATTAACTAGTATATTAAATAGTATATAATAATAACTAGTACAATACATTATATATTAACTAGTATGTAAAAGTTCAATTTTTTTCATTTGCTCCCACCCTTTTTTTAATCTGCCTGGGAATATCAGGTACCCGATATGAAATCGGATACCCGATTTTGGACAGGTAATATTTGACAAAAATATTCCCTGTCCCCACAGACCAGACAATCACAAGATTTTATACTTTTTGCACGCATTGCAAAAAAAAAATGTGATTTGGGGCCCATTGTTTGATTTTTGTCGACTTGTGGTCTCAGCATGGGAAGCAGCAGTCGTCAAAAGGCTAAACGTAAGAGGAAGCTGGCGGATGAAGAAATTCAAGCATATAGGGAAAAGGATAAGGAAAATCACCGAAGAAGGAGAGAAGGTATGTTAAACATTAATCAATCGGACCCCGTAAATGTAGTTGTAAGTGAAGAGGATGTTGAATTTGCAAATTACACAGATGGAGATTGAAAATGTAGACTTCAAAAATGAAAATGTTGCACAAGAACCACATGAATGTTACACATCTCCAAATTATATGCGAAATAAAGTCCCTTGCAATAAAGATAATCAAACTTCAAATTTGGGGCTTTCAGGAAGACCTAAATGGTTAATTGAAATTGAGGAGAACATTATGAATAATTGGGAAGGAAAGAGGTCACATAGAACCATTAGGTTGTGGGCTTCAAGACTTTATGATCATTTTTTTGGAAACAAGACATTGGATGAGCAATGTCAAATTTTTGTGCAGTTGTTAAAGATATAAAAGATGAGACCTATGCTTGTGAAATTGAAGATTCATGTGAACAAAAAAATGGAGACAAATGCCATTGTTGTGAAGAATCTTTTCAATGCTCTCAATAGCATTGGGAAGACTAGCAAAGAAAAAGACAAGAGAGTTGCTCAGAGGATTATTACAACCTCTTTAGTAAGTCGTCAGTTGAGAAAGGCTCGTTTGATGAGACAAACTTGTGTTGACTTCAATATAGACCGTAAAACTTTGGGTAGAGCACTTGCAAGAAGAGAAAGACTTGATGATCCGCTTCAAATTGATACATGGGCTTATGGTGGGAGACTTCCATGTTTTGATAAGAAGCTAACAGATGTTGTCAAGGATGAAATTCAATAATTTTGGGATGCTAACTCAAGAGTGTCACCAAATGTGAAGGATGTCTTGAAGTTGAGAGTTGGTAATTGAGACCGCACTCCACATCCTAAACATTATGTGGAGGTAAGTCAAACAATGTTGTATAAAAAATTTTGTGAGACACATCCAACATTGAAAATATCACAAAGGTCTTTTGAATCCGTGAAGCCATTTTATTGTGTACCCCTCAAGATTCAAAATACATGTTGTTGCAAATATCATGTTGAGTTTTCAATGCATCATGAATTATTATGGTCCATTCATTCTAATTTGCATACTAATGAAATGCTAGAGGATTGTGGTGCAAGTGGTCTTCCCAAATCATCAAGAGACTTGCTAGATCAATTTTTATGTCATAGAGATGATGGTTGTTTATTTTATAAAAAAGATTGCTTAAATGCCAAGTGCTTAGAATGTGGTGGCTTGTCCAAGTTTAGAACATTTTTTCATGACGTTTTGGAACACAATTTGGGAAAGAAACTCATCCAAAAAAAGGTATATGAAATGGTGAAATATACATTGAAGAGTGGAGGTGAAGGCTCTAGATGTGAGTTAGTTGCAAAAGAATACAATGTTGCTGATTTTATCTCAAATTTCAAGACAAATCTTTTTTACAAGTATGCCAGGCATAGTCATAGGTCTCAATGGCTGGATCAACAATTTAGGACATCTAAGGACACTTTCCCCATTGGAACTATTATATTCGGTGTAGACTTTGTGGAGAACTATACATTGCAGCCCCAAAATGAGACTCAAGCTCAATATTACAATTCCATTCAGGTTGCTATTTTTGTACACATCACATATAGACATTCCCCTGATAGCACAAAAGATGAGTGAAAGATAATCAGAGAGTACCATTTTTATATGAGTGATGACAGGTCTCACTCTCATGAGTTTGTTCAACATTTTTTCCAGAACTATTTTGACTTCTTGCAAGAAAATGGTATTGCTATGGATAGGCATCTCATTTGGTTGGATAATTGTACCGGTCAATTTAAGAATGCTAGAATGTTTTATTGGTTGTGTAGAATGCATGTGGAGAGAGGTTTACCTCATATTTGGAGTTTTTTTGAGTTAGGGCATGGGAAAGGGGAGCATGACAGAGCAGGTGTGTGTGTGAAGAGAGCTCTAGTTAAGGAGCAATTGAGGATTTCAGGTGTTGTACTTCTTGATGCTCATTCTATTGTTGATTGGTGTACTTTAGCATTGTCACAGGGGGGGACTCTTGATTCTATAGTGCATAAATTCTTTTGGTTGGTTGAGGAGAGAACTATAGGAGATAGATTGGATTGTCAAACAGTGAAAGACTCTTCAAAAATGCATTCATTCCGAAGCTCCAATAGTAGTACATGGACCATTTGGACATGAGAGTTGGCTTGTTTTTGCCCCATGTGTTTTTAGTATGATTGGGATCATTGCGAGTCAAGTGAGTGGGTGGATACATGGGTTCCACAGTATCTAACTCCTTTATCTTTGACACTCTCTATAAGAAATGATGACATGGACACTTTAGTTGACTATGACCATCTTTCAGATCTTTTGATTCTAGGAAATGTTTTTGCATTGGTTGCACCATAGGGGAAAGTTGAGAGGTTAGATTATTGGTTAGCACATTGTGTACAAGGTAAACATAAGCTTGTACAACCGATGACAGATGGTGATGGCTTCACATATCCTACTAGTTTAGTTATTGTTGCAGGAACATGGCTACGAACATACATGATTAGAAAGAATGGAATTCCTGCATTTGAAGACTATGAGAAGCACAAAACTATTCTCATGTATTCACACCTTGTTATAGCAACAAATGTCAAGTTGTCAAAGCATCAAGGAAGACCAAAGACAAAAGAACTTTGGACTATTAGTATCGCTGATCATGAAGCACTATTGGAGACCCTGAAGCAAAGAGATGACCCTTCAGGAACACTTGACTAGGTAATAAGTTAACTTAGTGCATTGTTTTCTAAGTTCGTTAAGCTTAATTTCAATACATTAATTTCACCTTTCTTAGATTGTATTTTGAGTCAATAAACTTGGTTTTGTATGTGGATTGTAACTTGTGTAGGAGCACCTATGAAGATGCCTACGGTCACCATGGATCTAATCAGAGATAGAAGGACAAAATGATCCTTAATGGTTAATTGAGATCTTTTGAAGCCTATAATGGAAATTTGTAACAATCAATTTGATTTAAAAGTTAAATTTCCTAAAACTCTTGATAAGGACTTATGACCAAAATCATGTATGGGTGGCCAATAGTGCCAAGAAGGGATCTTACATGTCATTTACTTATGTCATTTGCATGGTTTGAATTCTTACATGTTTGATTATTGTTTATAATGCTTTAAGGATATTATTTTTTATCATTTCAAACAATCTATAAAAGTTAAACCTCAAACATAATAAGCTTCACAGTTCAAATTTCACAAGCTTAATCATGATTAGTTTCATAGTTCAAATTTCAAACATACCACTAATAGTCAGTTGAAAGCGGCTCAGCAATGTATCTTTCAAACCATTTGACTTGGCATCAAACCATCTACTCCATTGGATCCGGTTGGCTAGGTAAATGCCAATGACAACCCTGTTCCACCCACGGAGTCACAGGAATGCTCGCGACCACGCTCGACCCAAGTGACCCCAAGGTGCACTAAGAATGATTGGGCAGTGATCTTTCGAGGCTTGTATCTTGGACCTCATGAGAGGTATCGACAAACTATCAAATACTACAAGATTTTTTTCCAAGTTCTACAATAACCTCTCTTAGTTTTGGGCGATTCGACTTCATTTGCATTTGGCAAGGTGATCTCAGTCGATGCCAAAACTTGCAGTGAGGGTCAGTTGAAAGTGGCTCAGCAGTGTATCTTTCAAACCATCTGACCTAGCATCAAACCATCTACTCCATTGGCTCCGGTTGGCCAAGTAAATGCTAGTGACAACCCCATTCCACCCACGGAGTCATGGGAATGCTCACGACCACGCTCGACCCAAGTGACCCCAAGGTGCACTAAGCACAATTGGGCAGTGATCTTCTGGGGCTCATATCTTAGAGCTCATGAGAGATATCAACAAACCATTAGGTTCTACGAGATCATGTTTCCAAGTTCTACAATAACCTCTCTCAGTTTTTGGCAATTTGACTTCATTTGCATTTGGCAAGACGATCTCAGTCGATGCTAAAACTTGTAGTGAGGGTCAATTGAAAGCGGCTCGGCAAGCTATCTTTCAAACTGTTTGACCTAGCATCAAACCATCTACTCCATCAACTCTAGTTGGCCAGGTAAATGCTAGTGACAACCCCATTTCACCCACGGAGTCATGGGAATGCTCGCGACCATGCTCGACCCAAGTGACCCCAAGGTGCACTAAGCATGATTGGGCAGTGATCTTTCATGGCTCATATCTCAAAGCTCGTGAGAGGTATTAACAAACCGTTAGGTGCTACAAGATTTTTTTTTCGAGGTCTACTATAACCTCTCTCAATTTTGGGTGATTTGACTTCATTTACATTTGGCAAGGCAATCTTAGTCGATGCCAAAACTTGCAGTGAGGGTCAGTTGAAAGTGGCTCAGTAGCATATCTTTCAAACCATCTGACCTAGCATCAAACCATCTACTCCATCAACTTTAGTTGGCTAGGTAAACGCTAGTGACAACCCCATTTCACCCACGGAGTCACCGGAAAGCTCGCGACCACGCTTGACCCAAGTGACCCCAAGGTGCACTAAGCACGATTAGGCAATGATCTTCTAGGGCTTGTATCTTAGAGCTCATGAGAGGTATCAAGAAACCATTAGGTGCTATAGGATCATGTTTTTGAGGTCTACTATAACCTCTCTTAGTTTTGGGCGATTCAACTTTGTTTGCATTTGGCAAGGCAATCTCAGTCGATGCCAAAACTTGCAATGAGGGTCAGTTGAAAGCAGCTCAGCAGCATATCTTTCAAACCATCTAACCTGGCATCAAACTATCTACTCCATTGGCTCTGGTTGGCCAGGTAAACACTAGTGACAACTCTGTTCCACCCACGGAGTCACGGGAAAGCTCGCAACCACACTCGACCCAAGTGACCCCAAGGTGCACTAAGCACAATTGGGCAGTGATCTTCCAGGGCTCATATCTCAGACCTCATGATAGGTATCAAAAAACCATCAAGGGCTATGGGATCATGTTTTTGAGGTCTAAAATAACCTCTCTCAGTTTTTGGATATTCAACTTCATTTGCATTTGGTAAGGCAATCTCAGTCGATGCCAAAACTTGCAGTGAGGGTTAGTTAAAAGCGGCTCAGTAGCATATCTTTCAAACCATCTGACCTGGCATTGAACCATCTACTCCATTAGCTCTAGTTGGCTGGGTAAATGCTAGTGACAACCCTATTCTACCCATGGAGTCACGGGAACACTCGCGACCACGCTCGACCCAAGTGACCCCAAGGTGCACTAAGCACGATTGGGTAGCAATCTTCTAGGGCCTATATCTTGAAGCTCATGAGAGGTATTGATAAACTATTAGATGCTACAAGATCATGTTTTCAAGGTCTACTATAACCTCTCTTAGTTTTGGGTGATTCAACTTCATTTGCATTTGGCAAGGCAATCTTAGTTGATGCCAAAACTTGCAGTGGGGATCAGTTGAAAGCGGCTCACCAGCATATCTTTCAAACCATATGACATTGCATCAAATCATCTACTCCATTGGCTCTGGTTGGCCTGGTAAACACCAGTGACAACCTCGTTTCACCCATGGATTCACTAGAATGCTTGCGACCACGCTCGATCTAAGTGACCCCAAGGTGCACTAAGAACGATTGGGCAATGATCTTCCGTGACTCAAGTGACCCCAATATGATGAGTTATATACATAGTGAGTATATACATAGTATTCAAAAAATGTAGTACTAAGTGGCTCAAGTGAGTATATATAATGGTATGAAACATAAGAACATAGGAAATCTATAGAAGTTAAACCTCAAACATAATAAGCTCCATGAGCAGGGTATTCCAGAGTAAAGAAAAATAAATGTAACTTCAACAAGATATAATTTCAATCATAATGATAATATAACTTCACCATTCAATTCCATAAACATGAATTATAAATATGTATATACAAAAGATGATGCAAATATAACATATAAATGAACATGTTCTATATATACAAAGTATCAAATGTATCAAAAGTATCTCCATATACAAATATGGCACATGCCATTTCAAAATGTCTACAAAATCAATGTTTTAAGGTGTACAATGTGGCATATATGCCATCTCAAAATGTGCAAAGTGGCATCTCTAAATGACCACAAAACTAAAACTACATCCTATGTTGTAGGGGGATCATCAAAATCTAGCCTCTTTGAAGAAGTGTTGGGCTCTGATTGATCCTACATAAAAAATGAGTTCAAACCCAAGTTAGATTGCTTACTTTATATGATTTGTACACACACACACACACACACACACATATATATATATATAGTTCATAATTCAAACACTAATTTAATTAAAATTATAACTGAATACAAATATTTGTACCTGGTCTCTCGGTCACCTACCATGATCAGGTGTCCTAGCATAAGTCTTGGGTAGCAAAGGGACCATGCCAACAATACCAACAGTGACCTATAAATATATATTTGCAATAATGAGATTAGTAGAGTGGTGCAACATAGAGTAATAAATCTACAAAATAGGATGATAGCATAATAAAATTACAAATTGATTGAACTAAAATTAAAACTTACATCTGATGAGCCCTCCTCTGAAATGGTGGGCTGGGTCAACAAAGATACGAAAGATTCTCATGGGCCCTCCCTCACACTCAGAGTAACCTATGAGATTAAAAAGATTGTCAATTATATATAAATGTACTTCATCATAACAACCCTGGTTACAAAATACAAATAACAATATGTAAAATTCTACGTACAATCGGGCTATCACTCCGAATCGAGATGCTTGTAACCCTACGCTACCGAACAGCTGTCGAGACATCATCAATAGCCACACCCTATACAATAAAGTGCAAGTAAAATATTTATTACTACACACAATGGCATACATGTGCATGCATAATTAATCTTAAACAATTAACTACCTTTCCTTTATCGACACCTGATGAAGGAACCCCCTCGTGCCCCCCATTGATATCAGTTGTACCTTGTAAGAACATAATCAGATGACAATATATAAGTAAATGTATGAATTTTATTGCTCTAATTGATAGAGATTTAAGCATGTACACCAAATGATATTAAAAAAAACTAATGGGTACATAATTTATAATATACTGTATAGTCATCAAGGCCAAATGAAATGGCCGAAAGTGTGGACTCATCCACCTGTCTCACCTCCTCCTATGTCATCAACTGAAAATAAATGGAAAAAATATATATACATAAGTGCATGCAATCATTAAAACTAATCTAAATAAATAAATTATTTTTAAATTAAATAAGTCATGTGACAAATTTATTTATAATGTTTACTCTTACTGTATCAACAGGAGTCAATGGCTCTGCATGCACCTCCTGAGCACTCTCATGAGATGTAGATGCTCCATGAGGTGTTGCAGCCTCTACAGTTGCATCTCCTATATCCTCCTCATCAATAACATGAAACTGATATGTATCAGAATCAGTAAGAGGTTCAAGGCACATATGCCTACACATAATGCACATATGGGGCTCGCATACATGTGAACTTTGATGAGATGTCGATGTGCTAGCATCATCCACACCAGGAGGCAACACTGACCTGGTCTATGTGATCAACTGATCACTCAGTAAATGAATGGCCCTAATAGTCTGTGAGGTAGCCTCTACAATGATATCGAGATGCTGCACTAGAGGAGGGGGTGTGACATTAGTGGGGGGGACAAAGGTAGTGGCCTTTCAACATTGGGAAAATGGCCTATTCTGAGGAGCTCCTCCACCTGCGCCCATGTTGGGCCTCATACTCCAATAATCAACATGGTGACTAAGCACAAACTCAGCATACAATTTTTTAATAAAATAAAATGGGACCTCCAAATTGCTATGGGGTGGTTTATCAAAGACCATCCACCAGCGATCCCAAAAGTTTGTGCGCATTGCTTCATTTGTGCACCATTTTATTGATAGTTTGGGCTTTTTGGGGTCAACTAGTATTCTGGTTTTAGGATTGACAAAAAGGGTGGCTATATCTTCCTTAGTTATATTAAGGGCCACAATCCCATCATGGTCAAGCCTGTCATCAAATTGGGCGTGCATATCATCACGCCAATGAAGAGTAGCATTATGTTGCTACATGAGTATGTCAATATTTCCAACAATTGTATTTAGTGTGGCAAGCATGGGACCTAATGTAGGTATATTTTGATATGTGTTTTGGAAACCTCGTATTGTGTTCAAATTTTCTTGTATCAAATCTTGTAAAGATTTAGGGTTTAGATATGGGGGATTGTTTTCAGGATCATTATTTGGTGTGGGAGGGTTATTTTCTTCATTGTTGTCAGCCATGCCTGATTAAATAAAAAACAAATCTAAATTTCAATCTAATTTCATATATTATGACAAATATCAATACAAAACCCTATTTAAAAAAAATGCTACATTTAGTATGAAAATGAAATAAAATAATAAAAATATACAAATAATTACTTACCGAATATGCTCGGGAGTTGAATTTGTTGTTTCCCAAATCAGGTATTTGAAAATATATTGGGTATATGATATATGAAGCCGTTTTGGCAAAGAAAAATGCGGAAAGAAATAAAGAAAAGGGCTCGCGGGTTTTTGATTTATGCCACAGTTATCAGGTACCCGATTAGGCCTGTGCTTTGGTGTCAAGTTTGCCCAGGTGTACTGACACCCAGGCCTACTAAAAAGTCAACAAGCATTTTCATGCACTTTTGGACGAGTGAAAAGTGAATACTTTTCACATCGCCACTTTTTGGCCCCTCGTGATCTTGCACATACCCTAGACCTTTCTTGATACTTTTTTCAATTGATTAGAATAGATTGATTATAGATTGAATAATTGGACACTCTATATATTATTTATAAATTGATTAGATTGATTAGATAAGTAAATTGAATTTTAATTGATTAGACCTTTCAATACTTTTTTCAATTGATTAGAATAGATTGATCAGGTATTATGTCTTAATTGGTCTTATTAGGTCTTAATTAGGTATTATTAGGTCTTATTAGGTCCTATTAGATCTTAAAATGGTCTTAAGTGGTTCTATTAGGTCTTAAGGGTCTTAGGTCATATTAGGTCTTAAGGGTCTTAAGTGTCTTATTAGGTCTTCAGGATCTTAATTCTAGGTCTTAATAGGTCTTAAGGGTCTTACTAGGACTTAAGGGTCCTATTATGTCTTATTAGGTCTTAAGGGTCTTAAGGGTCTTATTGTTAGAAAGTAAAGTCCACCAAGATAATTGAGAAGGCGGGGTCAATCAGTCATCAAATAACAACAACTTATAATACCATTATTAGATTTAAACAATGTAACCACCACAAATAGTAACCATAGAAAGATAAACATACACAATGACACAAGATATGTTGACTAGGGAACCTCTTGATCAGAGAGTAAACCCCAGTGGGGATGGTACCCAGAAAAGATGTACTAATATAAAAATTCCTTGTGAGAGGATGGACCCTGTTAAGAGTCTATGAAATACATTCAATACATATTAGTCCTTGTTAGGAGACTTTGAATTCCTGTTAAAATATTCTAACTCGGTTAAGATTTAGAGAAGGCAGAAGGACCCACTATCCAAATAGCTTCAAGAGAAATATCACCAAACTCACTGTCCAATTGATCTCTATATTATCCAAATAGAGTAATACATTTATTCTAGATTGAATAATTGCGGAGAACTATACATTTTCCCCTCAGAAATAGCTCTAGAGTCAATATTATCATTCTGATCAAGTTGCAATATTTGGACATGTGATCTATAAACATGTACAATTTGATCTGAATGAGACAGTAAGTATAAATCAAAATGAATGCATTATCATCAAGGAGGTTCATTTCTATATTAGTGATGATAGGGTTCATGATAGGAGCTACATGGCTCATTGTTTTGGCGTGTTTTTCAACAATCATGTGTTTCGTGCGATAAATGCTTCACAACATTGGATATGGTCTGATGGGTGTGTAGGTAAGTATGGGCATTATATTTTATTTTAAAGTCTTTCAATTCTATATATATATATATATATATATATATATATATATATATATATATATATATATATATATATATATATATATATATATATATATATATATATATATAAGTGTTAAATTTTCATGTTTGTGTACATTCTTATAAATTTAAATTGTAGGTCAATTTAAGTTTGAAAAAGCTTTTAATTGGTTAGCCATGCAACATGCTAGACACAGTGTTAAGCTTCTTTGGAACTTCTTTGAAAGTGGACATGGAAAAGGAGACCACGATGGAGAAAAAGCATGTGTAAAGCATGCACTCCGACAACATGAACTTCAAGGTACATACATTTGATATTCAATTTGTTTACTTTCTCATACTTAACTTTACATTACATGTTCTTTAATCTTCATTTTCTATAAATAAACTAATTATGTATATATAATAAATTGTTAAAAATATATCCATTAACATGATAGAGAATTGAAAGAAAATTGTTGAATGGTGTCAAAATTATTTCGCTACTCGAGAGACAAAATACAAGAAATGTTACTTTTGGGAAGTGATAGGTAAATTTAAAATTTTCAATTTTCAAACTCAAATTCTAAAAACTATGTATTATACTTGTCACATATGTTTTAACTTGTTGAGTCTTTATATTTAGCATATAATGTATACATATATTGCATTTTAGATTTTTCATAATTGAACTGAGATACATCAATCCATCCAATCCAGATAACAATCGATCAAATCCTTACAATTGTCAATAAATTGTTGGAATTAGAAGTTTTCATCAAGTGATGACTATAGGACAACACAAGCCTCCACTAAATCAACTAAGAGATAAATCATGCTTTTGTTAAGATTGTCTTGAACACAATACAATGAGTCAATGTGTTAATATTACAAATGGATATGTTTCACAAAGGGATAAAAAAGAGTTAATCAAAATGCCTCCTCATGAAGATGATGACAATGACATAGACATCAATGATCTTATATATTCAGCTAACTATGAATGTGTTTCTGATTTAGTTTTTACAGGTGTGTGTTTCTAATTTCGAGTTACATTATAGGTGCATGTTTCCATATGTATATATATAATTTATTTGAAAAGTTTATAAAAAAATTTACATACATATAAATTGTACAGGTGATATTTTTTTTGTAATTGTGGATCCCGAGAATGCAGAAGGTGTAGATTATTATCTACTAAGATGCACCAATGAAAAATACAATTTGCCTGAAGAAATTTTCGATGGTGATGGATAATATTATCCGACCGGTTCAGTTTTTATTGATGGCACCTATTATCAACAAGCTAAGATAAAAAAAAATGGAGTTCAATTTATTGAATACATGCCTGGGCAGAGAATTCTAAATTATAGTCACTTGGTTATAGCGACAAAATTGTAGTTTGAAATTGTGCCAAAAAAAGGGTCACGTGGAAACCAAAAGTGGAAGTTTCATAGTGAAGAGCATGAAAAACTTTTGGAGATAATAAAGGATAGAGAGGATCTAGACTACATGTATCAGGAGCTTTAACTTGTAGGCTTTTGATTTGTGCATTCTCAAAAATCCTATTTTAAACTTACAGTCTATAAATTATTTGAAATTCATGATTAGATTGAATTTATACTGATTAAATTGAATTTTAATTGGTTAGACCAAGTGAACAGTATATGCTTCTTCCAGTCCATATTTCTAAATTGATTAGATTGATTAGATAGGTAAATTGAATTTTAATTTATTATAACTTTCAATATGTTTTTCAATTGATTAGAATAGATCAAGATTCTAGATTGAATAATTCCACTCTATATTAGAAATTGAATAGATTGATTCTAGATAAATTTAATTTTAATTAAAATTAGACCTTTCTTGATTTCTTTTTTCAATTGATTAGAATAGATTGATTCTAGATTGAATAATTGGACACTCTATATATTATTTAGAAATTGATTAGATTGATTAGATAGGTAAATTGAATTTTAATTGATTAGACCTTTCAATACTTTTTTCAATTGATTAGAATAGATTGATCGTGTACTATGTCTTAATTGGGCCTATTAGGTCTTAATTAGGTATTATTAGGTCTTATTAGGTCATATTAGCTCTTAAATGGGTCTTATGTGGTGCTATTAGGTCTTAGGGGTCTTAGGTCATATTAGGTCTGAAGGGTCTTAAGCATCCTATTAGGTCTTAAGGGTCTTAAACATAGGTCTTATTAGGTCTTAAGGGTCTTAATTAGGTCTTAAGAGTCTTAAGAGTCTTACTGGGACTTAAGGGTCCTATTATGTCTTAACGGTCTTAATTAGGTCTTATTAGGTCTTAAGAGTCTTAATTAGGTCTTATTAGATCTTAAGGGTCTTAATTAGGTCATATTAGGTCTTAAGGGTCTTATTGTTAGAAAGTAAAGTCCACCAAGATAATTGAGGGGGGGGGGGGGGTGGTGAATCAGTTATCAAATTAAAACAACTTATAATACCATTATTAGATTTCAACCATGTAACCACTACAAATAGTAACCACAGAAAGATAAACATACACAATGACACAAGATATGTTGACTAGGGAACCTCTTGATCAGAGAGTAAACCTCAGTGGGGATGGTACCTAGAAAAGATGTACTAATATGAAAATTCCTTGTGAGAGGATGGAGCCTGTTAAAAGTCTATGAAATACATTTAGTACATATTAGTCCTTGTTAGGAGACTTTGAATTCTAGTTAAAATATTCTAACCCGGTTAAGAGTTAGAGAAGGAAGAAGGACCCACTATCCAAACAGCTTCAAGAAAAATATCACCAAACTCACTATCCAACTGATCTCTATATTATCCAAATAGTGTCATACCAATAATTACTAATCCCAACAACTCCTTTTTCTATGCCAAAACTATACAAACTACTTTACCAAATCTCAGTACCAGATCTGTCTAATTCACATACCCTCTTACTATGTACTCTAAATACTGCACTTCTATGAATCATTACAATCAAGAACACTCAAGAATGAGGTCTCAAAAATTGATCCATAGCTCCCTAGGCATGGAATGCAAGGGTGTTTAAGATTTCTCTTAGCTAGAGCTATTAAGCCAATAACCTTGCTAGTAAACCATGCAACGAGAGATTCAAATGAAGATAAGGGCAAGAATGCCAATATCCCCAAGAATCAAATGGAAATGCAATGCAACTAAGCTAGAAATGAGAGTGCAAGCTAAGCTATGGAAATGAAAGAACAAGTATTACAAAGCCTCCTAGTTAAGCTAGATGAAGTAATCTAAAGTATAAAGGAAACTAAGCTAAGTATGAAGCTATGAATGCCATGATAATGCAAGAAATGAAACTATGATAACATGTAGATGCAAAAGCCAAGAATGCTCCAAATCTTCAAAAGCTCCAAAGTGACCTAGAAAACCTGCAGCATAACATTAGTATCAAAAAGTTGAGGATCTAGAATGAAGAAGAGAGCTCTCCTTTTATAAGAAATGAGAAGGAATGGACCATGGAGATTAAGAGGCAAAAGATTTAATCAACGGTGGAGCATCAAAGAGGAGCAATCCATGTGCACAAGTATCCTCCAATGAGAAAATAAGAGTTGACTTTTGTGTCCATATAAGACAAAAAGTGCTTTTTCCCTTTTTATAAAATAAGAATAATGCTTTATTTGTGCAACTTAGGATAAGAGGAAAAGTGGGGGATTTTTATTTAATTAAAAGAGGAGGAAACTCCTTTTAATTAAATAAAGACTTTAAGATAAAATGGTTAGCCCATAAAAAATAATCGAATAAATGATAGAACTAGGATTTGATCAAGAATAAGCAATTGATGATTTTAGCAAAAATGCTAGCAAAGGGGCTAATAGTCTAGATGACCATTTTTAGGTGTATACATTTGCTCCTCTTTGACTAATGTGAGATTGATTTGGGATCACATGTAGTCAAAGAATAGATCAGCTAAGAAAGCAATAGATAGCGGTCTGATTCCAAAGAATGAAGTGCAGAGAAATAGCAAATCTTGTATGATGAGACTGGTAGCGACAGTACTGAATACTTAGGAAAGAGATGGACAATATTAGGACTCAAGATGAGAACTAATATGTCAAGCACAAAGATAGATCGATCAGAGCAAATGGAATGGTCAAGCATATGCTTCAGAGAATATCCAATAGGATATGATGTGTCTGCCCCCTCGGGATTGAAAGCAAAATCAGGTAGAGGGAATGCAGAAGCAAGAGAAACATGATCAAATCACCAGAAATCATAATCAAAGATGAAAGATGACAGAATAACCATCAAGCAGTGAAAATATGCCCCAGTCAAGACCTCAGAGAGATGAAATGAAATGTGAATGAAAGACTAGAAGGGGTGAGAGAGATGGAGATGAAGAAATGAAGATGCCCCAGCGAAGATCGAAGGATCAAGCCTCAAATGGTTAGCTAACTATGTAGAAGGAGAAAGGTGAATTGAATGATCAAGGTGAACTCAGATTTCGATTTTGATCCCAAAATGAAGAGAAAATAGTGTGATAGGAAAGATAAGAAGTGAAAGACATGATCGGGAAGAAGCGAAAGGTGAGCGTAGTTTGACTAACAAGTCTGTGAAAGATGAAAGGAGAGCTCTCTCCATATGCAAGATGCAAAACTAAACTAATATGAACTTAAGAATGCAAGCTACTATGAAAAGTGGTTTACTTGCAAGGTTACAAAGCCATTAGTCTCTAATAATCATCATCAAGCATTGTTGGTAGTGTCGCAAGATCATACAATACACACTAGTATAACTATGTGAATTAGAATATGATCTATATCAGATAGGAATGTGGAAATCCCACCTAGGCACCAAAGACATATAGGTCAAGATGACTAGTGCAATGAGATTACCTAAGTTTGATATGGAAAGATTATACTTGCATCAAGACACAAGGAAAGTCAAGATGACTATAAGTATGCACTTGAAAAAAAATAGTCAAGGATAATACATTGTAAGTCCTCAGTGTCAAGTGGAACAACCATAAATGCTAATGATAGTGAGGACCAACAAAATATACCCACAAGGAGAAATAAAATAAAACATGTCCTCATGCCCCAGTCTTCTAGCTCAGCATCATCGAAAACCATTAGGGAGAGAACACTCATCAAAGAAATCATCATAGATAGCACACAAAGAAATAAAGTCAAGCAAGTCTCAGTGAGTCAAGTGTTTAAGTGCGTGTGTGTAGGTCATAGAGTCAAACTTTGAGTATTGCATCTGCTAGTGAGAAATATTACATCATTCAAGACTGCGGGTAGGATATCTAATAAGTGTTGAGAAACACTTGATGCTAGGGAAGTGTTGAAAAACACTGTATTGGGGTGGTGTTGAAAAACACCATTGGAACCAAGAGGCCCAAGAAACCCAAATGCACAAAGAGACCCAAGATAAGCTAAAAACAACGTATGCCCCCTAGACTAAGACTAGAGTCAATTCCAGGCTAGGAGAGCCAAAGCAAGAAGTGGAGCGAATGAGCACCACACAAGACTGATAGACATAGGTGCAAAGGTCTCAAGCAGTGCCTGTTTCTAGGTTTTCAAAAAAAAAATTGCATCTTTTGATTTTTTTTTTTTTTGGTGAGACATCAAAGCGCCTATTGCTAGGTTTTCACTAGGATGCTCATTTTTTCAGTACTTTTTATGCTTTTTAGGATTTTTTTAGCCTCATATATGATTTTTTTTTGGAATTTTTTTAGATCAATAAAATATATACAAAGAGCTCAAGGACCTTAAGCATAGAACTTCTATAATTGTAGAACATTGATAGGCTTGGTAAGCTCTGCTTCCTCTGATGTAGATAACTGAGAGGCACTAGACCCAAATGTTATTGTGATAATACAAGGTCCTAACCAATAGGAACCAACCCTAAGCAATTTCCAAGCTAGCGTGGGATCGTTAAAGTGTGATCTACATATACCATCACGGACTTCAGCAAGCACTTTGTCTAACTCCTCTATTTCTAGACACTTAAGGAGAGTTCCATCTAGACCCTTCCTATACAAGTCACCAGAGACGAGGGTAAAGTGTGAGGCATGATGGATGAGATGGCGCTTCATATGGCATGTTAGATTTTTAGGAATAACATGATCTTGGAGATAGGAAATATGATGGCAATGTAAGGACTATGAGCAGGATAGTGTAATTCTTCCACCAGGAACTTGAAGCGGGATTTATGCTTTTTCAATTGTAAAATGGATGTCAAAGTAACCATGACATTAGAAACTTTATTTTCAGATAAGTTTACCATGTTCTTGTAAAGAATCAGCTTTTCATCTTTTATTGAATAATCATCATTTTTTAGCAGGTCTTTATTTTTACTTTTTTTAGGTTTGGATACCACCACAATGTGGTTTTTCCCATCCGACCATTGCTCCTTTCTTTTGATTTGATGATTGAGATACTTGATTTTTGATTCAGTCATTTTTGTTGCTGGTTCACTGGTGGAAGAAGTAACAGGTTCAATGGCATGTTGATCCTGGATGGACAAAGCTATGAGATTTGATTTTGCAAGATGAAATGAAGTGACTAGTTTAATAGCATTTATGCAAGGGATGTCATCTCTGGTGACAAGAGAGGTTGAGCTTATAGGGTAAGCTCCAAAAGTGTTAAGATCTAGACTTGTCATAAAAGGACCAGTGTGGTCCACTAAAGTAATATGTGGATTAAACTCATTAGACCCTACGTGAGACTCATCAACTATGTCGGGTTGGTCACCATAAGTATGAACCACATCCACTTCTATATCCACTATGGAAGATCCGTCAGAGAGAGTATCCCATTCATATCATTTGAATCTATTGTTACACTTCTATTGGGATGCTTGCACCAAGAAGGTTTAGGACCTTTAAAAGTAGAGGCTTTAGCATCATGATGTGTGAGATCGTGTGAGATCTCCTCATTTCATTAACCACAAAATATTCCTACGTTGTCTAGCTTGGGGATCAAATTCATTATCGCTAGACATAGAAGCTTCAGCTGAATCATGGGTAGGTATGCGTTCTTCTCCCCAAAGGAGTGAAGTAGAAGGAAGATCATCTCCTATTTGAGCCATAGTGTGCAATGGTGACTCATCTGTATCTGTGTCTATATCACTAATCATGGGAGCATTTCTAGAACATGTAGGGAGGTCATCATCAGCACCATATCCTAGACCTGATGTAATCTTAGAGGGTCAGCCATTAGTATGACTCAAAGGCTTGACAAGGGCATGCCCATTATCATTTATAGGTTCGTGACCTTGATAGCCCATTTGCTACAAAAATTTATAGCCTTTACCATAGCGCATAGGAGAAATAGGAGTAGCAATAGTGGTACTATCTTCTTTGTCTCTATAGATCCATTCTCTAACAGTTTGTTCTTCTCTTTCTACCTCTAGGGGTACAGATGCTTGAACAAAATTACCAAAAATTGTCATGGCATAAGCAGAAGGCTTCATCTTATTAGAAGGTCTCCCATATGGTCTAGGAGAAGTAGGCATAGCAGTAATGGAATCCAGTGTGTATTCACCCATACCAAGGCTCATCATCTTAAAAGTTTTCTCAGCGGCAACCAAAGATGCAGTAGGATCACTAGAAGGTTTGTTATGAGGAACAAATGTTTCAGCAACATCAAGAGCATTAATAGCAATAGAATGATCCCCTAGAATAACAATTTCAGCTCCATTATGAGGGATTTTGATGCACTGATGGTATGTAGAAGGAACATCTTGTATGTCATCGATCCAAGGATGACCCAAAAGAATGTTATAAGCAAGTGGGATGTCCAACACTTGGAATGTGATTTCTTTTGTGATAGGGCCCACTTGAATAGGTAGCGTGACAAGACCTTTGGAAGATCTTTCAACTTCATCATATGCTTTTATAGTGATTTTTCACTTAGGATCGACAACAAATTCTGACAAACCCAATTGTTGTATGACATTGAAAGAAACAATATTTAACCCAGCACCATTGTCTATCAAGACTCGGTGGACTTGGGTATGGTAGACCATAACTTCAATATGTAAGGCAAGATTGTGAGGGTGACTAATAGATACATCATCTTTTGCAAAAAAGGATAGATAATGAGGTGATGAGATGTGGTTAACCATAGCCTGGAACCTATCTGGGTCAATGTCATTAGGGACATTAGCTGTATGCAAAGCCTTTTCAAGAATCTCCTTGTGCAAAGGGGATAGCTCAAGCAACTCAAAAATAGATATCTGTGCGGGTGTCTGTTGCAACTGATGAACAAGATCATAGATAGACAGAGTTGAAGGAACTACTAGTTTAGAAGATGAGGCTTGTTTAGGATCAGGTGCAGTTTTAAGGACTAGTTTAGCTTGCCCCCTAGTAATAGCATTCAGTGCCTCACTTTGGGAAGATAAACTACCACATGCTTGCAAGACCAACTTTTCCATACCATGATTAGCTTTATTATCATCTTGAGGTTGCATCATAAGAACACTCTCAACGGGCTCTACCATGTTGATCATAGGTGAATCAGAAGTATATGTATAGTTGATCTTAGCATCATGATTCTTCTTATGTGCTTGAGAGGTTTCACCTTTGTTATACTTAGGTAGAGGGTCTTTGAAAGTTGTGTGATCAGAATTTTTAACTAAGCCATCTATGAGAATTGTGTTGTCATCAATGAGATCTTGTATAGTATCTTTAAGTGTGAAACAATTGTTAGTCTTGTGTCCCTTGTTTCTGTGATAGTGGCAGTAATGATCCTCTCTCCACCAATCAGGCTTAACTGGCAGATCATAAGGATGAGTTTTCTCAGGAAGCGTAAGATAATTATTGGCAACCAAAGTCTTAAGAATCACATCATATGGTTCAGCCAATGGGGTATAGACCCATCCTCAGAATTACTTCTTAGGCTTATCTGCATACTAAGGCTTAGAAGCAGTTTGAGTGTTGGCAGCTTCTTGTTGTTTTGCTACGTAGATAGCATTAGAAAGGTTGAAAGTAGGCTCTTTAGCTTTAGGGGCATCTACAACCCCATCATTGACAACATACTTGTTTCTATTCCAAGGTTTTCTCTTGTCTTTGCCATAGTTTCTAGTATCCTTATTGATAACAATATCACCTTTTCTTATGGCCACATCCTCAATCCTATATGCACTTTCAACTATGTCATTGAAAGAGGAGAATAGTTGTTTCCTAAGATCATAATATAGTTCTAGCACAAGAGTGTTGACAAAAATGTCAATCTTTTCTCTTTCATCTAGTTGATGAGGATATCGAGAATACAATGACCTCCAACATTGAAAATAAGTAGCAAATAACTCTCCTTGGTTTTGCCTTAGAGCACTTAGATCTATCATAGTGATAGGTTGTTGAATGTTGTACGAATAGTGTTGTGTGAAGCACATAGCTAACTCATCAAAAGTCTTCAAAGGAGGTGTCAACTTTGCAAACCATTCTAAAGCTTGTCCTCTTAAGCTTTGGGGGAATAATCGTAGAAGAAATGTGTCTTCATGAAGAAAGTCCATGCTAAGAGTGTAAAAGTGACGCACATGGTCATGGGGATCACCATTTCCATCATACTTGTCATATTTAGGAACCTTAATATCCCTAGGAAATGGGACCATGTATAGAATCCTATCAAATGGAAGAGCACAAATAGATTCCACAAAAGAGACCTTTAGAGGCTCTCGTTCTATTGCCATTTGGGTAAGGCATTGATTTGTCTGACGTAGTTCTTCCTGAAGGACTTCCAATTCAGTTGGTACTCTTTGTTGGACAATTTGTCTAACATTATAGCCGGGAGGAAGCTTGTATCCTCTAGAAGTCATATACTAGAAATATTGGTCTCCATTGCGCTCTAAAATCTTAAGCATCTTTCATTGGGAGTCCTCATCTTGTTCAAATGCAATAAGATCCTCACTAGAAATCTCATCAATAGCCTCTTCCTCATGGTGAGAGGGAGGTGGTCTAGGAGGTGAAGAAGGTACAACAAAAGTTCATCTCAGAGGAGATCTAGGTGGCATGTTGTTGCCATAGTTTCCATTAGTACCAAAAAGTGGTCTATGCTCATAACCACTAATCTCGGGTTGCTCATGAGATGTTCTTCTAAAAGCCATGCGCCTAGCAGCATCCATTATGTTCTCACTGTGTTCCTTGTCTAAGCACTTTTGGTTGTCCTTATGCTCAAAGTTATCTTGCAAATGGTGGAATTTTTCTTGTTCAGTGAGAGTGAGTGAGGCACTGTCTGTGTTTTTGGAAGACTTAAATGTGAAAAAGAGGAAACCTCCTTTGTACCACGGGGTAGCCTTAGAATCCTCAGAACTAGAACTAGTGTTGCTAATAGGCACTCGTGAGCATCTAGTGGGAGAAGGTAACTGCATATAATTGAAGGAAGGGTGACTCCCTTGTTCAAATTGAGACCGAGTTGTAACCAACATGAAAAAGAAAGTTGTTCAACCAATGAAATGAGACAAAGTTTCTTAAATGTTGAGATAAGCAGAAGCCAATGATGATCACTTGTCGAGATAGAACAATAAAGATGGCTGGTCAAAGTGCTCAAGAACTTATAGCAGTCAATTAACACAAGCCTAGATGTGAGCAAGAAGCTTGATTAGCAAGTAGCTAGATAGGTAACCGTGTTTTGACAAGTGATCAAAAGTGACATTTGATAGGCTCAAATCCAATAGTTTTAGCTCATTTGTTTTAGTCTAGAACAATCCTAAGCATGTAGGTAACAAACCAACTTCAGATAAGAATAGAAAAAGACACTCTACAACAGGTTAAAATGCAAGTGTAATAGCTCCAAATTGTAATAGTAGCAGGATAGCAAAAAAAGTTCTGGGTGACACTTTCCAAGTAGACAAGGCGATAGTTTATAGTGAGGTGACACTTCACCTTAAGCCAAGCGACAGTTTCCAGTAAGGCCAGGTGACACTTTCTAGGCAAGCGGGGTGATAGTTGTGCAAGGATGAACTGTCACATGATATTTCTCAGAACAGGGTGTGACAATTGTTCAGTGTTGCATGACTCTTTGACCAGTGAACATGAAAGACTCAGTTTTAAGGTTTGTTTGTTCAAAATTTTGATTTGAAGGTTGATTCTTTCGATCTCAATCACAGTGACAACAGTAAATTGACAGGTTTGCAAATAGTAGGTGATCAAACATGTCATAAAACACTTGAAACAAGGGCAAAAGCAACCTTGCCAAGACAAGCACTTGTGATATCAAAGCAATAAAATCCTATGAATGCTACCGTGATGTTTGATGTTTGAGAACATTTACACAGGTATAGCACAATGAAAACACTTCAATCACTTACTACCTAGAAATTCAAGGCTCATTACTTAACAACTTGGCCCATAACTTGATGCTCCATTGCCTCACACAAAGTGGTTACCCACAATAGATATTGGCTTTGTCATGGAAGTGCCAAAGACACAACCAAAAGAACACATATGGTGAGTAATCTTGGGGTGATTTGGGTTATTCCACTTGGATCAATCCTTGCACCAAGAAGCTAAGCGGCAAAAATAGGGTGGCCTCTATTTATGGTTCTTAGTAAGGGCTTTCGTTCATAGCACCCCTCTTGCTCCTCATAAAGGACTAGGACCTCACGGCCTCAAGAGTACCTTAAGCATTCTTGCTCAACATTTTTCTCATGGTCACAATCCCACAAGTACTCACATCAAGCAAAGACAAGTGCTATGTCTACCAAGGTTTTGTGTCCTCAATAGCCTTGATATTATAGTGGGTTGGAATAGCTCGGTATTAGCTTGTTCCCACTTGGGTCATTCCTCTTGATTTATCAAGAGCAAGCCTGCTAAAGGATTCTAAAGATCTAAACAAAGAGTGGATCAACTTATGAGATTCAAGGTTTTTGTTTCACCACAAGGGTGAAGAGCATACTCCCCTATCTCAAAGTTTTCTCCCAAACACACCAAGAAAATGTTCAATTACCCTGTTGCTTTCAAAATCCAAAGATGGGTCAAGATTTTCTGGTTCACCACAAGGGTGAAGAGCATACTTCTCCTACCACCAAAAGATTCCTACAAGATCTTAAGTGCCTAATAAATAAAATAACTAGTATATGCCGCACTTAAAAATGAAATAAACAACAAGCACTTTTTTTTGAGTTTTTATGCTTTGGGAAGCCCTACAAAAACCGTTAGTAGCCCTTGTGCATTTGAAGCTTTGACTTGTTCTTTTGACAAAATATATCAAAGCAATGAGAGCACCTACAAGCACAACTTGTTAGCCCCACAATGGTTAGCACATCAAAAATCAGATAATCTGCAAGGAAAATAGTTGATCAAATGGAAAAATTTGAAAATGAAACCAACATGGTTAGATCAAGCTCGGAAAGATCTTTCCAATGATATATCACACTTAAACTTTTGATACCATTTGTGAAAATTTCTAAAAAAATGGGTGCTAGTTTTCAGAAAACGCTAAAATTTTCAAAAAAATTAGAAAACTCAAAAATCAACTCACTACCAGGTACAGGAAATAATACAGTCACCAGAAATGTCATGTGACACTTCTCTATATACGGGGGTGACATTTTATCCCTGTGCGACAGTCCTCTTTACCTACAAATGACAAAATATACTAAACAGTGCGACAAAATGTCTCAAGCAGCGCAACACTTTTAACTAGTAAAGTGTCGCACTAGTATAGAAGAAAATGGCACACGACACTAGCAAACTATCGCGCGACACTCTGAGACAGAAAACCAGAGAGCCAAATATGATGCTAAATTATGATGAAAAATTAATGAAAATACAGAAAATAAAGGACAAAACACTAATGTTCTACCCCACGGTGGGCGCCAAAAAATGTGTACTCTAAATAGTGCACTTCTATAAATCATTACAATCAAGAACACTCAAGAATGAGGTCTCAAAAATTGATCCATAGCTCCCTAGGCATGGAGTGCAAGGGCATTTAAGAATGCTCTTAGCTAGAGCTATTAAGCCAATAACCTTACTAGTAAACCATGCAATGGGAGATTCAAATGAAGACAAGGGCAAGAATGCCAATATCCCCAAGAATCAAATGGAAATGAAATGCAACTAAGCTAGAAATGAGAGTGCAAGCTAAGCTATGGAAATGAAAGAACAAGTATTACAAAGCCTCCTAGTTAAGCTAGATGAAGTAATCTAAAGCATAAAGGAAACTAAGCTAAGTATGAAGCTATGAATGCCATGATAATGCAAGAAATGAAACTATGATAACATGTAGATGCAAAAGCCAAGAATGCTCCAAATCTTCAAAAGCTCCAAAGTGACCTAGAAAACCTGCAGCATAACATTAGTATCAAAAAGTTGAGGATCTAGAATGAAGAAGAGAGCTCTCCTTTTATAAGAAATGAGAAGGAATGGACTATGGAGATTAAGAGGCAAAAGATTTAATCAATGGTGGAGCATCAAAGAGGAGCAATCCATGTACACAAGTATCCTCCAATGAGAAAATAAGAGTTGACTTTTGTGTCCATATGAGACAAAAAGTGCTTTTTCCCTTTTTATAAAATAAGAATAATGCTTTATTTGTGCAACTTAGGATAAGAGGAAAAGTGGGGGGCTTTTTATTTAATTAAAAGAGGAGGAAACTCCTTTTAATTAAATAAAGACAAAATAATCGAATAAATGATAGAACTAGGATTTGATCAAGAATAAGCAATTGATGATTTTAGCAAAAATGCTAGCAAAGGGGCTAATAGTCTAGATGACCATTTTTAGGTGTATACACTTACAATATCAATACCATCATATCTCTCTACTTCACTTCATCCATATTACAATCAAGTAAAACAATCCTTCCTTTATACCGCACTCAAATAATTTACAATAGAGTTGTCCAACTAGGCTTAACCAAATACAAAATATAAATCATTACACATTACATAATATTTCATAACCAAATAAAACTATCAGCTTCCAAAATAAATAATTCTTCACATGTGTGACCTCTGAATATGATGTCTCATCCAAGTCACCTCCAAAATATCATCAACCTATATACAACTTTGCATGTCTAGATTCTATCCCGATTAGGAGATATAATCTAGTTATCAGAAACCTCTTCTCAGGAACACTTTTAGAATACAGTTTCTACTAGATTACACATAACTATCATGAATACTTTAATTTATGTACATGCTCTTAACCATAATCTTAGGATGCACTATAGAACAAGTCTTCAACTCTGTATAGCTTGATTTGTAATTCTCCACATGCGCTAATACAAACATTATCTTCTTCTCTGCTATTCTCCAGTAGATCAATGTGTTGACATCAATGACAAACACAGTAATGAATGCAACATACAACTACTACAAAACTACTCTGAATACTCCCCCAAAGGAAATATTCAACATTCATTCCTAACAATCTCGCCCATTGGAATTGATGGCAACATAGATGAAAAAACATCCAAGTTCCATGAATACCAAATTGCAACACTTTTGTACTGCATTATCTTTTCAAATCTTCTTCATCAATCAAATCAATCAATCATCAAATATATCCTTCTCCTTAGTACTTTAATTTTTCAAATCCACTTCATCAATCAAATCAAATCAATCATGAAGTGTTTTTCATGTATCCTTCTCCGCCATTGACATCAATGACAAAGTAAACATCAATATGTCAATCCAATACAAGCTCAAATGTCAAAAGACACTATTCAAAAAATACTTTCACAAGAGTCCTTCATGACTCAGCTCAAAAACACACATACTCCCCCATACAGGAAGTATCAACATATAGTCCAGAATGGATAGAGCTCTTATACCATTGGACTAATGCAACTATCTACATCACTGCTCAAAAGTAGGTTGGGGCATAACCCCAACCGTAGATCTAAAATACTCAAATGTATCTTTAGGTAAAGGCTTTGTAAATATATCTGCAATCTACTCTTTTGTACTGATATACTCAAGTCTAACTTCTTTTTTTGCAAATTTTTCTCTTATAACATGATATTTTATTTCTATATGTTTTGTTTTAAAAAGAAACACAGGGTTCTTAGACATACTTATTGTACTAGTGTTATTATAGTGTATGATAACATGCTCATTGAACTTGATTCCAATATCCTTCAACATTTGTTTCATCCATATTATCTAATTACAATTATTTTCTGCTGCTACATATTCTTTTTCTGTTGTGCTCTGTGAGATACAATTTTGTTCCTTTCTTAGCCAAGAAACCAGTCTTCCTCCAAGAAAAAATGCTCCACCACTTGTACTCTTTTTGTCATCAACACTACCTCCCCAATCTATGTCTCTATATGCACATAGGGTAAAGTCATTTTATTTATCATACCATAACCCATAGTCAGTTATGCCTTTCAAATACTGAAATATTCTTTTTATTGTTGCATAATGTGACTCTTTAGGATCATCTTGAAATCTTGCAACAATGCCAACTGCATGTGATATATCTGGTCTTATATGAGTTAAATATTGTAAACCTCCAATCATGAATCTATATTTCTTTTGTTCAACTATAGGAGTTTCATCTATGCTAGATAACTTATGGCTAATTACCATAGGTGTGCCAACAAGCTTACAATTTTCCATTTCAAATCTCTGCAACAATTCTTTCAAATATTTTGTTTGAGATAAGAAATTACCATAATTGTTTTGTGTTATTTGTAATCCTAGAAGAAATTTAATTTCACCAATCATGCTCATTTCAAATTTTGTCATCATTTCATCAGAAAATTTATCACTAGCTTCATCTTCTCCTCCAAAGATAATTTCATAAAAAAAAAATAACTACAATCAATAAACCATTCTCAATCTCTTTCAAATACAAATTATTGTCTGCAGTGCCTTTAGTAAATCCTAATTTTATCAAATATTTATCTAATCTTGTATACCATGTTCTAGGTGCTTTCTTTAGTCCATATAGAGCTTTGTTTAATTTACATATCATGTCTCCTTCTTGAGTTAAAGGAAAACCTTCAGGCTGCTCAATGTAGAGCCAAAAATATTCTTACCACTTCAACTATTGCAAAAGGTGCAAATGTTTCTTCATAATCAATTCCTTCTTGCTGTGAGTAACCTTTACATACTAATCTTTCTTTGTTTCTTACAACTTTACCTTGCCCATTCATCTTATTTCTGAAAACCCATTTAGTTCCTATTACATTTTTGTCTTTAGGTCTAGGGACCAATTCCCAAGTTTTGTTCTTCTCAATTTGATCTAGTTCTTCCTTCATTGCTTGAATCCAATTATCATCTTTATAGGCTTCCTCAGTAGTTATAGGTTCAATTTGAGAAATCAAACATAATTCTTCTTGTACCTTATTTCTTGTCATAACTCCTTTTTCTATGCTCCCAATAATATGATCAGCAGGATGATTCGTCACTAGATTCTTATTAGGTGTCACTGTCTCAGTTCTTGCTTCAACTTTGTGTTTTGATCTTGGTTCTTCTCCTATTTTGTCAATGTAATTCTCATTCTACAAATCACTATCAGTTTCTTAAAAAAATTCAACATTTTCTTGATCAATTCTAGGGTGAACTTCTTCATCTGATTCATAATCAAGTATTCTTTCCTAAATTTTGAATTTCTCATCAACTTTAATATTTGCGCTCTCAACAATTGTCTTAGTTATTTTATTGAAACATCTATAAGCTTTTCTTTTCAATGAATAACCAAGAAACATACCTTCACCACTTATGGGATCAAACTTACCAATGCCATCATCTCTCTTAATATAACATTTGCTTCCAAAAATTTTGAAATAGTTAATTGATGGTGCATGTCCAAACCATAATTCATAAGGTGTCTTGTCTATGTCTACTCTGATTTGTACTTTTTTCATTGTATATATTGTTGTATTCACTGCTTCTCTCCATAATGTCTTCACCAAATCATTCTAAAATAACATAGCTCTTGTTGCCTCAATTACTGATTTGTTTCTTCTTTCTACAATACCATTTTGTTCAGGTGTTCTAGGGGCTGAAAAATGTCTCTTAATACCATTCAATTCATAAAAGTTATTAAATTCCTTTGAAGTAAATTATCCACCTCTATTAGACCTTAAACATGTAATTTTCATTCCTGATTCATTCTCAACTTTATTCTTAATCAATCTAAACTTGTCAAATGCTCCTAATTTTTCTTTAAGAAATGCTATCCACATCATTCTAGTAAAGTCATTAACAAAAATCATAAAATACCTTTCACCATAGAATCCTTTAGTCCTTGTGGGACCACTCAGATCTATATGAACAATTTCCAATTTCGTTATTGTGGTGAAATTCTTACTGGGAAAAGAACTTCTTTTCTGCTTAGCCATAACACATTCTTTGCATATCATGTTAGTAGGTTTCATAATTTTAGGCAAATCTCTTACGAAAAATGTAGTGCTTACTTTCACAATGTTATCAAAATTTATGTGACAGAGCATTTTTTATGCCATAACCAACTGTCATCAATTTTAGTAATCAAACATGTCTTCTCAGCAAGATTCAACTGAAATACATTACCTCTGGTTCTTGATCCAGTTCCAATCATATTACCATTCTTATCCTTGATCACACAAGTCTTCTCAGTAAACCAAACTTGATATCCCTTGTTAACTAATTGTCCAACACTTAGAAGATTATGTTTCAATCCATCCACAAAATAAACATCATCAGTGCTAGTCTTTCCATCAAGAGTAATAGATTTTATTCCCTTTATTAAGAAAGGTGCATTGTTTCCAACTCTAACAATTCCTCTATCATAGTTGTTAAACTTTATAAATTTCTCCATATCTCTAGCTATATGATGTGAACAACCATTGTCTATAATCCAATCAGTTTTTTTTTCTACTTGAGAAACTAAAGTTGTTTCTTCTCTGACTTCAATTTTAGAGCGTTTTTCTTTTATTGCTACAAATCCTATGTCATCACCTTCATTATCACTTTCACTTAAGATTTTCTGAATGCTAGCCTCAAATTCTTCATCATTAGCATAATAAAATTCTTTAATCTCTAACATTTAAATATTTTCTTACCTTCAAGTTCTCTTTTCACAAGCAAGGCAATTCCTTCATCAATCTTTCTATCTTCTTCAGTCTTAGATCTACTACAACTAGCATAATCTCCACTGACACTTGTACTTCTTGACAAAGTAGGGCGACCACTAAGTGCACTAAATTTTATTTCAATTCTAGGTAAATCTCTAGACTGTCTCAATCCTATTTTTGATGCTTCTAATCTTCCAAGAAGAGTTTCTCTAGTAAAATTTTTAGTACAAGGTATAACTTGTTCAATCATCTGTGTTGTCTACTTAAACACAGGTTTCAGTGTCTTTAAAATCTTCCATATGATTTCATCTTCAATTTTTTTTCCTTCACAAGATTTGATACCTGCAGCAATCTCTAATAGCCTACCAATATAACTTCTAATAGATTCATCTTCCATCATTATTGCATCTTCAAATAAAAATATCCAATTTTGTAATCTGACTCTCTTATCATGTACATCACCTTCAAAAATAGATTGTAAAGCTAACCAAATTTCATGAGATTTCCTTATAGTTTTTACCTGACTGTATTCATTCTCTAGAAGAGCTAACAAAAGTGCTTCTCTAGAAAGTATGTTACACATAGATGGATCTCTCTCCTTATCAGTGTAGTCTTCAAGTTTGTCTTCTTCAAATATGATAGTCTTGTCATTCTTTATAATCAACCAATATCCTGGTCCTAAACATATCAGATGCATCTTCATCTTTTCTTTCCATATGTCATAGTTAACTCCATCAAACTTAGGGCTTTCTTTCCTGAAATGACTCGCCATAGATCTCCTTAAGTTGTTAAAATTTTCCTTCAAGGACTTGCTACTCTGATACCAATTGTTAGAAAGTAAAGTCCACCAAGATAACTGAGAGAGGGGGGTGAATCAGTTATCAGATAAAAAAAATTATAATACCATTATTAGATTTTAACCATGTAACCAATACAAAAAATAACCATAGAAAGATAAACATACTCAATGACACAAGATATGTTGACTAGGGAACCTCTTGATCAGAGAGTAAACCCCGGTGGGGATGGTACCCATAAAAGATGTACTAATATGAAAATTCCTTATGAGAGGATGGACCATGTTAAGAGTCTATGAAATACATTCAGTACATATTAGTCCTTGTTAGGAGACTTTGAATCCCTGTTAAAAGATTCTAACCCGGTTAAAATTTATAGAAGGAAGAAGGAACCACTATCTAAATAGCTTCAAGGGAAAGATCACCGAACTCATTGTCCAACTGATCTATGTATTATTTGAACATAATAATACCAATAATTACTGATCTCAACAACTCCTTTATCTATGCCAAAATTGCACCAATTGCTTTACCAGATCTGTTTAATTCGCATATCCTCTTACAATATCAATATCATCATATCTCTCTACTTCACTTCATCCGTATTACAATCAAGAAAAATAATCCTTCCTTTATAACACACTCAAATAATTTACAATAGAGTCAACCAACTAAGCTTAACCAAATGCAAAATATAAATGATTACATGTTACATAATATTTCTTAACCACATAAAACTGATAGCTTCCAGACTAAATAATTCTTCCCACCTGCAACCTCTGACTATGATGTCTCATCTAGGTCACCTTTGAAATATCATCAACCTCTGTGCAACTTCACATATCTATATTATATCCCAATTAGGAGATATAATCCATTTATCACAAGCCACTTCTCAAGAACACTGTCAGAATATAGTTTCCACTAGATTACATGATAGGGAGGTTGGGAAGAGCTGGTCACAAGCCCTTGCTCTTGGGTTCACCTAGTGACCCTTAGGTGTATCCATTGACACCAATGACCTATAGGATGCCTATGGTAGCTTAATCCCCTGGTCCTATTCCCAACCAAACTACCAACACTGATCAATCAACACAAACACACATTCTTGGCACTTAGCACTTCCATACACCTAGTGACCCTTAAGCTAGAGTAAGGGTGTAGCACCTCCAAATTAATGAGCTAGGGAACTTGTAGAGGTTAGGAGGTGCTAGAAAGTGTCTTAAATGATGTTCTTAGACATATTTCAACCTTCAAATCATCAATCCTCTCTACCAATCTCATACTTCCTTTGTAATTTAGGGCTACAAGGAAGACCCCCAATTAGGCCTCCTCTTCGAGAAAATAGGGCATTCCTCTTGATTTATTCAAAATGACCCTACAAATAAATTATGGATCCTCACAACATGAGGCAATGCCTCAAGGATTTTGGGGGTTTTGGGTCCCTCCCATGCCGTACAATCCCCTAACCAAATATAGGTGCTTTTGGTAGGTTTTAGGCCTTTCTCTAATTCAGTGAAGTGTCTCTAAGCTTTAGGTGATCAAATGGATTGATAAATCTCTCTCCTTGCATCCATATCTTGGAAATTAACATATCCAAGACCTCCAACTCCTAAAACACACCTTCCATCTCTCCTTTATAAGTTATTCTTCTTCTCTGCTCAATCCTTCCTAGCCGGCCTCACCATAGCTTGCCTAGGGTTGGATTATAAAAATGATTTGCATGCACTCCAGGGACCCTCCTTCTATATATGTTACATACATGGAGTCTAATCACTATACCCAAAAGGTCATACAAATTGGACAATGGGATAGTGAGTTAGACCCTCATGTTCTCAGCTCTCTTGGTAGGAACCAATGAACATAGATTTATTGAAGAATTAAAATCAAACCAATAAATGAAAACTAAACCATAATATAATTGTAGAAAATGAATATAGATCCACATAGTAACATATAACATCCATCATGAGACTAGTTCTAGTTCAACATTCCTTTCATTAATTCACTGTTCATACAAATCTAATCCAAAAACCATAACTGTGCACACTTCCAGAATAAACTTGTCATACAGTTCTCCTTCAAACATAAGGATTTGAGCCAAGGTTCTCTTGTATAGCCTTAGGTTAGGCTTAGGAGAGGTTTAGATAACTTAAGCATTGATTAAGGTCTTAAGGCTTAGTACACCGAGCAACTTTTCAAAAGTTGCAAAAGTTGCTAAGCAACTTTTACAACAAACATGACAACTTTTCAAATTAGCTTCCAAATGGACTTACGAAGCTACCATGGAGTACTAGAATAGACCTAGGCTCTAAAACTTATTTTGGATGGTCAAAACCTCATTACCATAGCCTAACATCACATCACACTATTTCCAAGAGAAGGACTACAAGACTTCATCCTTCTACCTATAACCTAAGGACCTCAAATCCCAAGTAGATTCCAAGACATGGTCAACATGACCTTAGGGAAATTATTACATGCTAAAAGGATTACAAATAAAACAAAATTAAGGGTGCTCCTACACCATACTCTCCCTCTCCACAAAAAGATTTAAGGTATAGTAGGGGAGAGGATAGAAGTATTTATGCCAGACTTCTTGAAGTCAGCCTCTTCTATCCATGTTGCTTCAGATTTAGTGTATTCCTTCCATTTGATGAGGTGCCCCATGTATACCTTGTGCCTTTTCTTATTCTTTGTTCTTGATTCAAGAATTCATTCATCTTGTGGCTTGGCTAGAGGAGGTAAGACTGTGGCACTGATATCTTCAAGTATCTCTCTACTATTTTGACTGATTTTTGCTAATGGCCCCTTGAATTTTATTAGATTGGCCACATTGAACACTGGTGAAATGTTTAAATCTGCCAAGAGTTCCACCTTGTAGGCATTGTTTCCATATTTAACTAACACCTTACAAGGCCCCACCCTCTTCATTTGCAGTTTAGTTGGAATTCCCTTTTGTAATCTTGATTTGTTGAGATGTACCATGACATGGTCTCCAATTGCAAACTATATGTCCTTTCTTGACATGTTTACCTTGGCCTTTAACTTGTGGGTTGCTTCAATGATGGTCTTCCTAATCTACTCTTGTACCTCTTTCATGATCTGAGAGAAATATTTTGCATGTCCAATCCTATCCTCCATAGCTCCTAGATCTCTGAGCTCACACACCCCTCTTGGATGCATCCCATACACAACTTCAAATGGGCTTCTTCCAGTGGTCTTATTTATGCTGTCATTGTAGGTATATTTTTCTTGGGGAAGGACCATGTCCCATGTCTATCCATACTCCTTAGTGAGGCATCTTAGTAGGTTTCCTAACACCTTGTTTATTACCTTAGTATTCCCATCCATTTGCAGATGGTAGGCTGACCCAAAAGATAGGTTTGTACCTAGTCTCCTCCATAGAGTCTTCCAAAAGTGACTCATGAACTTTACATCCTTGTCAGACACAATGCTCAAAGGCAAACCATGTATCCTTACAATTTTTTTGAAAAAAAGATGAGCTATGTAGCTTGCATCATGGGTGGTCCTACAAGGAATAAAATGACTCATTTTACTAAATCTATCCACCACTACATAGACACTATCCAACCCTATTTTGGTTTTAGGGAGACCTACCACAAAATCCATGCTTATGCACTCCCATGGCCTATTTGGAATGGAAAAAGGTTAATACAAACCTACATTGCTGGCTCCCCCTTTTGCTTTCATACACACCACACATTGCTCCACATACCTTCTAACATCCCTTGGCAACTTGGGCCAATAGTAAAATCTCTATACCAACTCCATTATCTTGTTGAAATGTCCACTCAAACTCCCATTGTGCTTTTCTTGAATGAGATTATCTCTCATTGATCCCTTGGGAACACATAGTTGATTCCCTTTGAATAATAGCCCACTTTGTAAAGTGTATTCAAAGAATGGACTGTGAAAATGGTTTTCAAATTCAAAACATACCTTGTATGCTTTGGAGAAGTCTTTATCCTCACCATAGAGCTCCTTGAAACTCTCAATGCCAATGCTTTGCAATTGAATTTCTTGCACTGTCAGCAGTCTTCTACTTAGTGCATTTGCTACCTTGTTCAAATGTCCCTTCTTGTGTTTGATAGTGAAGGTGAAGGCTTGTAAGTATTCCATCCATTTCAACTACCTATTGCTCAACTTTTCTTGTGTGTTTATGTAGCTAAGTGCCTGATTATCAGTAAACACTATAAATTCTTTAGGAAGGAGGTAGTGCCTCCACTTCCTAAGTGACTGGACTAATGCATATAGCTCCAAGTCATATGTTGAATACTTCTTCTTAGCTTCATAAAGCTTCTCACTAAAAAAATAGGCTATGGGCCTGCCTTCTTGGCTCAACACTCCTCCAACTGTTATGCCACTTGCATCACACTCCAAGGTGAATAGTTTATCAAAGCTAGGTAGTAGGAGGATGGGTTGTGTTGCTACTTGTTGCTTCAACTCTTCAAATGCCTTGCTAGCTTCTGATGTCCATCTAAACTTAGTATTCATTCCACCCTTTATGGTATCTAAGACTGGTGCATAAATGCCACTAAAGTTCCTTATGAACTTCCTATAAAATTGGGCAAGACCATGGAAGCTTCTTACTTCTGTCCCTGTGGTTGGTGTAGGCCAATTTGTGATTGCTTCCACCTTTCTTGGGTCCATTTTTAGTTGACCCTTGAATACCAAAAAACCCAAATAAAATAACTCTTGTTTGATAAATTCATATTTCTCTAGATTGATTACTAATTGCTCATCATGCAGCCTCTTGATTATAGTCTACAAATGTACCAAGTGTTCCTCTTTTGTCTTGTTGAAGATAAGTATATCATCAAGATATACTACCACAAATCTGCCTGTGTGGTCCTTGAGCACTTCATTCATCAACCACATGAATGTGCTAGGGGCATTAGTAAGCCCAAATGGCATTACAAGCCACTCATACAACCCCTTAGTAGTATTAAAGGCTATCTTCCACTCATCTCCATCCTTGATCATAATTTGATGGTAACCACTCTTGAGATCCAACTTGGTGAAGAATTGTGCTCCTCCCAAACAATCCATCAAATCCTCAATCCTATGTATGGGAAACCTATACTTGATTGTTATCTAGTTAATGACCCTTGAATTAGTACAAATCCTCCATTTTCCACCTTTCTTAGATGCTAAGACCACTAGTACTGTACATGGGCTGATGCTCTTCTTGATGAGTCCTTGATCAAGCAATTCTTGGACTTGTCTAGCCACCTCTTGGTTCTGATCCGGTGTAAGCTTATATGCTACCTTATTTTGCAATGAGGCTCTTGGTATGAAGTCAATTTGATGACATATGGAACTCTTAGGTGTCAAGATTGCAGGTGCTTCATCACTCACAATATCCTTATACTTGCCATGTATCTCTTGGATTTTCTTTGGTAGTGGTTCTTGAATGGACTTCTCTTCTTCCTTTGGCTTTACCACTATGGAATATCCTACACCATCCTTCTCTTGGAGTGCACTCATCATCTCCTCACCATTACTCCATAATATACTAGGAGTCTTGGACTGCTCCCCTTCTTCCTCTAGCAAAGATTGAAGTTTGAAATCTTTTCCATCTTTCTTGAAGGTGACAGTATTATCATTGCCATTATAGATGGCTTCTCTATCAAATTGCCATAGCCTTCCTAGTAATAGATGACATGCATCCATAGGGAGCACATCACACAATAGCTTATCCTTGTACCCCCCAATGGAGAACTCAATCCATGCTTTCTCATTGACTAGCACTCTTTGTCCCTTGTTTAGCCATGTTACTTTATAGGGATTGGTGTGGGGTACCTTGGGAAGATTAAGTTTCTTCACTACCTCTTTTTCTATGATATTGGCTGTTGAAATAGAGTCAACAATCACCTTACACATGTTGCCCATGACCTTTCATTTCACTCTAAAGAGTGCTCTTCTCTGCCTTGGTTCTTCCTTTGCTGGATGCCTAATGGGAACCCTCTTGAACATTAGATTCTCACCCATTTCTAATTCAATATGACTAATCTCTGGTGACTTGACACTTGAAGTGTCTTCTTGTGTTTAGGCCACTCTCTTCTCTGCATTTGAAGAAGATGGTTTATTTGGGCACCTATAAGCTGGATGTCCCAATTTCCCACAATAGTAGCACTTCATGATAGCAAAGTATGAACTACCCCTGCCTACACTTCTACCTCTATTTGAGCTACCTTGGTGGCCTTTACCTCTACCAAACCTTCCTCTAGAAGATGACTCTCCACCATGTTCTGTTGTCTTGGACTCTCCTTGACCTCTATATTCAATCCCTCTACCTTGATAGCTTCCTCTATGTCCTCTTTGATCCCTTCCTCTACCTCTACTCTTGGAGGTTTGGTCTTGCTTCCTTCTACTCTTGTCTTCAATCTTGACAGCCAATTGGTAACATTGGTGCACTGTCTTGGGACTGAGAAGAATCATCTCCTCTTGAATGCTCCACTTCAATCCATTCAAATATCGGGCTACCTTAACACTCTCATCTTCTGCTAGATTGGATCTCATGTAAAGTTTTTGGAATTCCTCTATATAGGAACTCACATCTAGATCCTTTTGCCTCAAAATTTATCTCTTTTTATGTAATTGAATCTCATAATCATCTGGAATGTAGGCTTCCCTGATGTTACTCACCATGCCCTTCCAAGATAAAATTGGATTCTTCCCCTTATTCTCTCTCTCGGTTTGAACAAATTTCCACCATGTCAAGGTAGAGCCTCTAAGCCTAGATTCGGCCACTCTTATCTTTTGTGCCTCACTAATTCCATCACACTCAAAGTGATTTTCCATGCCCTCTATCTAGTCCATGACTAGATCTACCTCCATCTTACCACTGAATAATGGTATTCCCTCCACTAGTATAATTTGGCAAATAAATGACTACAAGACTAAAAAATTTAGTCACGTGACTAAAAAATTTAGTCACATGACTAAAAATGATCAAATTCTACTAATTATTTGTAATTCACAAGTATAAATGACTAAATAAATGACCAATTTAGTCATCGAGTAAACTCACAAGGTCAGATAACTAAAAATGACTAAATAAATGACTAAACAATTAGTCACCAATAATTAGTCGTCCAAAAAAAATGACTAAATAACTAGTCATCCAAACAAAAATGACTAAATGATTGATTATTACTCTTTTAAAATAACATTTGATAATATCATAGACTTATATACTTAGAAGTTCCATATCACCAGTAATTCTTGTTCATCAATAGGCTTATTGCATGAGCAATCTATCTACACCAGTCTCATGCCAAAAATATGGCTTTCAGGTGATTTCAAAATTGATCGATAAACAATATTTAGAGATAGAATCACAAGGAATAGTTATCATCAAACAAATGTTTACTCATGGTAAACTGTTTTGAAGTAGTTATTTCTAGAAGCAATTAGATTCAATTTACAATATGAATTTTTGAAACGTAATGGTCCAGTCTACTTAAAATAAAGATTTTTCCCTTAAAGAAAAAGAATATTTTTCCCTAAAAATGAAGATTGATTCACTTCTATCTTTTCTTGTAGTTGATATACTCGCCCATCTTAATAATGCGAAATAGAAATAACAATGATATCTTTTGGTATGAGAATTGTAAAAATAGAATTATATTATAATCTACGAATACAATGCAAAGCCTTATAGAAATGCTCCACACAGACTACAAAGTGAACTCCAAGGTGAACTGAGCTTTCACTGATGCTCCAACCCTATTTTCTCCTCCAAATTTGCAAAATTATCTCATGGGTCGAACTCAATCAAAAGTTCTCTAAATAGGGGTCTAACTGGAAGATACAAGTATCTTAATATATTCAAAAGCCTCCTTGACTAAGGTCAAAGAAGAAAGGACTCTTTAAACCTCCACATCATTGATTACATCAATTTTGCAAGTACATGCAATTATTTTTGAAAAACAAATTAAATATTATAATTTATTAAATGGTTTATGTGGCACCATTTAGCAAATAATTTACATTTTTGGCCAATGTAAAAATAAAAGCAAATATAAATACAATACCACTAAGGCAATAAATAAACCAATGGAAATTTTTTTTTTGGTCGATGGTATACATTAAGCGTAGACTCATTCATTTGACCATTCCATTTTCAATCTATGTTCTCCTGCCACCATTAAGGCTTTTATTGAGGGTTTGGTTAACCCATGAATATTTTTCCTACACTACTATATAAGAGACTAGTTTAAGATAAATTTTCAAGACTTAAACACTTCAATTATTATTTTAATATTTTAAATAAAAATTAAAATAATTTTAATAATGTTAATTAAGACAAAGGAAAATGTATTTATCAATAGAGTTAAAGTCACCAAATAAATTTTTAACATAAAAGAAACATCCATTTTTTTATAGACTACAAGTGCACAGGTGGGAAGTTTTTGACATGTCTTTGTTAATTTTGACATCCATTTGTAGAGGGAAGGCCATAGAGAGAAGAGAGATGGCAAAGAACCCTATCTTTTTTGGTTAATTGGAACCCTAATTGGAGATACTAGTATTCTAGAGGACAGATGTGCAATTCGCGTGAAGGAAACACATTCTCCATCCACATGAATTGAATCTCTTTTGGAAAAGAGAATAAGAGGAAGAGGAATATGATAGAAAGAACACACCCTTTCTTGCAACTTGTTTCTTTTAATTAGGTCATATTCTAATCAAGTGGTAATAGGGATTTCTTAGATATCCTCTCTTTGTCTCTAAATCTAACGTGCTAACCATTTCTTATATTATGGTTGGAATTTATTTTTTTGTTTGTCAGGTGGCCAAATTATTTGGGCATGTAATATTCGAAGCCTACAAGGTTTTATTTTTGGGAATCCATGAGGAGAATTGTCCAAGATAATGCCCACCATATCCCATACCATCAATAAGGGTCAAGTCGGTTTGAAATTTTAGATAATCCTTATATATCTGATGGTTGCTTGTAATAGTTTACAGATTAATGGTTAAATAACCAAAAGCAATTTTTATAGCTTATCAACATCCAATAATGATCCCTATAATTTATTTTATTGATTTATATTTGATGATAATTGCTCATAAACATCTACCATTTATCAACATCTACCATTTGGACATTGTTGTCAGTCTTAGAAGAAGTGTTATTGTGGCAATCTTAGAAGTAATGAAAGTCAAAACTCATGCATCTACAATGTGTTTTCTATAATCTTTATTGTTATGTTAGCATGCCAAATGTATCAAAGAGCAATTGTGGTCAATTTCGCTAATAAAATATGATTTAAACAATCTAGTTGCACTTCGAGGGCTATCTTGACACTTTCATTTCAAAAGGTCAAATAGTTATTTTTAAAAATGATTAGATTCAATTAACATGGATTTCATAAACATAATGTATGTAAATGTACAGTTGTATATGCTTTTTAATGGTCATAGTTAAAAATAAAACTGCCTTCAAATCATAGTTAAAAATATTAATAATTGATTAACATAATGCATAATAAAAGTTAAAGAATGTACCTGTTATTTTTTTAAAATAATAACTATATAAATGGTTACAATAGATAATAATTCTATATATGTAATAAGGTGGACTTGCAAAACTAGCAATATACATTATTCAATTATTTTAGAGTAACATTTTTTGTGAATTACATATTTAGGATAAATTAATTTCATGATATATATAAAAATAATAGATTCGACTTGTATAAGATCAAATTTGAGTGCAATAACTATAATCTAGTTTATAGAAAATTAAAATTTAATATATTTAATTATGTATTTTATATGAAAAATTTATATTTTCTAAATGATAAAGTATTCACATTTCATATTTATGATTATATAAAAATTTATTTCACATATCTGTAAAATAAAATATATTAGTTTTACAAAAGTCTTGTTTGGTCCTAGTTCTTCACACACAATTTCTCATATATTAGTGTGCAAATTTGTGCATTTGATATTAATGTATTTGTATTTCTATTGTTTAATGATTTTTGGTCGATTTTAATAATATTATAATAATAAAGTATATACTATATTTAAATTTAATACTTTATTTGTGCATTTTCATTCATCTTTTTTGTGAGCATTGGAAAAGTTAAGATGGTGTGATAATAGAACTTAATTGTCTTCTTGATTTGTCCTTCTATCACTTCTCCATTGAAAATTTGTAAAATTCGTTACACAACCAACATTCGCAAAATGGTGCACCAATTCACCTCATATAATATAAAAATGTAGATAAAAAACATCTTTTTAAAACCAACCTTCTATACCTCTTCCACTACTCATTGCATACCAAGGTGCAAATGCTATTGCTAGTTTTAAAAAAATATCATGCATAAATAATGGAGGGAAACTTGAAAGTTAAAGTCGATCATCTGAAGCGAGAAGACTGAGCTCAATCGCAATAGGTTTCAGTGTGCCATCCCATTTCAGGAACATAATGGTGCGAGTAGCATATATCTTGGTAGAACCCAGAGCATTTATGTGATACACACAAGGGATGATTGCGTCGCAGGTTCAAATTGCAGTGCAAAATGAGGTTAGGGTTCTGTTTCACCACACTCTCCCTTTTCGCTCTGTATAATTTAATGCATCTCTGAATATTTGACTGCAATAGAGACTACAATGAGGAAATTGTAATTTTAGAAAACCTTGGATTACCCTCAAACACCTTTGCCAGAAATCTCAGATCATAGTTTCAATTTCCCAATCGAGGAAACCAACTTTTATACAACATTGGCACATACAAGTCACGCAATTAATCCTCTATTTTGAAACATCAACTATGGCACCCAAAAGATAGCATCTCTACCCTTTTCTTGAAATTATCTTTCATAAGTTGTGCCATAAATACCACATTGTTTTAGCACAATCATTGCTGCCCCAAACACACATAAAAATTACAATGTGAGGATGTGTTCTTGAAGACTTTGACAACTTCCTTGCAAATCCCAATCTGTTGTGTATGCTCCAATTGTAACATACCTGAAACAACATTTTTTCAAGACATTTAAATAGTTCACAATCTTATATATGCTTATTTTAAAAATGTATGGCGGGAATGTCAGGCCCATATTTTGCTGTTGCATGCCTGGAACCGTCGTCGAGATTGTTGGTGCACATCATGTATCTATGATTGCTAGTCTGTGGACAAGGAACCAAATATATAATGACCTCGCCCCTGTTTCCTGCAGAACGTGTTACACATCTCTGCGTCCCCTTTTTCTCCCCATTTATAATTACGATCCTCAATGTCGATATCTTCCTCCTATGAAATGAATCTTGTATTTCTCATGTTTCCATGCATTGTATTGTGCAACCCAGGGTGATCTAGTGGAAGGCAACAATAATAACCACAAGCTTCACATTTAGTGTCACAAAAATGCACAGCAGATGGATTTTTGGTATGAACATGTGGGCCTTCATGAGTCTTTTTAAAAGGAGGAATGGGAATGCAACAGCCTTTTCGTTGCCCATTTTATTATGAGAAGTCTTCATACTCAAATGAATCTCTTTGTCCTTTGCAATTAGCTTTTTTCCTCACTAGCTCTGTAAATACTTCACAGATTCTAGGGGTTTGAAAGTTCTCAGGGCATGTGTGTTCATTCCCACACAAGTGCTCTCCTTTATGGAAGTGATCTTCTACTCCACATCTCCTCATGCAGCCTTTCATGATGCATTTACTCGGGCAGTATCTTTCATGACACTGATGTCTGTCGTGAGCAGTTTCAACGAGCACAAAACATGTATTTTTCCAGCGTCTCTGTGAACATTTCATCTTACACATATGTCGCAGGGAATTGCAACTATGCCGCCCGACATGGTAAGGCTCATGAGATAAAAACTCGTTGTAGTTTGATGAAATGTTGTACAGGTGACATGGCTCTCTGTAGGCATGAATTCTCTCTTGGAAAAGATGAGGACCTTAGTGCCCTGCCAAATCCTGGCGTAGGTTAAAATGGTCTCCTTCATGAACACAGTAAGTGCATCTTTTTGTACATGAATGAATACTCTTGCAAGAATGGTCCTAATTATGTCCTTTCTCAAGCAGACATCTCCAATAGCACTCAGAACATTTACTACCACAAATGGACAGACCTTGCTTCACTTGTCCAAGGGCTAAATTAGCCTCTAATTGCAACTTTTGTACCTCCTCATTTTGACAAAAATCTATGGCGTTTGTGTTTATCCACTGTTGAACTCTTAGCTGCCTTCTTTCTGCGATAGCTTCAAGGAACTTCTCAAGCATGGAACTCCATGAGTCAGCATCGGTTCCTTTACTGGGAAAAATACTCTCTACTCTAGACGTCAGTTGAGACAAAACATGCCTGATGTCATTCATAGAAGGTGTCAGAAACAGGTTAGAATCTGAAAGGTTGATTGAAAAACCCTCCACCACAAGAGGTAAATCAAGAACCTCTTCTTGTGTATCAAAATTGACAAGCTTCTCTACTTCGTTTGTATTTGTGACAGAGAGGCATCCCATTGAGACAGCAGACTGGAGATTTCTCCTTATAATCTCAACTAGGATGCCCACACAGTTACTATCTGTACGAGACCAATCTTTAGCTGCAATTTGAGAAATGATCAGCTTCAGATCTCTGGTGAAGGCAGAACCATTATCATAACTACAATCAATTTTTTGAATTGTTTATGCGAGCTCACTTAAGCTCCGCTGATAGTACTCAGATCTATTGTAAGGATCCATAGCGTCAATCTGTACATTCCCACCATACATTTAAACAGTTCACAATCTTATATACGTTTTGCAGGCATGTCTACATAGCATTTCCCATCCTGTCATTTCTGGCAAAAATCTGCACAAGATGTGCTGCCTATTTCCATTCGCAATGCAGGCATGGAGTTGCCGGTAATAGTCATTGAATCTGACCTAAAGCTGGGAGTTGCATCTGTTTAGATGCCTTTACCCAAATCCATTTTGTACAAGTTTCTCACCATTGAATTCCATGATGTAGCATCCTTGAGACCAGATTTCTTTGATGCATTTTATGAAATGGAAGACATGCCCTGTTTGTGCCGTGAGTATGCTTCCACATTCTTAGTACAGCTCTGCCATGACACTTGCAATTGAAACATTTAATAAAAAATACTTCTTGCCAAAAACCTATTCCAAGCTTTGCACTCACGCACAGGGGAGATGGATGCTGGCAACTGTTGTTGAAAATGGCTCTAAAATAGCCGCTACATTTGCATGAGAGTTTTCCCTTTTTAAAACATTCTTAAACAAATCTATTCTAGGAAAATCCTGTGAAACCGCATTTCTTTGATGGATTCTATCAAGCAGAGTACACGACTTACTTGTACTTCCACACGCAAAAGTATGCTGGAAAATGGTTGTCAAATCTGATTTTTCACCTTGTGAATTACATTTTCCTGAGAGTTTCAAAAGCTTTTACACAAAACCATCCTTTGGTAAATCTTGCAAATTTTATTTTCTCTGAGCTCATATTCTGCCTGACAGACCGTACAGGGGCGTTGTTTCTGATTCCATACTTAGCATGCGTGCATTCAACAGATCCATCTTGTGCGTTCAGAAAAGAAGCATCAACATTCCATAAAACAACATTTCATTGAGGCATATTACAAAACAAAAAAGCGTGCATACATATTTGCTTTGAAATTTCTACAGTAGTTTCAACAGATCAATTATGTGCAGACCCTACAATCCACTGAAAATTATAAGAAGCCACCTAGGTTCCCTCTCATGGACATTTTAAATAAAAAACACAAGTCACATCATTTTAGATCTATTTAAAAACCAGCGTTGCTCCCCTTTGACCATCTTCACAATCTCTATTGGTCTACAAACTTTGACACTTTAGATTGAAGCTTGAACCAAATAATGCTGCCTCATTCTATGGAATACACAGAATCCTCATTTTGTGTGGATGAAGCCTTGCAGTATGGTGAGTTCTACTAGCTTACTAAGTTTTGTATCTCCTGTGATAGGTGGAAGTTTCTTGTTCTGAAGGAGCATGATAATTCTTTTCTGTCAAATTGAACAAGTAGTTTTATATGAACAAAACCAGTGCACAGAGTAGCAGTAGTTTGCAGGTCAGGGGCCAGTCTTGTCTTGGAAGCACTTTTAACAGACTTTTGGCATAATTTGGTCTACACTTTTGTGGTTCTGGTTTTTCCTGGTCCTATCATTAGACAGACAGTATATAAAAATAATGACCATGAACATCTTTCTTCTTGTTTCAAAGCTCCAAGCCTCTATCATTTTATTCTTAAATGCTTCTCATAGCTTTGAATCTTTGTTCCTTTCACCTCTATTGCTGCTCACTTTCATGGTGCTTTCCATTTTCATGGTGCTCTAGAAGTCCTTCATGACTTCTTGTTGACTGCTCCATTATAGTGTTTTGACCTTTGATAGTCTTCCTAAAGAACCACTGTGAGATTGTGCATATGGTTATTAAGAACAGTGCTACCATCTTTTCTGGTCATTCATATCTACCACTTAAAGTCACTGTCCTGACGCTTCACTGACCACTTTCCTTTATATGCTGCTACATCCTTGATTTGGATCAAAGTTCATTCATACTGTTCACATACCTTCATGACTATCATAATAGTGTGATTTTCACTTGTTCATCATTGTTATTTGGTTTCATAAATCCCTTTGAAAACCTTTCCATGCTCACTAAATCAGTCTTGCATACTATTATAAGGACCTCATAGGTCTGTCACATCGTGACAATATCCACCCTTTGATCTCATGGAAAGATTGAGACCTCTGTCTTCATGATGGATATTTTTCCATTACATGATATACCTCTCTTATTTCATGTCCTCATAATGTTGTCCTCCATGACTGCTCTGATGGATACCTCTGCATTTTCATGTGATGCAGACCATCTTCAAATACCCTTCAAGAACCCCAAAACAACCATGGAGTTCCACTGTCAACATGTTGTCTTCAACCAATTAGAGGCATTATCACATGTTTACATTAAACAATAAGTCATTCTCACCATTAGGATCTATCTAGGATCCAAACCTTCACCTACCTTAAAGGAATCACAAAACGTTTCACCATCATCATATCCAAAGGATACATTACCCCAATCCATTAACTTCTCCGTTAGAGTCCAACTTCAAGGCCTATTAGGCCTTGTGATCAAATTCCATCCATTGGCCTAGTTCCACAACAATCCTTTGAAGTTTACCTCAACTCATTTCACTCCTTCAAGGTCCTTGTGTATTTTACTGCTCACAAGTATTATCTTCAACAACCTTGCTTTATTTGTATACAAACATTTGTCCTGACATTATCAATCAACAAAATATTACCACCAATCATGATCCTTTGTTCTGGTTCACATTCTAGCAATAACTCTATAACTTTCCTGTCACTGTCCTATTGGTCATGCCTGCTCACAAAATTTAACTCTTCAATGTAGAACACATTCTTACCAGTCACAAGGCTTATTAGCAATCAAATAAGTCAGATCCTTATGATCTATTTGCATTCATCAACAACCAAGGAACAAATCAAAAACAAATAAGTTAAAACTGTCATACTGTCTTTGTCTAGACCCAAACTCTGTTGCTAATAACTTTTGAACCTGACATAATTTGGAAAATCGCTCCGGTCTAAATCTTAAAAACTTGGATATAAACCACATATCAAACGTTCAGAAAAATCCAACGGTTCAGTTGCAAGATATGACCCCCATACTGAGGCCATATTTTACTGTCACAACAAACAAAATTTCTGAGTTTTGCCCGCTAGGACATCATTGTTCTTACACCATACAAATCCAAACAATATGAGATAAAACACATTTTGAAGAGAATAGAGTCTACTACTCAATTCCATGGCTTTAGAATTTTCCAATGGTCAAATCTAAGATTATTATCAAACCCTCTTTGACTTCTATTTCACCAAGGGTTTCATGACAGTCTTATCAAATCTTATTGGATCTCTTAAGAGATGTAACGATAGTTCACCAAACCAAGTTAAGAACAAATCAATGTCATCATAGTCCATTACCATGTATCTTTTCATGGTTATTCAATCTATTTACTATGAAGAAGAAACTCTGAAATAGATCGAAACATGACTGTGTAACAGGATAATCAACAAAATCTGTACTAAACACACAAAAATCTTCATTAAAACTTCATATGAATACTTTACATAGACTTTAGATGGAGTTTCTTCTCCATGCCTTGCTTCCCAAACTCCAAAACGGATTTATACAAGCCAACACACAACTGTCCTTATTGTTTCCTGCAGGAAATATGTGGACAGTCAGAGGTGCTTTTGTTCATACTTGCTTTTGCACCTCCAAACTGACCTCCCTCTTTATGCTCGACCTTGGAAGAGATTTTTATAGACTTTTAAACTTCAATGACAGTTACAAACTGCTGAGACTGAACAAATTCCCCTTTGACAACTTCTTGTGCAACCATGGCCAGATTTTCTGGGGCAGTAAAGATGCGGGAAGCTTGTGATATCTTTTCAACGGCCAAGGAGGCTAAGATAAAATATAATTTCATAGCATAAAAGATATTGATAGATGGATTTTGCAGAGTGGTTTACCTTAAAACCACCCCTCAGTATTTCTCCGAGCTAAAAGAGAGTGGTCGTACTCCTAGCAGAGAAATCTAATCTTATTTGGTAAGGGCATATATCATACACGGTTTGGATTGGCAAATATCCAAGAAGCTATTACATGAAATGGGGTTGATGGGACATTCCCATGCTCGAGATACTCAAAGTTTTGCTGACACTGCAAATAAATTGCTATGTTACCCTGAGTTTTTGGGATGGGGTGACGGGGAAACGGGTTTCCGGGACGGTTTTTTTTTAAGCCAGAACAGGGGACGGCAGGGGACGGCTATATATATATATTCATGAATTTTAGAATTACATAACATTGTCACATTCATCATAGCAACATAATTTAAAATTATCAATTCCATTCATCAAATCAACATAGAACATAGCATCAAATCTAATCATCATCTAAGAATACTAAAGTCTAAGAATAGGAACATAGGAGAAGAATTGAATTTATTGTGCCAAATCATTACTAGACAGGTAGCAGCCATCTTGTCTGGGTAGTAATCAACTACAACAGTGTATTTCTGGGCACTTATTGCTGCTATCAGAGCATTATCAAAGTTGGAAACAATCTGAGTATTCAACCCAGTGGCATTCATTTCCAGGCCTGCGATATGAATATCAAATAGAAGTATAATTTACAGTCATTTTCAGTTCTAGTTTGTTGAACAGAAGTTTGAATTTTCAGTCATAGTTGGATGCTAAGTTTGTAATGATTTCCAAAAAAATAAACTTTCAATATATGTTATGTTAAACATAACATATTTTATTATTTTAACGACTTCCAATGCGTGCGGCCTACGAATGGGCAAAAAATCGCCAATAATTACTGATTTTTTGAATTAAATCTTATTTTGAATCAGAAACTTCAAGCAGTCCCCGGGATGGACAGGAAACGGCTACGCAATCCCCGGGACGATCAACGCCAGTTGGAAATGCGTTGACCGTTTCCGAAGTTTCGGGGATGCATTTTTGATTTTCCTACCTGGGTGGGGACAGCTTGGAAACATTTCCGGCCGTCCCCAAGTCCCCGAAATGGGGACGGTTTTGGAAACGCAAGGCTTAGGGCAGGAAACGCGTCCCTGAGTAACATAGATAAATTGGAAGAGAAAGAATTACTAGCAGAAGCATGTTGTATCATTAGATAGTATGAATATAATTGTGCTTCTTGTCTGATATGAGTCAGCTCTTGGATGAAACTGGCACAGCTAAGGAGTTTTTATTTGACTTCACAAGATGAAATCCAATCATGTCTTTTTGGTTTTTGGGTTAGCATGCGGGAATCTCCATTGTAGGAAATTTAATTTGATTTCTATTTATAATTACAATGTTGATAAATTGCAGTACTATGATATTGAGATTTTGAACAACGATAAGTTGTGTATGGTTCCAACTTGCAAGCTTTGTGTTCCTCAAATGAGGGATATTTATAAAGTTATATGATTTTGAGTACAGTATTGATAGACCAATTTCATTTTCTGTATATAAATGATTACTGGGAACTTAAAATTAGAACATTTGAATGCACATGCTTTGCAGATTTTATGCCCTAAAAAGACAAAAACCAGATGAAGGCAGGTTGGCTTGCATAATTTTGTTGTCATTCAAGATTGTCTTTTTAAAATTTTTTGGAGGAGGTGACTGCTAATTTTTAGTAAAGGTGGGATCTATTTATCCTTTTCATATTCAAGATGAGTCCAAAATCTGTTTTTCCCAAGCTATGCATTTTGTGATTCTATGCCCTTGGAGCATTAAATTCATTGTCAATAATTTGGCTGAGCGATGCTTTACAGACCCTCAGCCTTTTGAGATCATTTTTTGTTAAGTAAAATAATTTCTTATAATTAGACGATAGATTATAACATGTTCCCATATGGTGAGCCCTGTAGCAAACTATCATAATGTGATTCAACTTTGAGTGTTCCCATCATGATATTACTTCATCTTCTTGTTCAACATAGAGTACATATGAAAAGAGAAATGTGCTGCTATTTCTTCTGGTCTGACAAAAAAGACAACAATAAATATGGTTCAGAATTTTTCACTTTTCTGGTGTGTATGTTTGGTTGATATCAGGCTACAATAGTTTTAAAAAGTAGAACAAATCAAGAAGCTAAAAAAGATCTGGAAGATAAGGAATCTGCTAGGTTCTTGCAATAGATTAGAACCAAAATACATAAATCAGAATACTCACTTGGATAGTGTATAGTTATACAAGATGCCATAGCCAATTCATGTCTAGCCAGGCATACCAAATAGGCTTTGAAGATATGCACTAGATCATGAAATAATTACAAAAGTTGAGCATATCATATACGAAAAGACATTTCCAGTGAACTGCTAACATGCAGTAAAAGACCTCAAGTCTAGATATATTATGATAAAGTGTTATTAATACATTCTTAATATCTATTAACTTCGAATGTTTTCCAATGCTAAATACATCATACATCCTTTATCTTTGACATATTCTGCCCGTAATCATCCATTGAAGATGTGGCTTTGGTGGTTCTCGTGATTGCCAAAAAATTAGTGGAAATGCACAAGGAATTTATCACCTACAAGAAAATATTGAAATGCTTTATGTTAGAGCTAATCTTTCTAGGCCTCAAAATTATAGATTAGGCTGAGTTTTTCTCGTGTTGCATTGGCTTTGTGTTAGCCCATCTTATATATAACCGATTTGAGATTGTCTAAGTGGATTTTCCGTGAGTCATATTTTTTGTCCAAAGGTTGCCTTGTGCAGTCCAAAAATCTCAAAGCGTGGAGTCCATTTAGATTATTTCTTTAAGTTTTTGATTGTTGTTAGAATTTTAAAACTGTGTAGTGTCAAAAATTGGATAACATTGGAATCTGACTCTGTTTTGTGTCCATTTCTCTAGTGTTTCTTGTAGGTTCATTTTATCCCTTTGCATCAGACTCTCTATTTTAGAGTGCCTGGGCCTCCTTTCTTGTGGTCATTTTGTCATGTCACCTTTGGATTAGCCCTATGTTTTTCTAGTCTCTCACCATTTCTTAGCATAAATTATTCAATCACCAGTGCTCAAATGAGAGTTTGTGCATCACGCCAGCATCCAACAACAATTTTTATTTGGGGATTGCTTTCAAACATTTTCTCACTCATCACCTTCCCAGGACAATAGAAACAGGTCAGGATGATTTTTATCGTTCGTCATCTTCCTCTTCACCACTCTTCTCATTTTTGAAAACTAAATTTTTATTTGGGAAATCTCTCACACATATCTCAAGAGTATCTCTCAAGCTCTCACACAACACTCAGGTTTCTATCTCAAGCTCTCACATAACACTCTCAAGTGGCTTCTCAAGTTCTCTCAACTTCTTATGAAATATTGTTCTTTCATTATTATTGGAAATATTCTTTTCTTGGGCCTTTGAGCACCTTTAGAATATGACATCCCCGCTCTTTCATTTTAGTTACATTATTGAACACTTAATTTGATCATTCCCAAACACACTTGGATATGACCACACACCCACTATTTTATTTATGTTTCTCTATCTTGGTTGTTTTGGTGGTACAAATAGTAAAAAACAGATTTGACTAAGGCTAATCTCTAATTAACCCCAAACATATTTTTATCTTTATTTGTAGGGGCTTTAGAAACACTTAATTGCACAATAGTTTGTAAGTGTGTCAATTCATTTTTTTCCATTAAATCATTTAAATCACGTTATTCATTTTATCTCTTTATATCTCTATCATCTAGTATTTGTTGGTGCTTTTTTGTGTCTATTCTTTCAATCTAATTAAATCAAAAAGTTGTTTTCACAAATTTTGGGCATTCTTTTGCATTTTGTTCATACAGACAATAGTGCTATGTGCGGATGTCCATATAATGCACTGGCGTCCTAGATAGAGGCTTCCAATTTTCAACCCCAACTTCTCTATCATTTCTATTTTTTTATATAGTTTTCTTATTTAAGACGTTCTTTAAGAAGCTAAAGGCTGTTGATATTTACTTTCAATCCTGCTTAGCTTTGCAAACACAAGGTTCATGGTGAAATCTTCCAATCAAAAATTGAAAACACAAGAAAGCAAAAATAGGCACCACACCAATGATACCTAGGTATGCTATATTTATTTATTGCAAATGGACTTTCCCTTTCCTTTGCACAATCACTCAACGTTTCTATTTTTATTTAAATTTAAAAGCACCATTAGTTCTACAGGGTAAATCACTAACCATTTTTTCCCTACCAGGTATGGTGCTATGGAAGCCCAGATAAAGGCTTTCTTTGATTCTATAGACAAATAATGGACTAAGCAGAAACTAGTAGGGGAACTTGCAGGTTTTTTTGTTAGTACTCGTACCTAGGGAGGATGTTAAGAGACTACAACGTAAGTTTTTCTGACACTTGGTCCTTTGTATGGTATCTGTTAGTGTTTATGAGTTTGTGATTTTACATTATCGTTTAGGAATCATATGTTTGGGTTCCTTATTCTAGTTTTTGCATTCACCGAGGGATCAGTGTGCTAGTAATATGTTATACTGCTACTTTCTTTGTGCTTGGTCTCTACCAGACCTTAACGTACACAATTCCATTCAAAATCATGTTCAATCTCATGTTCATTGTCACAACCCTGGCTACAAATACTCGTCCAGTAAGTATTATGTAGAGAGATAAAAATTTCACAATTCATAATAATAATTAGATTTTTTTCAAATAACTATGTAAGTATGTTTATCAATAATACTCATTTAATTAGTTAGTTTTACATTGTTCAGTTTCCTGTCATTTTTAGATGTCTAGCCATCTTCCTTGCGCGCCTACAAATTATCTCTAAATCCATAACTTGGACACATGTTAAAGATTTTGATCTGGGTCTGCAAATCTACCTATGACTTTTTTGTCATTCTTATGTTGTGATTCATGTGCCTTTTCCTCCATTATATATTTTAAAAACTTTCAAAAGGGTGTGTCTTGATCTTCAACTTGGTTTCTATATTGACATAATAATCTTTTTTGATATCTTATCCTATAGCATTTTTTTCATTCAAGAGGCCTCTAGAAAACTGTACAACTCCAAATATTGATGTTGTTGACATCTTTGCAGCTCTAAATATTGATGGATGTGTTGATAAGGAAAAAACTCTTTGTAAGTGCATTCCATTCTTCATCTTCTATGAAATATATTGGTTAATTTTTTAATAGATAGATGGAGATTGTTTTTAAGGTATTCATTGGTTTTTGGAGAGTAAGTTGGTGATGCATTGGATTTAACTATCATTGTTTATTTTCTACAAGTTGTATTTGCTTCTTATGCTTCTTATTATATTTTCTTGAAATTTTCTACTACATATGGGGGCAACTTACTCTAAGAACCCGAGGAATATTAGCTTTGGTCTCTATGTATGTTGTCTTTGTGAATGTTTTTTCTTTTAGATGAATATTAGCACATATAAACTAGCTTATTTTTTTCTGTTCGTAGGGCCCTTGTTTTTTTTAATTTTTGTTTGGAGGTTATTCTCTATGGTTCACATTCTTCATGGCTCTTCTGATTTATGTCAAGCATTTTTTTATGTAGGTGATCTCTTCATGTGATAACTTACTAGATATATTTCTAGTTAATACCTTGAGAAAAATCTATACAATTCTAGAATATGTTTTGCGTCTCCTAGAATAATGCTATCAAAGTTGGGGTTATTTGATGCACAAATTATGTTAGCATATGAATGAATTTCCAACTAAACAACAAATGTAGGATGGAGTGCTTATTAATTCTACACTAAAGCTATCGATTTCTCTAGATAATCTTTTGGACTAAGCAATGAGAAGAAAGAGGGTATGGCTTGAATATAATCAAAGTTTTGTGGTCAACACTTAAATCTAGATGCACTAGCAGTGTCTATATCTAATTTAGGTAGCTAACACAATACTTTGATGATCAATAATGCATTCATTGATTTGGTGTATCATGTGATAAGAAATCTAATTACTCTATTTACAAATTTACCATGTGCATGATAACTTTTATATTCTCAAGTCATACTTGGTCCACTTTAACATGTTGGCCTTATATATTTCTACCAGGTTATGATGGGGGGAGCATCTTCACTTTTAGAAATTCAAAACTACTTGAGGTATTGAAGTGCTCCTCTTTGTTGATGAACTACCATTTGAGACAAAACTCAACTATAAAGTTTGTAATTGGAAATATGGACTCCTAAATTGAAATATTTCATATATATCTTATTCTTCTATTCCACTATTCTTTAGCTGCTTCAGATAGTAATTCATGCTTCTTGTTCATATTTTCTCCTACTTCGATGCTAAAATAAGGGCCAGTATCTATACTAGTCAAGATTGTGGATTCAAAACTATGGGAAACATGATTATCTAGATTTACATTTATGGTTGGACCATCAGATTGGGTAATAATTATAATCCTTTTTGATGATTTTACCTCGTAGATTTTTTTTAGATAAATGTTTTATTGAAGTAACATTACAAAGAGGTTGCAACACCATTACAAAGAGAGGTTGAAACTTCTGCTAGAAGCTTGTGGAGCAATTGCAATTCCTATTTCCGAAAAGAATGAAAGCATGTATGTATGGAGTACCTATGTCTTATGTCTCTATATTTCTATCCCCATTTTGAAATAAATAAAATGCTTATTAGTTCTTAATTTTCTAGTGTGATGTCAGTAGACTTATTTTCCATTAAGTCTACATACATCATACATTTAATTAAAGATGATTTTTGTTTGTACAATGCATTTGTATATTCTTGATAAAATCAAAAGCATTATTTCTCCAAGTTTCTTGGATAGGACATTAGGAGAGTGATATGTAGTCAACTATTATGATTGCGATTGCTGCTACAAACACTTGTCCAATATGAGGTAATGGATTGCCTCTACAGATGTGATGCCTAGGCCTTGGAGTCCCAAACAAAAGTAATGTAGTGGAGATTATGGTTGCTACACTAGAGACCTAGAATCCTAATGGCCGCATGCCATTATTCTCAAAGTAACCAAGTACTATGTTAGAAAATAGAGGACCAAGGTTGAAAGTGAGGTAGAACCAGCTAAAAAAAGATACTTTTATTTTTTCTTCTGTTTCATCTTCTTCATCAAATTGATCCTAACAATTTCACCTCACAAAAAACCTTTCATCTAACAATCCTAAATTTTTTACCTTATAGAAAACATTTCTTCTTATTGCCCTTAGAAAAGCCTTTAAAATGTTGTAACACAAAATTATTTACATTATGCATCATGCCACAATTTAAAAGGTACTAGCTCAATGGAAGAACACTTGCTTTACAAGCAAGAGGATGGTGGTTCGATTCCATCGTGTCCTAATACGACTAAATTAAGGACTAAATATATGACTAAATTAATGACTAAATTAACGACTAAATATATGACTAAATTAATGACTAAATATATTACTAAATTAATGACTAAATATATGACTAAATAAATCACTAGCATGACTAAATCAATGAGCAAATCAATGACTAAAATAGTTTAGTCATAAATTTGGTCGTGAGAAAAATGATTGGCAATAAACTACTAATGGTCACATGACTAAGTTTAGTCATTTATCTACAATTTTTAGTAGTTTATTTAGTCATAAATTGTTGTTTCTGTACTAGTGCTCTAAAGCTTTTCCATTCATGGCTTTCAATGCCTTTAAGAGTGGTTCTTTAAGCAATATGGGGTTTGGTTTTGGAGTTTTGTCCTCCTCAGGGATCTCCTTCTCCTTTGCCTCTCTCCAATCTACTTTGGCACTGACTTCTTCGGCCTTCAATTGTACTTCACCCAATGTTTGTTCTAATTGGGCTATCTTCTCACTTAATGTCATGCCTAGATTTCCTTAGGCAAAAACACAACTATTTTTTTTTAAAAAAATATTAACATAAATAAATAAGAACATTACTCTTCCTACTAGTTACAGCTTCAATCAAAGAGATACAACAAAAAACAAATCCCTCTTTTTTTTTTTGTTACAACTTGGATGTATGTCACTTCTTACACACACTACAAATCTTTACAAGGAGACTCTATCTTACAAGATCTTTCAAGAAGAAATAGATGACACAATGACTTATATTACAATTTTACAAGGTACACTTTACAGCCAATACCACAATGAGCGAATTCACAAACATTGCATTCTTTCATAGCCTTGGTTTGGTCCAACCAAGATATCTTAAAAAAAACTTGCAAGAAAACAAAACCAACTAGCAAAACCATGGTACTCTCCTCCCTACCATATGGCATCATGAGACCTCGTAGATCCTAGCCAACCCTCGAGCAAGGGGAAATCAAGCCAACAAGAATACCCATACATCCCTCAAAGATTGCACACTTCACATTACTTCATGAAACAACAACATATATGTCATTCTTTCCCTCACACAAGGATTACAATAACTTTTTTTTTCTTACATGACCATTCACAACAAGGATCTAATAAGAACCACTCAATAAGAAGGAAATAAGAAGTTCAAGCAAAAACAACCATGGTTCATCTTTAGCTCACCTAACAAACACATTTCCCACTAGGACACAAGAGATTCAAAACACTTTGTCCACACAATACTCTCATGAATAATCTCAAGGGCTTACATAAAGCATAACAACAACTCAAAACACACATACAAAATGAAATACCTTCCTACTCATATGAACTCATAAAAATGCATAAACTCCATTAATGGAGGTTGAGGTGCACATACCTTCAGCTGAAGTTATGGTAGATAGATCTAATGAGTCTTCCATTTCTTCCTTTTTGCTTCTCTAACTTTCTCCTAGCTCCTAGATTGTCTCCAAAGTTGGAGAGTGGGAGATTGGGCAACTCCATCCAAGTTTGCCACTAAAATAGGCTTCTCACACTCTCCCATGCCTTTGGGAGAGTTGTCAGCTTCCCATTGGGTGACCTTCCCAAAACCCTACAACTTTCCTAAGGTGGTACTACAAAAAGGTGCATGGGGAAGAGAGTTGGAAACTTTTTGACTCATGAAGTTTCACATGTGAGTTTTTGATTTTCGTCATTTGACAAAAGCCCACTTTTGGAGGGCTTCCCAAGGTGACTCTAGGGTGTCCTATGGTTAAAAAGGACCCTTACCCATAGGTGTAACCCATGGGCCTACTATTTTGTGAAAAACAACTCCCTAGGGGTCAATTTGACCCCTCAAAACCCCACCTAAAAGTGAAATTCGAGATTTAAGGAGATGTGACTTCCCATGTGTGTCCTAACCAAGGTAGAGGTATGGGGAAGACCAATTTGTACTAGAGTTGGATGGTGACAACTTCCTTATTACCAAACAAATTTAAAATGCAACTAAATTCACATTACAAGTGTCATAGACAACTCCAAAACACATCACTTTCTTACTTGGCAAGGTCCACAATTAAACAAAGAAATGACAAAATTAAATACACACATAACCCCCTTTCTTTTAAAAAAAATAAGACACATCACAATAGGCCTAGTCCTCCTTTAGGACACGAATTTGGTGTCATGGGAGGCACACACAGAATAGCTTGATTTCCCCTTTCCATGGTTTTAGTCCTGCACACTCAATGTAATTATTAGTATTCCCATAATAATCAGAGCATGATCAAAATACAATTAAAACTTAACTTTCATTTTATCAATACACTTTCAAGTTAGGTAATGAGTTATCCTCTAAGGAATCCATCAATTCTCTTATGTTACTAAATTTCAAAATGCTTCAAATTACAATTAATCCATAATTCCAATCTATGAAATCATCACTATTTGCTTTATTGAACTAATCTTATTCTATCAAGATATTATAATCTTCTCAATTCCCAAAAGTAAGATTTAATTTTGAATAAACATCGTGACCTAAAGCTAAAGTCACATAATTATCAACCCTTCATTATTAATCCTACCTCAGGGTATACTAGGGACTATGGTAAAATAGTTATCAATGCTATTTCAAACTTCTCATTTTAACTCAAGATTAAGTAACCTAACCATTCATTGCAGTTTCACCTCTAGTTCATAGCAGTTAATTGTCTAATCTGATTTGTCAGGATGTTCCAATTCTACAATAATAAACTTTGAACAAATTGAATTAACTATTAAATCCATAATTATATGAAAGTGAAATAAGAGTTTCATTTGTACATCATTTCCTAGCTTAACCATAATTATTCATTAGGGCAATATTTTAATCCATATAAGCTCCTTATTATAATTTCTGATGGAATTTCCAAGCATCTTAAAGTAATATTAATTCTATCATGTAAGCATAGGTTTACACCTTCATGTTCTAATACCACAATAGTTAACTAAAGGTAATATTACTTCAAAACTATATCTTAAATTAACATATTCCGTGAATTCATTTGAAGATGAAATCTATTCTAGTTAAGTTGACGAACTACAGTCAAGATATCTAATAACTTCACATAAAATCTACAGAAATTTTTGCAAGAAATAACAGTAGTGCTTACTAAAGCGTTCTTACCAAGATGAGGGAAATGGAGGGGTCCTACACTTAACATCCTATTGTCTAATTCTTGGTCCTCAACCTTCTTGGCTAACTCCACATTGGTCACCATGATTGAAGACCCACTGGATTCACAATCTGCCATGCACTATGCAATCCGAAAAACTTTTGGGGCTCTGATACCAATCTGATAGGGAGGTTGGGAAGAGCTAGTCACAAGCCCTTACTCTTGGGTTCACCTAGTGACCCTCAGGTGTATCCACTGACACCAATGACCTATAGGATGCCTATGGTGGCTCAATCCTCTGGTCCTATGGCCAACCAAACTACCAACACTGATCAATCAACACAAACACACATTCTTGGCACTTAGCACTTCCATACACCTAGTGACCCTTAAGCTAGAGTAAGGGTGTAGCACCTCCAAATGAACTAGGGAACTTGTAGAGGTTAAAAGGTGTTGGAAAGTGTCTTAAATGATGTTCTTAAACATGTTTCAACCTTCACTTCATCAATTGTCTCTACTAATCTCATACTTCCTTTGTAATTTAGGGCTACAAGGAAGAGCCCCAATTAGGCCTCCTCTCCGAGAAAATAGGGCATTCCTCCCGATTTCTTCCAAATGAGCTTGCAAATAAATTATGGATCCTCACAACATGAGGCAATGTCTCAAGGATTTTTGGGGTTTTGGGTCCCTCCCAGGCCGTACAATCCCCTAACCAAATATAGGTTCTTTTGGTAGGTTTTAGGCCTTTCTCTAATTCAATGAAGTGTCTCTAAGCTTTAGGTGATCAAATGGATTGATCACTCTCTCTCCTTGCATCTAGATCTTGGAAATGAACATATCCAAGACCTCCAACTCCTAAAACACACCTTCCATCTCTCCTTTACAAGTTATTCTTCTTCTTTGCTCAATCCTTCCTAGCCGAGCTCACCATAGCTTGCATAGGGCTGGATTGTAAAAATGCTTTGCGTGCACACCAGGGCCACTCCTTCCATATATGTTACATACATGGAGTCTACTCACTATCCCCAAAAGGTCGTACAAATTGGACAGTGGGATAGTGAGTTAGACCCTCATGTTCTCAGCTCTCCTGGTAGGAACCAGTGAACATAGATTTATTGAAGAATTCAAATCAAACTAGTAAATGAAAAGTAAACCCTAATCTAATTGCGGAAAATGAATATAGGTCCACACACTAACATCTAACATCCATCATGAGACCAGGTCTAGTTCAACATTCCTTTCATTAATTCACTATTCATACAAATCTAATCCAAAAACTAGAATTGTGCACACTTCCAGAATAAACCTACCATACAATCCTCCTTCCAACATCGGGATTTGATCCAAGGGTTGCTTATATAGCCTTAGGTTAGGCTTAGGAAGGTTTAGAGCACTTAAGCACCGAGTAAGGTCTTAAGGCTTAGTACACTGAGCAACTTTTCAAAAGTTTCAAAAGTCGCTAAGCAACTTTTACAACAAACATGACAACTTTTTCATTTTCGCTTCCAAATGGACTTAGGAAGCTACCATGGAGTCCTAGAACACACCTAGGCTCTAAAACTTATTTTGGATGCTCAAAACCTCATTACCACAGCCTGACATCACATCACACTATTTCCAAGAGAAGGACTACAAGACTTCAGCCTTCTACCTATAACCTAAGGACCTCAAATCCGAAGTGGATTCCAAGACATGGTCATCATGACCTTAGGGAAATCCTTACATGTCAAAAGGCTTAGAAGTCAAACAAAATTAAGGGTTCTCCTATACCATTACACATAACTATCATGAATAATTGAATTTCCATACGCGCTCTGAACCATAATCTCAGGACACACTATAGAACAAGTCCTTAACTCCACATAGCTTGATCTGCAATTCTCCACTTGCGCTAATACAAACATTGTCTGCTTCTTTGCTATTCTCCAGTAGATCAATGTGTTGACATCAATGACAAACATAGTCATGAATGCAATAGACAACTGCTATGGGACTACTCTGAATACTCCCCCATAGGACATATTCAACATTCATTCCTAACACTTAGGTCTTAATTAGGTCTTAAGGGTCTTAGGTCTCAAGGGTCTTAAGGGTCTTAGGTCTTAAGGGTATTAGGTCTTAATGGTATTAGGTCTTAAGGGTCTTAGGTCCTATTAGGTCTTAAGGGTCTTAATTCTAGGTATTATTAGGTCAAAAGGGTCTTAATTAGGTCTTAAGGGTATTATTGGGTCTTAAGGATGTTATTATGTCTTATTAGGTCTTAAGGGTCTTAATTACGTCTTAAGGGTCTTAATTACGTCTTATTAGGTCTTAATTGGGTCTTATTAGGTCTTAAGGGTCTTAATAGGTCTTAAGGGTATTAGGTCTTAAGCGTATTAATTAGGTCTTAAGGTTCTTAATTAGGTCTTATTTGGCCTTAAGGGTCTCAAATAGGTCTTATTAAGCCTTAAGGGTCTTAATTAGGTCTTATTTTGTCCTAAGTGGTCTTATTAGGTAGATTAAGTGGTCCTATTAGGTCTTAAGGGTAGTATTATGTCTTGTTAGGTATTATTATTTCCTATTAGGTATTATGGGTCTTAAGGGTCTTAAGGGTCCTATTATGTCTTATTAGGTAAATTATTAGGTCCTATTACGTCTTAAGGGTCTTAATTATGCCTTATTGGGTCTTAAGTGGTCTGATTAGGTAGATTAAGTGGTCCTATTAGGTCTTAAGGGTCCTATTATGTCATATTAGGTCTTATGGGTCTTATTATGTCTTAAGGGTCTTAATTAGGTCTTAAGGGTCTTAAGGGTCTTATTGTGTCTTAAGGGTCCTATTATGTCTGATTAGGTAAATTATTAGGTCCTATTAGGTATTAAGGGTCTTAATTAGGTCTTATTGTTATAAGATATTTATTATAGTAATATTTGTAGGAGATTTATGGGTCTTAAGGGTCTTAATTAGGTCTTATGGTTCTTAAGGGTCGTAAGGGTATTATTAGGTCTTAGTTGGTCTTATTAGGTATTAAGGGTACTATTAGGTCATATTAGGTCTTAAGGGTCTTAATTAGATATTATTTAGGCTAGATGTCCTATTATTAGGGTCTTAATTAGGTATTCATTAGGTCTTAAGGATCTTAAGGGTTTTAATGGTCTTATGAGTCTTAAGGGTCAAATGGGTCTTAAGGTTCTTAAGGTTACTGTAATCACCTAAAAATGGACAAAGACAATTAAGTAATAAATCAAAGCAAATCAAAGCAAATCAAAGCAAATCGAGGACAAGATCAAAGCAATTGAATCCAAACAATTATTTAGCCAATAAAAAATAAAATCAAGTCTTAATTCAAGATAAATAAAAATTGAGAGCATTTTAATCCAGTGAAATCAAATCAATGTGCAATTAATTCTATTAATTGTATAGTTTTGAATTAAATCAAATTCAACCCATTTAAGGGGTACATGGCAAAATAAATCAATTAAAATCAATTAATAAATCCTAATTTCTCTCAACAACCAAAAGGGGAGGAAATTCAATCAACCAATAGGATTTGAGAAATGCATTCACATGGATCAAGCTAAATTCAATCTCAATCACTCAAAGTGAAAGAGAATCTTGTCCACCCATCTTGTCTACTTGTCCCAAGCTTTGAGGATACAATATTTAAATTGTCTTCAAAGGGTGGAACCAAAGATTCAACTCAAGCTTAATCATGATCAACACAACTACACCCCCTACCCTTGCATAAATCTATAAAAGGAAGGCTAAAATCAATCATAATTCATAACCACACATCTAAGAATTGCATAGAACCTCTTGCATTTTATAGCTAGAAAGGCAATTTAGGAGCAATTTAGCATTTCAATTTGAATTAATTGTTAGCATTTTCTTTATCACTATCATTTCTCATTCTAGGAGTGTCATTAATGGTAGCTCGCTGAGAGCTTCACATTAACACTCCTAGTTAGAGAGCCATAGGATGCTTAATTGATCTTTCATTTGCTAAATAGTTGCTATATTGTGGTTTAATTAGTTTCTATTTCATTTATTGTTCAATACTAATTCTATGAAGGTACATTTCCTTGTACACAAAATGGCGCCCACCGTGGGGCAGTATGCTTCACTTTTCTAATCTCTCAGAATTCTTCATTTATTGTTCAAATTTTTGCATGTTTAACTCTTGGGTTTTTCAGGAAATAATGCTTTTGACAGCTCAAACGACGCTTTTGCACAGTTAAACAATGCTTCTGAGCACTGTTTCAGCACTTCTACGATAATTTGTGCGCATTTACACTGATCATAAGCGCTTTCAAATCTTTCTGCTTTCTGTCTAATATTCTCACAGTGCTTTTTCCCTGACTACCGAGCGCTTTTGTGGATTTACTTAGCGCTTTTACTTGATTTTTACCACCTTTTCTCAATTCCGCAACACTTTTACTCTGTTTCTGCACTTTTGAGTAAACCTGTGAAAATTTAAATAGTGCTTTTAAACAGATTAACATCACTTTTAAATAGTTAAATAGCGCTTTTAAGCATTACGACAACACTTGTGAGTAAATTGTGAGTTTTTATAATCTAATTGTGGTAAAATGATTTATATGTTTCTGTAGGATGTTTGACCACAGAAAAGCAAAAAATCCAGAGAGCAGATTTAACCAAGAAGGTAAGGCTTTGACTAGGAAAATCAAGAAAGAGAACATTGCTCATATCAAATCAGTCCTTGAGGATTCATAGCAGGAAAATCAAGTTTATGAAAATTATCTTAAGGTTGTAGAAGCATACAAAACTAAATTTGTGTCACTTAATTGGATTTTCTCACCTTAAATCAAGTTTTTCTTAAAATTTGCAAATAAGGCCTTAGATTCAATTCAATCTTTGCTTCTTCAATTTCATTTTTGGTTTCCTTTATTGTGGCTTTTTTTGTTGACTAACTTGTTGGAGGAAAAGCACATTGGAAAGGAATGATAGCCAAGGTAAGCTTAAAATGGAAAAAATCACTCAAAAATGCCCCTAGCCTTTGTTAGCTACAAGGAAATGTAAGCCTCAAACTAGTAAATTTTTCCCTTAAATAGTGGCATTTGGTGCTTTTAAGAATCTAGTAATTACAAAACAACCTATCTTTGTTTGGAATGCTAGCATTTAGGCCTATGCTCTTCACTTCTTCTAGTGAATCAAAATGCCAAAGGTGTTAAACTTTTTAATTAAGAAGGGTTGAGGAAATCAAGCACATAAAATCAAAGCCCCTTGTCTGTAGAAGAGAGTAGAAATACTCAATTCTCTCTAGTTAGTGGGCTAGTAATTGAACCTTGTTTATTGTGTTTGGGAAATTAAGGAAAAGTTAGGGATATGCTCTTCACCTTTTGGTGAATCAAATTCCCAAAAACTAGTTCTTAACTCCATTTCCTTGCTTTCCATGAATATGCTAGAACATTAGTGGACTTGCTTCCCGAGATTTGCCTTAAAAGGGCCGGTGAGAGGGACAACCCAAAGTGGGATACACTTGCTTTTGCCATGAGAATCCAACCCGCTATAAAACAAAATGCATACATCCTTAATGGGGTGTGTGACAAAAGGATACTAAATTTTTGAACTTCCTCGAGTAGTCCTCACAGATTGCGCAAAACTCCGATATACCGGTGGTGGGAAGCCCCTTAACATACTTGGGGGATGAAAGTTTAGGATCCATTTTGAACGGAATCTATATTAAATCCTTGATAAAATAGCAAGACCACCTTTTTAGAGCCACATTTACGAGCCAAATCTTGAGCTAGGTAGGTGCTTGAAGTTTCTTTTTGTGCAAAACCTGTGATAACATACTTTCAAAAATCAAACATTTTGTGTTAGTGGGTAAAAAAAGACAAGTGTATGCGTGATTGTTGTGTTTGAAATACATAAACAAGTGAGAGAAATATCCGTTGAAAGTTCATCTTACATTTTTAATCTCTTCAATTTAAAATCAACAATTATCAAATCAAGGATCAATTCAAATCAAACCCTTGTTGGATGCCGGTTTCCACGTTGTCCCACAAACTTAGGGTATCTTTACAAGGAGATAACACTTGTGTTGCAAACGAAGGTCGTGAAGTTGAATACCAAAGTCTCTTCAAAGGTCAAGATCAAGGGGATATCTTCCCAAATTTATTTGAAGAAAGACTTAACAATATGGATCAAAATTCTGCCTTTTATGATCATCAACATGGATGAAACAATCATAACACCAACAATGCTAATCAAGCTCCTAAAGAAACACTTGAAGAAAAAGTTGAGAGAGAAGCCCAAGACCATGAATTCCTAGAAGTTATGGAGAAATTGATAGATAGGGATAGGGAGAAATTTTTCCTAAACCTAGCCCAAGCGGGAGTAAAGCTTCCCTATGACTATGATATATAGAGAAACTTAAAAAGGACCAAGAAGCAGATAACCCCATGAATGCTATGACTAGACAATTGAAAACCTTCCAAGAGAAAATTGATTCCATGAAAAAGGCGGTCAAACCTAAGCCCTTTTCTATTGAAGCTTTGTGTCCTTTTCCATTCGACAAAAGCTTAGTATGGTACCCTTTCCTTTCAATACCATTTTTCCTAAATATGATAAGTATATGGGTAAAACAGACCCACAAGACCATCTAAGGGAGTTTTGTGCCTTAAGCATTGAGTTCATGCACAATGATACGTACCTAATGAGACTCTTTTCTAGGAGCTTAGGAGGTCCCGCCATGGAGTGGTTTTCAAAGTTACCCCAAGGAATAAAGACCTTTGAGGAGTTAGCCTCCAAGTTTGTAACCCACTATTCCTATAATATTGAGCATGAAATCATGATGCTCAAATTGTGTGATACCAAATAGAAAGATGGAGAATCCTTCTTAGGATTCCTACAAAGGTGGAGGACCATTTTTGCAAGGTATCCACGAAGTATCCCTGAGAAAGAGAAGATGGAAATCTTCACGAACAATTTGACCAGGGAAATGAATTATTGATTACAGCTCCAATGTCCCCCAACATTTGAAAAACTTATCGAAAATGGGATCAACATTGAGGATGTATTGGTAAAGAGAGGAGAGATAAAATTATTTAAAGATAACAAATCCAATACCAACAACAATAATAATAATTATGTCCCTAAATATGTTAACAATCAAGGGTCCAATAATCACAATGATAAACCAAAGTTATGGATAAAGAATAATAACAAAAATCTTGTGAACGATGGAGTTTTGGAGGCCCACAACTTGAAGGCAACCCCTTTTAACTTATCAAGTGGAGCTAATTCTTCAAATAATGTAAATCAAATGAATAAAGCTCCCTTTAATTCCAATAATTCCAATAAAAATTCCAACAATTCAAACAAAAATGCTAATAATCCCTATAATAATGCTAATGGAAATAAGCCCAAACCCTTTTACTCCACTTATAACAAGAGAAAATTCACCTTTTTAGGTGAACCCTTGGAGAACGCATTAAGGACCTTGATTGCTAACAAGATCATCATAGTACCCGATTTAAGAGATTATGAACCTCAAGTTAAACCTAATTGGTGGAATGATTCCCATCATTGTGACTATCATCGAAATAGAGGTCATAAAACCAACGAATGCATGAGGTTGAAACACTTAGTACAAGATTTGATAGATGATGGAACTATCAAAATTGAAGGGCCTCAAAACAATGAGGATCATATGGCCTTGAAGAACCCCTTTTTGAACCATGAAAAGGGTGAGTCATCTAATGCCAATCAAAATCAGAAAAGAGGTAATGAGAAGGTCAACTTTGCTCATACTTACAATAACACGATCAATACTTTAAGTGAAGAGGATAATACTATAAATGTTATAGTAGTAAAGGAGAAATTAGGAGAAGCATCATCAAATGTTGTCACTAGGGGGCAAGCATTGAAAATCATTCTACCTACAAATGCTCCTAAAATTGTTCTATCAAACCAAGCTTCGACTTCATCATCAAAACAATATAACTTGGTGGATCAACTACAAAGAAATCCCTCTCAAATATCTATTCTTGAGTTGCTCAAATTATCACCAATTCATAAGGATATCTTGGAGAAAGCCTTATTAGAGACCAATGTGCCTCTAAATTTGGAAGTAGACAAGTTTCAAAATATGGTAGGACACCTCATTTTCCGAGCAAGATGACATGTCATTTAATCATCCTCAAAACTTTCCTTTGCACATAGAAGTCTTGATTCATAAGCATAGGGTGAAAATAGTCCTGATAGATGGAGGAGCCGACTTCAATATTTGTACCCTTAGCCTAGTGAAAGCCTTAGGATTTTCTAAGGAGGCTATTGAACCTAAGAAAAAGATAACTATTAAAGACTACAATGATGAAGAAAGAGCTTCCAAAGGAGTCATAGTCCTACCCATAAGAGTTGGTCCCATGCAAAAAGAGACCATTTGTCAAGTGTTAGATTTGAATTTGAACTACAAAATCTTGTTAGGAAGGCCGTGGATTCATGAAATGCAGGCCGTTCCTTCCACTTATCACCAATGTTTAAAGTTTCCTTATCTAGGGAAGGAAATAATGGTAAGTGGGGACTTAAACTCCTTCCGATATTGTAACAACATCAAGCCTATCAACGACTCTTTAGTCCCACACAATGCAAAAGGGTCTATACCTAATCAAATGGAGCAAGGGAAAAGTTCTAAGGACATCCCATTGTTGAAAGGAAAAGAAAAGATATAAAAGGAAATTGTTATTGAAGACATACCAAAACTCACTAACCTAGCTACATCAACTAAAGGAAAAGAGAAGGTTAGTGAGGATAATATTATTGAAAAAGTGAAAGAAGACCGAACCAAAGCTATTCAAGTATACACCAAAGAGGCCCACTATCAGAAAATGGACCAAATGTGATGAGCAATGCAAAATCAAGAAAAAAGGAGTAGGTGAATACTCCCTATCCATGATGGACTTACCCTTACCAGCTAAGTCCTATGGAAGACCCTCAAATCTACCCCATAAATATAATGATAACTTCGTAAGGGCAAGCACATCATCCGCCATGGATGAAGAAAACAATGAGATTCTAAATTGGTTATACAAAGATGATGAATCAAGTGCACATGTCAAACACATTCAAAATATAACTATTCCCACACATCAATATGGGAAAGGATTTCAAATCATGCAAAAGATGGGGTACAAAGGCCAAGGACCTTTGGGCACGAAGAATGAAGGACTCATTGAACCTATAGAAATGACATGGCGAGATAGCAATGAGAAGACATGATTAGGGTATCTTGAACAAGGGTACACCCAAAAACATTATCCTAAGGTCTATAGTGAGATATTGCAGTTAGAATCCCATAGTGATGAAGATTCTAATGATTGGGAATGGGATACGTTATCTGATGAGTCATGCCATGATAAGGGTATTGATGTTATTCATACCTACACTTCTACCAAGGATAAAGGACAAATAGCAGAATCAAGTTTAAATCAAGCATCTAGTTCAAATCAAGTGGTCCTAAATGATGTACCAAGCATAGAAATAGAGATAAATCAATGGGTAGGTGAACCCTACGTACCTTCATGGAGACCTACTATGGAGGAATCAAACGTTAGGTTTAATCCACATGACTTTTATCCAACAGAAACCTTAGAGGAGTCTAGTGAGGAAGACTTTGATCCTACTTCTTTAGAACATTTAGAAGAGGCACATGTCATAGACTTGAACGATACAATGTATGAACCATCAAATGAGGTCTTATCTTTAAATCCCATTGAACCAAGCATAAGTATTGACCCCTTAACTCTCATTCACCCGGAATTAATCAAATGGGATTCCATTGAACCAACCACCCTCCCAACCTTTTTAAATGACAATGTGGTGTCCCAATATCTCAATGCGGTTGAACCCTCTTCTACTATGGAATATCAGGAAGAAATGATAAAGGGGAGTATCCAAACTTTCAATCCACGAAAAAATGAAAAAAAAAAAAAGTAAAAAAGGAAAAGAATCAAGTGTTGAAAACCACGTTGTGGCAACATTAGACCCAAAAGAAAAAGAAATAAAGGATGTTTCCAAAGGTGAAAACCCAATCGAGGCACCTAAGGAAGGAAGTTTGGATGTTTTACTAGAACATTATGAAGAAAGATCTCCAATCTTGATTGAGCCTACATAAAAGATAAATATTGGGTCAAAAACTGAACCAAAGATCATCCACCTAGCGGCATCACTATCTAGCGAAGAAAGAACATAATTCATCAAGTTCTTTAAGGAAAAATAGGTTAACTTTGCATAGTCCTATGATGATATGTCAGGCTTAGACCCAAATCTGATAATGCATCATCTAAATATCAAAGAAGGAGCCAAACCTGTTAAGCAAAAGCTAAGGAAGATGCATCCGCATACAGCACTACTTGTCAAAGTGGAATTAGAGAAATTGCTAAAGGTGGGATTTATCAGAGCCATTGATTATGCCCAATGGATTTCCAACATAGTGCCAGTATCAAAAGCAGATAAGTCCATCAGGATTTGCATGGATTTTAAAGACTTAAACTTGGCGTACCCTAAAGATGACTTTCCTCTTCCAAGCATAGACGCCATTATAGACTTAACAACATGACATTCTATGTTCTCACTCATGGATGGATTTAGCGGGTATAACCAAATAAAGATAGCACCAGAGGACCAAGATAAGACAACATTTACATGTTCATGGGGTACTTTTTGTTGGAATGTCATGTCCTTTGGTCTAAAGAATGTCGGGGTAACATATCAAAGGGCCATGACCACAATATTCCATGATATGATGCATAAGTTCATGGAAGATTATGTAGATGACATATTAGCAAAATATCATTCAAGAGAGGAGCATCTACCAATTTTAGAGATTTTTTTTGATAAATTAGAGCAATTCAAAGTAAGGCTCAACCCTAAAAAGTGTGCATTTGGGGTCCAATTTGGAAAATTGCTAGGCTACATTGTATCAGCGAAAGGAATAGAGGTGGATCCCGCTAAAGTCAAGGCCATTATGGAGATGGAAGCACCTAAAAACATTAGCCAAATGAGGTCACTAGAAGGGAGAATTCAGTCCATCAGGAGATTCATATTCCAACTAGTGACAAAATGTCATAATTTCACCCAACTTTTGCATAAAGATACAATCTTCAAATGAGATGAAAAGTGTTAAGAAGCTTTTAACATATTGAAGAAATACCTCATAAACCCTCCAATCATGATGCCACCTATCAGAGGCAAGCCCTTGATCCTATATATTTCAACAACGGAGAATTCATTGGGGGCACTTTTGGCACAAAAAGATGAAATAGGCAAAGAAAAAACAATATAATACATAAGTAGAACCTTGGTCAAATACGAGTTGAACTATACATTCATCGAAAGGGCATGTCTGGCTATGGTTTTTGCTTCCCAAAAATTATGCCATTATATGCTAGCTCATAAGATAAGACTCATTGCCAAGATAGATCCTTTGAAGTATCTACTTAGTAAAACAACATTAAATGGAAGGCTAGCCAAGTGGGTTATGGTGTTGAGTGAATTTGACATTGAGTATGTAGACCACAAATCTATCAAAGGGAAAGTCATTGCTGACCAGTTAGCAGAAGCACCACTACAAGATGATCATCCCATTCAAGTAGAATTCCCGGATTCTGAGATTGTGAATGTTGAGGTAAAGACATGGCAACTATATTTTGATGGTTCCTACACTCAACATGGATCAGGAGCATGCATACTTCTAATCACCCCTCAAGGATCCAAAATTCCTAAATCCTACAAATTGCTATTTCCATGCACCAATAACATAGTAGAATATGAAGCCTTGGTTATTGGAATCAAGTTGGCATTAGAGTGGAAGGTGACAGGACTAAAAGTTTATGGCGACTCACAATTAGTCATTAATTAGGTTAATGAGGAATATCAGACAAAGGATGACAAGTTGGTGCCTGACAAAAACATGGTGGAAAATCTTAAGAAATACTTCATTCTTATTACATTTGAGCAAGTGCCAAGAGAAAAGAACAAAGCAACAGATGTAATGGCAACTTTGGCATCACTTCTACAAATGCCAGATCAAAGCGTTAGATATGAATTCTTGGTAGAAGAAGTGGAACAACCTGCATTTGACCCTACCCATCATTATACCATTTTATTGCTAACTACACATGAATCACCTTGGTATGGACCTATTTACACCTACTTAAAAGATCAAATCCTACCCATAGACCAAACCATAAATCAAAAGAAAAGCTTCATTCACCAAGCCTCTCGATATACCATAATTTCTGAAACATTATATTGTAAGGACTAAGAGTCCAGATGGAATGCTCCTTAGATGTCTAGAAGAAGAGGAATCAAATGTAGCCTTGTGAGAAATCCACGAGGGAATCTGTGGGTCACATTCGAATGGATTAAACCCTAGCTAGGAAACTTCTTAGGATAGGATATTTTTCGCCTATGATGGAGAAAGACGCTTGTAACTTTGCCAAAACTTGTAGAAAGTGTCAATTCCATGGAAACTTGATACATGTGCTCGCACAAGAGCTTCATCCGATGACAACACCTTGGCCGTTCTATCAATAGGGTCTAGATTTAATAGGAATGATTTATCCACCATCCTCAAATGGTCATAAATTCATCATTACGACAACGAAGTACTTTACCAAGTGGGTGGAAGCTGTACCCTTATCAACTGCAACGAGAAATCAGCTATCTTTGTTTATCCTAAATCATATCATTTGTAGATATGGCATACCTCATGCCATTATAACAGATAATGCAAAGCACTTCAAAAACAGATATCTAAAGGAGTTATGCACAAAGTTTCACATGATCCATCATTCTTCATCAATCTATTACCCTCAAGGTAAAGGACAAGTAGAGGCAACAAATAAAAACATCTTGAAGATATTGAAGAGAACGGTGGACAATTCAGGTAGAGATTGGCACATAAAAATAAACCAGACCTTATGGGCTTATAGAACAAGCATAAGAACGCCAACAGGAGCTACACCCTTTTCCTTAGTCTTTGGAACAGAAGTAGTTTTACCTTTGGAGGTAGAACTTCCATCCTTACGAGTATCTCTTCATGGTTGATAAGTGAGGAAGACTATAGAGTTGCTAGGCTGCATGAACTAGAACACCTAGATGAGAAACAACAACAAACATTTGATCATTTAAAGGTATATCAAAATAGAATGTCAAGGACTTATAACAAGCACATTAAGTCAAGAACATTTCAAATAGGTGACCTAGTTTTGTGAGAGAATCCCAAGAATCAAGCAGAAAGGGAAAAGAAGGGAAAACGGGAAGCAAACTGGTTAGGACCATTTCTGATTACTTCTTCTTTTGGGATCAGTACCTACAAATTAGCAAATTGTGATGGAGAAGAGCTATACGAAAATATTAATAGTATACATCTAAAGAGGTTCTATACATGAAATAGATGAAAGAGTATAAAGAGTATCAGAAATCAGATGGAAAACATCATATTTATTGTATATAGTCAAAAGAGATCTTGAAAATACCAAAAACATTGGAAAAGCAAAAAAGAACAAACAAATTGGAAAAGCATAAAAGATAAAAAATAGTGGAAAATTGAGCATGAAGAAAGTTAAAAACATTCATATATGATCCTCAAAAAGATGTTGTCTTGGTGAAAACCTAGCAAATAGGCGCCTTGATGATAAAAAAATTGAAAAAAGAGAAAAGTACAAAAAAATCAAAAAACGAGAAAAAGTGCCTTGGTGAAACCTAGCAAATAGGCACCTTGGTAGCAAAAAAAAAGAGAAAAGCTTTAAAAATAGAAAAAAGAGCAAGATCCATTCAATCGGTGAAAACCTGGTAAATAGGCGCCATTGAAAGTCCAAGTCAGTCGCATACCTAGAAGGTCACCTTGTAAATATTTGCTTTCGCTAGCATTTGTATATATTGCATAATAAAACCCCACAGTTGCATTTGCAAGTACCTAAAGATTTTGGTCAGCTAATTTGCAAATTATCCTAAGCCCCACAAATGAAATCATATAAAATTGGGGGCAATCTACTCAAAAGGAGGAAGGATTCATCAAAACAAACTTCAATCAATCGTGGAATCAATTCATCAAAAACGAAAGAGGAACACTTAATCAAATCTACATTCTAATCCAATTTGAACCAAATGCAAATTTGATTCGAGTTCTTACATGACCTTATCTTTATCAAGATTAAAAGTATGAAATGGATGGAACTACACTTGAAATATGGATTTGAAAAACATTGCAAAATTTTTTAAGTGTTGATTTGATTGATGAAACCATGTCTTTCTAGAGAATCGATGAAGGTTTAAACTAGATAAGCTATGATGAAAGCGTGATATTTTGGTTGATTTCTGAATGACTGTCTTAAAATCAAAGTTTTAAATCATGTATTATTTGTCTAAGGACGTGATCATCAAAGAATCATTGAGGACTTGTGCATAGGATAAAATTGAGATTTTTGCTTGTTTATGCAAAAGGATACCTTGGCTATTTTGATCTTCAATATCATAATACCAAAATCCACTTGCAACATAGAATCTGACAAAATCAGTATTCACACTCTCATGATTGGTTTCAATCAGTGATAGTCGTACTAGAAAGAGGTGGGAAAGCAAAGAAAGAGGTGCAAAAAGTATTCATATCATCATAGTTGAACTAGTGATGGTTGTACTAAACGAGATTCCAAAATTGCTCAATGATGATTATAAGCTCCAATTTTTTTTAAATAATGACAGTTAGTTGCATACATCTTAGATTAAATGCATTTAATATATTTTTCCTTTCTTAGCTTAATTTGCAAGAGGAAAAGAGAAAGGGGTTGTAGTCAAATTAAACATCAAAGGATCATGAAAAACAACTATATGTGATCGAGTGTGTTGGAAACAAAAAACAAATAAAAAACAAAGTGCATTTCATTAACTCACTTACATTGATTAAGTTGCATTAAGTCACCTTCATTAAACCTTGCATTCATCTAAGTGTGCCCAACATTGGAATCAGTAAGTTCATTGCATTAGATTGCATATATCATTAAAATCTATTTACATTACATTAAGTTGTATTTTCATTAGATTGCATTCATCTCATTTAAGGTGCATTCTTAAATATCAATCCATTAAGTACATATCATTAGTTAAACATTCATTGCGTCCATTAAGATCATTCATCATTAAAGGCCTATCATTTAGTGAAACATGGCATTATTCATTAAACATTCATTAGAGGACATCCATTAAGTATCATTCATCTATATTACATATAACATGTAGAATCATTAATCATTAAGTATCCATGATCATTGCATCTTATATAAATCCATCACATTTGCATATCAAAAGAAATACATCCATTATCCATTATATTAGATTATCCATTATTCATTATCCATCTAAAACATCCTATATCATTTGTAGCCTTAATCATTAATCATTAACACATTGCATTCCATTCATCTATTCTAAGTCATTCACAAGACAATCATTTGAGCATCATTAGAACATATGCATTCATTTCAAAATTGCATTTGAAAAGCATAAAACAAAGCATATAGGAGATAGAATCATCTAGATCTGCATATCATAGCAAAACACCTGAAAAAGAGATCCAACACATAATGACATCATATATAGTGAAATCTATCAAAGTGAGAATTAGAGTCCATGGTACCATCATCATAAAATGAGTAGAATATCAGAGTCTATCAAAGGATCATAAATGCAACATCCAAATATCAATGTCCATCAAGTAATCAAAGTATCAACATAAGTAACATCAATGAATAAAAAATGATACAATAGAGTCCAATATCTCGATAATAATAACAAAGAAAGGAGATCATATATATCATCCAATAAACAAAATATCTCAAAGGGTTGAACCACCGGCATCATCTCCATGATTAGGACGAGGAGCACTATCTGGAAGCTGACTCGAACTAGGCTGTGATCCATGCTGACTCATAGCTGCCATAAAGGTCTACATCATAGAACTCAATTGAGAAACCTGTTGCTGCATTGCTGATATCTGAGTATGAAGAGATACAACATCTGATGCTAAGGCTGGGGAAGGAGCCGGTGCTGCAGAAGTCTGTTGTAGAGGTATGTATGAAGAAGGCATCGAAGAAGATGGAACACCCAAGGATGGAACAAAGCTAGAAGAAGATAGACATAATGACGAAGATGACATCAAAGCAGAAGCAGAAGCAGAAGCATTTGCCTATGGAACAACTGGAAGAATAACCTGCTGAACATGAGCACCTTGTGCTTGATCAAGTAAAACCTGTGCCACTTGTGCCTCAACCTCTCTCTCTCTCTCTCTCTCTCACCTGACTCTAGGTCTATCTGCTGGATGGTTGGCAATATGATGGAGTACTCTGTCCACATGATGACCCCTCAACTGATCATCACCCCTAGGCAGAATAGGAGCAACAATAATCACTGGAATATGAACCCTACCTGGTCTAGCTCCTCGATGACCACACCGTCTCCTAATCCTACCACCACCATCTCCTCCATCATCTCCACCATCATCATCACCACCATCTCCTGCATCCCCATTGTCTCCATCTGATAGCTCATCAATGACTAGAACTCTTTGCGCAGGAATCAGTGAATCTAGGAAAAGGATATCGATGTATCCAAGCAGCATACTCATCAGTGATACTAGCATCCATGATGTGTGGTCTCAGAGACCAAGGACGATACCCAATATCTTGAATCTCTCACACATCTGTCCCATAATCCACACATGGACCCCATAATGATCTCTCGACCTGCACTTGAGCATACATAGCTACTCCTTGTGGCATATCCTGTGTATGACCATACTGACGCAAAAATCACTAGAAGCAGAATCTCTCAATGATATATGTGGAACGCCTGATCATCCATCAGGGGCAGAACATGTAAGGTAGCTCAACATCATCCTTAGGCCAAGCCTCACAACCAATATAGGGCCTCCACACAACAGTATCCATGTCATCAATCACTCGTTGCCAATAATCCAACTTACCCATATGGTTCTGGATGATAATAACCTCATACATCCAAGCAAATGGCCAACTTGCTTGGCGATCTCGTGCTGTAATAGGACGTGTCATTGTGATATGCTCCTAGGTCCAAAGCTGTAAAAGGATAGATCCTGTAGTAAGTGTAGCGGAACGCCTATAAACCACTGTGTGTAACTTGTGGTATAACTGAGCCAAGACACAACAACCCCAATCAAAGGGACGGGGATATGCCATCAGATCCTCGAGGATAGGACCCCAACCAACAACAAACCCATACCCGTGTCTATCAAGAAGCAAGAATCCACCAATCAAGGTGCCCAAAACAACTAGTAATACATGAAATGAAAGGAACTGCGCCCACTAGATGTGAGCATCACCAATGGTAGGATCACCAAAAACCCGCCGACATGCAGATCCATCATAAAGAGAATCATAATGTTATCTCTATTGAGCATTAATGATTACCATTAGTATCAAAGGAAGTCAAAGACATCGGTCGGTTACTTATATGAACCCAGTCAGTAACTGTAAGCAATACAAGCCAGTCAGTTAAGTCTTCTTATCGAGCACCAAATAGTTTTACCGAGCATCAGACACCAATACCGAGAGACAGTAAACACCAAGCATCCGTGTAATTACTGAGCAGTATTTATAGTGTTTAACGAGGATCACAAGAAACAACATAGGAATCAAAAGTGGCACATCTATCTATGCAAACGGTTACAACAGAATCAGAAAATGTTGTACCAAGATCGAGGATAATTTATTGTTAAGATATTCATCAAATGCGATGAAGATCTTATGTAATTGTTTGATCTAGGTTATTTTTGTACACCGTAGATCTTAGGGTTTTTCTCTAAGTTGTTGAAACCTAATTTTGTATAAGTGGCATAAAGTAGTATGCTATATATTTGTATCTTACATCATTTTTGATGTGAATTGATGTATGAGCAAAGAAGCACTTGAAGCATTAGCCAACCTTCAAGTTTATCAGTTGTCAAATAGAGTAGATCAGTATTCAGAGGAAATCAGATTGAGTAGAATCAGAGTAGGCTAATCGAGCAGTTTAGAGCAGAGATTCACACAGTATAAGGTGATATATATTTAGTACTTCATTGATCTATATTAGACAAGTTGAGTTGTTATTAGTAGATAGTTACCTATTTCTTTCTAATCATTGTAATAGAGTTTTGGTAAAATATCCTAACAGAGTAGACTTGACAGTCTTTGTAAATCTCTTAACCGAGTGCACACTCAAGTAGTGTTGCTAAAATCATATCACTAGGTAGATCTACCCGATCTAACATGTTACTCCTAACAAGGTAAGATCACCAGAAGTGATCAAAACTTGTAGCCCTAACATGCAAACCTTTTCTATCTACAATAGTGAAGAATTTGTGGGTGTCATCCCCACCACAATTTTTACCTTTTAATAAGGGTTTCTGCATTACCAAAATACTTGTGTTATGAGACTATTATATTGTTGATTTCATGTTATTTAGTTTTGCAAGTTGAATGAATGAATGATACATGCATTTGATACAAGTTATTTTGCAAGGTTACTACTGTTTACAGTTTTAGATCTGAAAGGTTTATAAGTGAAAGTTTTTGTGGGCACCGATTCACCCCTCCCCTCTCAGTATCCTATCTCTCATAATCCGACAATTGGTATTAGAGCATAGTTCTATTATTGGACAGTTTAACCACTGAAGGGTAAAGATCTAATCATGGAGAAGTATAAGTTGTTAATATGATTTAGAACAACAGAGAGGGGCAGTGAATTAGTTGTTCTCAGGTCTAGATGTATAAAACAAACTTCAAATTTTTTTCCTTAAATTAGATCTAATAACCAAAACCAACTCGGTCATCACTGATTCAATAATAAAAACATATAACATTGCAGTCCACTACCTAGTTGTATCTAACTTGTAAAACATAGAAATGTTCAAACCAAAACATTCACACAAGCATTGACACTAGGATTTATAGTGGAAACCCAATCTGGGAAAAACCACTTTGTAACATGCTACTATTATTTTCACTCTTCTGAAGTGAGCTCGGTTAAAAGCCAACCCTGTCAAATGTTACAATACACACTGTTAGGTGTGACCCAATTAAAGGATTTCAATCACCCTGTTAAAAGTGAGCCTTGTTATAGGACTTACATACACTCCATTAGAATGCAACCTTGTTCAAAGGATTTAAACGTATGACTGTTAGGTCAACCTCTGTTAAAAAGATTTTGATTGTTACAATGGTTAGAAAGTAGCAACAGTATTGATCTGAAAAACATACAACTCACTTTGCAAATATCAGATCCAATTCCATACACAAATGCTGGTTTATTGACTTTGAAACTTTGCCATCTCCATCTCTGATCTGCTTGGAACTTTTCTTCAAGCAATCACCCCACTTCTCCTTCAGCCTTTTCGCTTATACAGTCAATAACATCTACTGATCTTCCAGCATCCTCTTTTCACCCATGCACACACATCCCTAATGCTCAGGTTCCCTTAATACTTCCTCAATTAGGTTAACTCATCTTTTGCCACTCAATCTCCTTCGTAGATCTTAGGGTTAGGTCAAATTCATTGAATCTACCCACTTTATGTTCTTTGGCTCCTTTTCGAGAAACATCTCAAATCTCTTAAAGATTTACAAAAAAACATTTTTCAGTGCATTTAATGCTTTCAAACAATCAATAAATAAAGTCAACTTGTTTTACATAATCCAAGAATTCAACAATGTCGGCTCCAAATCTGAATTCTCTTCAAATATAAAAATACTGATGCTCAGTTAATACTGAGATCAACTACTCAGTCTTCATGTAGAAAGCTCGGTCATTACTAAAAAAATGTTTCCTCGGCTTATACTATCTTACTCGGCAATTAACTGATGTTCGGTGGACACTAGAATTTTTCTCAGCATATACTGACTCGGTCGACACTAACATTACTCAGCTTGAACATGATTTCTCCATTTTTGCTTGGTCAAGCCTACCAATTTAGTCTTCAATCTTACTAAGATAAACAATACATTGTCTCATCATTGTACCACACAATCAAGTACACTTTGTAGTATCAAGATAACTCAACCTTTCCTTAGGTGCTATTGTTACCATCCTTGCCTATCCCCTTAGCAACACTCAAATAGATATAGTACTTTCCTAAGTAGCAACAGTCTTACAAGTTAAGGTTTGACATCAATGACAACACAATAATTGTTTCAATTGCAGTTTCCAACATAACTTAGATAAGACAATAGAAAATCAAAAGATTCAAATGCAGATGTTTGTTGAGCAGTATAAGCAAGCAAAGGATGGACTGAAGAAAATACTGGTTGAAAGGAAGAACCTAGCTATTCTGCAAAATGTGTCATGCCCATAAAATCTCACACTAAAAACACACCAACTTTTTTTTTAAAGGGTTAAATAAGTTTATGATTAGAGGTTAATGGAGGACTAAAGTTTGAACTGAACAATTAACATTCATCTGAAGGTGCTGATAACTAGTTTTCTAAGATCGTCTACCACGTGGGTTTGACATAATTGAAAGGGTTCGGTTCCTTTTCATGTCACTGAAGATTACCCTATTGTACTAAGATGTTAGGGAGTAAACCAAGTCCTATTCCTGGCAAGGCATCTTGCTTGAAGTTGAATACCAGTTCAAAATGAATTACGATAAAAACTAATATCTTTAATTAGGCTCAACATCAACATAATACTACATTAGGGCATTAGGATTAATTTATTAAGGCATTGTGACAAGGTACAAGGAACCCCAATTATCTAAATAATAGCTATATAATTTTCATTGTTCAATAGATAAAGTGACAACATAATTTTCAAATAATAATTATATTAATTATTAGTATTCAATAATTAATACAATTATTATTATATATCGTCAAAGGAGAATAAATAAATTCATTATTAAAAGATAATAACTATCTTATTCACCAGTAAAAAAAAATAAATTTTAAATTATAAAATAACTAATTAATATAAACTTTTTTGTAACAAATTTAAATAAATTAATAATTAATTAATAATTATATTAATTAATATTATATATTAATTAACATAATTATTAAATAAATAAAATTTAATAATTATTATATATATTAATATTAATAATATTAATTAAAATAAATAATAAATAATTAAATAAATATTATTTATAATAATTAATATTATTAGTATTAATTATTATATATAATATAACATAAAAAAAACAAATTAAAAAAAAAACATTACATGGGCGCTTTATATTTAAAGTCCCATAGGGACTGGCGGACCCTGCCGTCGGCAGTGGCCCTGTCGTAGCAGGACTGTTGTGCGGCAGACATTCTACCTCCCTAGACTGTCTGCCGTATGACAGACCCCTGCTGCGACAGGGTTCTTTATCGTAGGCAGGGGTGGGGTGTGGGTCCCACGGGCCCCCCCCACTAATCAATTTTTTTAAATATTTTTTTAAAAAGTTAAAACATTCTAGCCCCCTTTTTTTTTATTTATAAGAAATTTTCTTTTTTTTTTCAACAAAGGACATGCGTACTTTTATAAAAGTATGCATTTTGTTTTGTATAAAAAAAATATAGTTTTTTTTTTGAATATTTAGGTGGGGACCCAATTGGGTCCCACCACCAAATACATTAGAGGAAGAAATAGGGGAAGCATTTGACTTTAATGTAAATTATTTGTCAAAGGACAAGTGGCTAGGATAAATTGTTTTTTTATTGATTGTGCAGTGGAAAATGTATGGGAAATCTTTCTTATACATTTTTCAGAGACCTGCAGGTCTCCTTTTTTTCACTTTTCTCTTATAATTTTTCACTTGATTTGTTTTCTTCCTTCTCTATTAATTTTCTATTCTTCTCTAGTTGTGTTGGTTTCATTTTGTAAAAGAGTATATAGTTATGGTCCATTAATAGAATGAATTGTAAAGAACAACTTAATAGAGAAAGGAATAATGATAAAATTTGACTAAGTTACTCATTCCAATTAGACTATTATTTTCATCAACAAAGAATTACTTCCATAGAAATATCATACAACATCATTAAGAGAGAGAGAGTAATGTGTTTGATTTATTTCCTTGCTTATCTCTTAGCATTTTTTTTTTAAATGAAACTAATTCAAATGAACAACAATGAACTACAATAAAATTTTCCTCATTATAATAAAACAACATGGATACATAAAGATTTCTTTATCAGTAAATAACAATGCTTTCACATAAACTATTCCAACAGTTCATAATCTTTCAAATGATGAATACATTTTCCATTACTTATTCAATATAACATGACTACATAAAATTCTTCCTTTGTCCAACCTTCAATATTCTCATAAGAACATAAATCTTTCATAATAAAAACATACATTTTCTCAAAAATTGATGCCACAATCTATGATACAAATACAAGTTTTGGAGTGATTACTCCATTACAAAAATACAATGACCTTATGGGATTCACAAGATTCCCTTACAATAACTATAAAAATGAAACAAGAGTGATCCAACTTAGTATGAAAATATTATCAACTCTTCAAGATTTCAACTCCAACCATGAAGTCTTCAATGACTCCAAAATCCTGCAATACAAAAATACATAGGCCAAGGAGTGGTCACCTCCCAACCTAGGCTTCTAAGAAGCCACCCCGAGCTTGGGGAACCATCACAAAGACAAGGAGACAATCAAGCAAACCCACAATAACAACAACATAAAAGAAACACAATGAAAAATCCCTTCCAAGGTTAAACAAAGAGTCTCAAAATGACTCAAAAAGAGGGGTGAAGGTGGAACCATTTCAAGGGGAGAAAGCACATCTCATGATAAGAGATAAGTCATCACTTGGCTTCCTCATCATGAATCTTTCACCACAAACATAATCTCAACTAACTCCTTATGACCCCCAATATACAAAACATATAATAGAGATGGCTACATGGAGCCCATACATCTATGTTTCATCCCTCTCCTATCCAAGGAGAGACTCTACACCCTTGAATGTCCCAACAATACCCTTCACCCCCAAGGCTACTCTTCCCTCCCAAGGGTGAGTATGGCCTTGAGAACTCCCTCAACAAAACACTACAACACATACAAAAAACTACAAAAAATAACAAATGGAACTACACATTTACAATGCTAAGAAATCATGCTCAACAACAAGCTCATGATTCTCATAACATCCACAAAAAAAAACTACACTTTCACAACACAAAAGAAATAACACTACAACAAAACTTAAGATTCACAAATCCTCCATTATCACAAAATAACAAGTTCTCAACACATACACTACAAGAAACTCAATAACTAAATTTTTCATACAAGAATAACATACATGAGAGCTCTTTCTCTCAACATGAAAAAAAAAAACAAACAAAGTGAAGAATGCCACCAACTTTGATCCAAGCTTATGGAAGAAAGTTGATGAAGAGCTTTTCCATTTTCCAAAGTCCTCTCCAAATTAGCAAATCTCTAAATCTAGAGAGTGGGTGTCAAACTCTTCCAAAAGAAGAGTCCCCTTTAAAAAGGCCTCCACACAAAATCCTATGGATAAGATTGCATTCCTATTGGGTGGTCTTACCTAAGTCCCTTACATGGTTTCCAAATTTGGTCTCTTACAAAAGTAAGCTAAAAAGGTGGGATAAGGACTACCTTTTTAGTGGGTGGTGATCTTTCCAAAACTCCCAAAAGTTGATTTTCGTCCATCTTGGTAAACCAACTTTTGGATGGGTCATTTGGTCAACCAAGGGTTATCCTATTGGTGAAAAATGACCCTTACCCTATGGTATATCAAGTGGGGTAACTAAAAATGGCCTAAACACTCCTCTAGACACTTTTTTAACCCTCCAAAAGTGCATGATAAGTTCAAATTCGAAATTCAAAGATAAGACACTACCTCAAGCTCCCTAACCAAGAGATTTCTCATGGGGATCCTCAAGGGTACTATCCTAGGTTGGTGTTCAACCAATCCCCAAGTGGACATGTCATGGCCACAAGTATACACACAAGTGTCAAGTGACACAATCCAAAAATGACACATCACAAGCCATGTGGCATATCCACTTGGGCACTCTCAACATAAATAACATTTACAATTAACAAATAAATCAAATACATTCATGCATCATACTTTTACAAATTAAATACATTACATCGAGGTTTTTGGCTTCTCACTAGAAGCAACCTTGGCTCAAATGGATTTTCACATTAGTCTCTGTGATGGTTCCCCGAATTTACCATGGCCTATTTCCCTACACACTCAAGTCTAATATCAATAGTCCAAGGAAATAAAACATGTAAATTCATAACATTAATAATCAAGATAATTCATCTGTCATTTCATAATTCACATGACAATAATTGTTCATCCATAACCTACATACATCTCATCATGAAATATACAATTCAACACTAAATTAAACTAGAAACATAATCATTGCATAGATATATAATTTAATTTGCAAGTTAAATATCCTCATGACATCATCATTTATTCATTAAACATAATTAAAAACACACATGTAGGTTCCAAACTGATGTCTCAATAGTCATCATCCAATCATAACTTAATGTGCATCAAACTACTAATGTGATAAACCATAACATAAAGTATCAGTAAAATCCATAGAGCATCAAAATATAATCATCAAATATGTCTATCTCAAATGCAGAACTGAATGGCTATGATAGGCTCGGGGTGAGGCCTCATAAAATGAGATTGGTTACCATGAAGAAGCTATTGATGATATATTTGATCACATTGGATCTATCTCAAGAAGTATTTCAGATGGATCTGAAAGTATAGTCTCTAATTTGTTTGAAAAGAATCTTCACTTAACCGAACAAGTGAAAGCACTACAAATTGGTCAGGAATCTCAGATGGTAAGAATCATAGAAGTAATGAATAATACTAGACAGGTTGAGCAGGAAAGGAATCTAGCTATTGAAGATCAAAGACTGATAACTGAACAACTTCAAGCAAAAGAAAGTGAGATTCATAGACTCACCGAGCATCATTTCAAAATATCAAATCAGATGGTGATTCTGAATCAGGAGGTCCACCGAGTTAATGGAGAATTGTCAAGAAAACTTGAAGATATAGGAGTTCTCAGAGAAGAGAATGAAAAATTGAGAAATGAAATAAAGACACAACAACAACATCATGAAATGAAAAAATTGGCTAAGGATAGTTCTAAAAGGATTGATGATTTTCTGATTAATCAAAGAAGATTTGGAAGTAGAGCTAGAATAGGCTATACTGGCGAAGGAAAATCATCACAACAAGCTAAAAAAGTCAACAACAATCAAAATCAAAGACCTAAAGTGTTGACATGTTATCACTGTGGCAAACCGGGACATACTTCTAATGTGTGTAGAAGAAAAGCACAAGGTAAACCTCCAGTCACTCCTAGATTTAATGGATATTGTTATTACTATGGAAAATTTGGTCACCAAGCTTATGAGTGTAGAGCTAAACAGAACAAGAATGCTAACAATCCTACTATGGAGAAATTATGGTACACTTGCAATGAACATGGACACACTGCACGAGAATGTAAGGCAAAAATGAAGCAAGTATGCATGCCAAAGCAGAAGACACAATGCAAGCCTTATCAACCGAAGAGACAAGGTAACTCTTATGTTTGGGATTACAACACATGGACTAACTGTATTGCATGTGGTAGATATGGGCACATTGTAGCAAATTGCAATAGGAAAAGATGGGTTGTACAATCACGAAGCTAGACAAGCACTAGAATGGCATGTTTGCATTGTCATAAGGTCGATCGTCTTAGCAAGGAATGCAGAGACCAAGCACTAGAAGAAAATCATGTATTTGAGAGTAGAAACACTATTGCAGATATCCTGAGAATAAGGAACGACATGTGGAAAAAAGCATCTAATGAGAATGCTGAGTCAAGTAATGCTGTCGGTGAAACCTCGTCCATTGGATTGGGTGGCATTGGTACTTCCACCTAAGGTGATAGGTATATATGGGATTGACATTTCAAAATGATCACATTTTACATACAATTCCTTATATATGTTGTGCACATACCAAATTTGCATGATTAAAGATGCATTGTGGTTTATATGTTTTGAGATAACAAAGTTACACAGTTGGTAAAAGTTAGACCAAGCATTGGTTACCCGTCGGTAATCACTATTCAAGGTTAACTGTGTTGGCAAAATGGTCAGTGCTCCCCTCAGGATTTGTGACATGGTTTAACCACCTCCTGTGGATTCTATAAGTCTAGTGGTTGTATCAAGCATTAACAAGTCAATCTTTTGGTGCAACAACAACCACTGCTTGTAACAAGTGGTATCAGAGCTTGGTCACAGGTTCGAATCCACTCAGGTAATGCTGAGGGGGAGATTGTTGCCAAAATGGTCAGTGCTCCTCTCAGGATTTGTAACATGGTTTGACTGCCTCCTGTGGATTCTATAAGTCTAGTGGTTGTATCGGGCATTAATAGGTCGATCTTTTGGTGCAACGACAACCACTACTTATAACAAACCAAATAATAGTATCAACCGAGAAAAGAAGTCTTGTGTTAACCGAGCTAATGAAAGATTGTAGCTGTCACTGAGCTGATAGTTGTCATGAATTGGAAAGTAGGTCAAGCATTTATTGCATAAAGTTTTGATCGGGAATATCAAAAATTCTATAAATACATGGAAGACAAAGTTTATTTTTCACATTGTGATTTCGAAGAGCTAAAATTTCACAGAGTGAGTTCGAGGAAGAATCTTTCAAGAAAATTCAAGTAGTTGCAGATCGAACTGAGCACACTCTTCGATACATTCTGAGTAAGTTGAAACCCTATCGAGCATATTTTTCATACTTATCGGAAAACCTAGTTTGTTGAAATGGCATCTACTGCGAGTTCTTCTAAAGTTGTGGAAGAATAAGTTAATTTAATAGTGTCAACAAGCTACAAGGAACCACCTTATAAGTTACACCCTGAAGTTTCTTCAAAAATGGATTTAGCGGGTGCTTTTTCAAGCATCCCACCTAGGGTTTTGTTAACTGAAGATATACGATCATACATACATTGTAAAATTGGGGAAATAGGTGATTTCGATATGTATGTTGCATATTAGGCACTTTGTAATGAGAAAATCAAATTGAAACCGGAGCACAAAATTGTTGAAATACTTGGTCTTATCAATGCCCTAAATTTCCTGAAGAATTTTAAGAACTAATGGATTAGGATTGTGTTGAGCTGCTATGATGAGGGCACATTCTGGCTAGATAGATCAATAAAGGTTACAAAAAGAATGATTAGCAGGGTTATTGGTTACCCTACTACCGATAAAGCCAAAGCATTTAGAATCTCATCTCGAGCCGAGATTGACAAAAACACTGGCGCGACATGGGATGGTAGAGCACTAAAAATTGCATCAATTGTGGATCCCAAAGTTAAGTTTGCAGTGCGTGTAATTGGGTACAAGATATTTTAGTGGAGCAGAGAAAATAATGTATCGTGTAGCACAGTTGACATGGCTCACAAATTGATAAAGAAGGGTCATTAGATAGACCTTGTCGAGCTACTATTGAGACAAGTTGAAGAAAACATGAAAACAATCAGGACATAGAAGTCCAATACCTGTAAGTTTGGATAATTACTTGTATGTTTATTTTTCTATCTCCAAAAATTCTTTCCCTTTGTCGGTCACACTGACTGGATAGATGACACACCGATCACTTCACAAATTTTTGAGATTATGAAAGGTCTGGGAGATAATGCTGGGAATGTTATAGATAGTTATTTTGAGGATTTTAAAGTAAAGATGAATTTAAGAAGTAGAATTCTGAGTTCATTGGTTGAAAAATATGACATGGACATTTGTTTCTTAGTGAACACTGACCACACTATAGTTAAAGTAGTTGAGCCGAGAATAAAATGGCTAGCACCTATGGGCTATGAAATGGATCACAATTTTGGTTTGAAATCTATTAAGGCACTTCTAGCATTACCAAAGGACACAAAGGTCAAATGGTTTGGAACCTTTGAAGAAGCTAAGTCTAGAATTAAAATAGGTTTGGTCATCAGTAAAATGACAAGGAAAGCAAAGAAAATGAAGAAATTTTTATCTGAGAAGTTTTGAAATGAATCTGACTCATCTAAGGAGTCACTGGTTGAAATTGCAACCGAAGGTCAGTTAATGTTGGCTGACAAACCATATGATAGTGAAGAAATTGAGTCCGAAGAAGAACAAGAACCAATACCGGTTTCTCCCACTCAAGCTACAAAGAAGAGACAGTTGCCAATGCAAACAAGTGCACGCACAAGGTCATCAACTGTAGCATCATCACCACAAAAGAAGGGAATTGGGAAAGTAGAAAAATGAAAGGCTGCTACACCTACAAAGACTTATGTAATGAAAGGACCCAAGGTTGTAGCAGAGGCACCGAAGAAACAAAGAAAATTAATAAGAAACAGAGAACATCTTGAGGATGATGAAGATGACAACAATCAATTCAAGGTTGTCAGTAATAAGAATAGGTTAATAGATGAGGTTGCTGCTGACATAATTGAGAATGGAAATCTTGTAGATCCAAAACTGAGTAAGTTTGACAACATGTCAAATGAAGACCAAAACACAATTGAGGAAGAAGTCATCCAGATGATGATAAGCTTCAAATGAGTTCTATTAGAGTTTGAATTATCACTACCCAAGACATTAGAGGACCGAATAAATCAAAAGTGGTCATATGCCTTGGATACCGAGAAGAGGATGAGGGAACAAGCCCTCATATTGATTGCACCAGACTTATCTCTTGATGAGATTAAAGAGCTTATGGATACTTATGTGCAGAGATTCAAAGTCAAGAACCGAGCTATGCAAATAATAGATGAGAATCTGGTAGATCTTGATGAGTCTAGTCAACTTATATGGAGTTCACTTTTAGCTTTCAAAGAGCAAAATGAGAAAATTGCATTTCAAAATTTGTCTAAAAAGAGACAGAATTCCAAAGGTAAGGGAATATTCATTGAGGACAATGTAGCAAAGAAGATTAAAAAGTCAAAGGTATCATTTACCGAGGTAATTGATACACAATTGGTTAAGAAATCAAGGACAGTTCACAGGATGCACTAAATCCTGAAGTGATTCAAATTGAGGACAAAAATGACAAGGATGTACTCATTGAGGACATCACAAACAGTGATCCTGATGATAGGGATGAAGATGATGATGTGAATAATGCACAAGCCAATACATAGGATGAAGCACAAATTACCGAGTGTGCATTTCCATCACTATCGGGTGAGCTTCATGTACTTGTTGAAGCCGTAGAGATTCTATCTTAGGAACAACCTGATGGCTCAGACCCCAAGCAACCTAAAGATACAACAGGGGAACAAAGCACTGAGATACTTGCAGAGACAAACAAGCCTGAAGGAAAAGAGGCTACTGAAATAGAAACAAAGGCACAAGAAGAGCCCAAAGCAACTAAGGCTACCCCACATGATACAACATCAGAGGATTTGTCTCAGTCAACCGACACATAGGTTACCAAGGAGCAGAAAAAGGATGATAATGTGTCAACTGGGCAGAACACTCCGAGGGTAGAAGAAAAAGCTATTGTTCTAGTTGCCAAGAGTTCACCATAAGAACCAGAGAAGAAGAAGAAGAAAATTAAAGGAAAAGGGCCGGTCACTCTAAATGAAGTAATTGTGATACCCAAGTGACCTGAGGACCCTTAGCTCGAAGAACTAAGCAAATATGGGGATTTATGCAAAAGAAAAGCAGCACATGAGAAGTTGAGACAAGAGAGAAAAAGCAAGGAGATATTAGAGAATGTATGGGATATCTTACAACAGGTAGTCCCTGAGATAAAAATAGATGAAGATAGTTTGATTATGGACCAAATTGATACTCTCACTGAAGGAATAAATGCCCCAGATGTCGATGCCAACAAGAGAATTGAAGAGAGGGTAGAGTCAAAGATTCAAGATAAACTTGTAGAGAGAATAAGCCAAGAAGTGGCAATTAACAAGGTTAAGCTATTAGAGGTAATAACTGAAATTCAGTGTATTACTAAGTTAATTTTTCAAATCTTGTTTAGGCTATGTACTGTGGACACCTTCACTACTGAGATCAGTGAAAAGATAAAAAAATTTGAAAATGAGATCAAAGCCAGTGCACAAGTTGCTACAACCGAGCGAAAAGCTATTTCAAAGCATATATTGAGAGTTCACGAAGTCAGGCAGTTGATAGCAGATCTCAAGAAACAAGAAGAGAGTCAGTGATCAGGTCACTGAGTTACAAACCGAGCTCCTACCCTACCTGAATTTTTTTGAGAAACATATTGTCAAAGCATAGACACTTGTTGCAACACCAGAGATTTTTGTGTTGGATAACATCTTTGACATGCATGCACAAGTTGGTCTTGAGCACATTGCTCTCACCAGCTTGAAAGAGGAATGGGAAAACCTCTTGGAATCATTGAAGAAAACCCATTAGCACATTTTTGACAAGCTGTAAGTAAACATTTTTGTATTTGGCATTAATATAAAAAAGGGGGATAATAATGTAAATGCCAAATATGTAAATAGATGCTAAGTATACTACACATTAACAGGAGCATGCACTGAGGGGGAGTATTTAGAAATTTTTTGATATGTTAATTTATATGGTGGAGATATAAGTTTTGAGACATAAGGTCTATATACATTAAGGTTTTGATACTAATGCGAAAGGGGGAGATTTTAATCTCTATTGAGCATTAATTATTATCATTAGTATCAAAGGAAGTCAAAGACATCGGTCAATTACTTATATGAACCCAATCGGTAACTATAAGCAATACAAGCCAGTCGGTTAAGTCTTCTTATCAAGCACTAGATAGTTTTACCGAGCATCAGACACCGATACCGAGAGACAGTAAACACCAAGCATCAGTGTAATTACCAAGAAATATTTGCAGTGTTTATAGAGGATCACAGGAAATGGCATAAGAATTAGAAATGGCACATCTATCTATGCAAATGGTTACAACGAGATCAGAAAACATTTTACCAAGATCGAGGATAATTTATTATTGAGATATTCATCGAATGCGATGAAGATCTTATGTAATTGTTTGATCTAGGTTATTTTTGTACATCGTAGATCTTAGGGTTTTTCTCTAAGTTGTTGAAACCTAATTTTGTATAAGTGACATAAAGTAGTATGCTATATATTTATATCTTACATCATTTTTGATGTGAATTGATGTATGAGTGAAGAAGAATTTGAAGCATTAGCCAACCTTCAAGTTTATCAATTATCAGACAGAGCATATTAGTATTCAGAGGAAATCAGATTGAGCAGAATTAGAGCAGGCTAACCGAGCAGTTCAAAAAAGAGATTCACATAGTATAAGGTGATATATATTCAGTAGTTTATTGATCTGTATCAGACAAGTTGAGTTGTCATTAGTAGATAGTTACCTATTGCTTTCTAATCATTGTAATAGAGTTTTGGTAAAATCTCCTAATAGAGTAGACTTGACAGTGTTTTTGTAAATCTCTTAACCGAGTGCACACTCAAGTAGTGTTGCTAAAATCCTATCACTAGGTAGATCTAGTTGATCTAATATGTTACTCCTAATAGGGTAAGATCACCAGAAGTGATCAAAACTTGTAGCCCTAACATGCAAACCTTTTCTATCTGTAGTAGTGAAGAATTTGTGGGTGTCATCCTCACCGCAGTTTTTACCTTCTAACAAGGGTTTCTACATTGCCAAAATACTTGTGTTATGGGACTGTTATATTGTTGATTTCATGTTATTTAGTTTTGCAAGTTGAATGAATGAATGATACATGCATTTGATACAAGTTATTTTTTAGGGTTACTATTGTTTATAGTTTTAGATCTGAAAGATTTATAAGTGAAAATTTTTGTGGGCACTGATTCACCCCTCCCCTCTCAGTACCCTATCTCTCCTAATCTAACACGTAATACACCTCCTCACCATGAGTAGGTAAACTAAGGATACAATATACATCCTCAGGTGTAATGGTCATCTCCCCCATGGGAAGATGAAATGTATTATGGTCTGAGTGCCAACGCTCAACCATAGTAGTAATGAGACCCCGATTCACTCAGAATCGAGGAAGATGCAACATGAAAGATAAGCCACAAAGACTAATGATATGATGATCTGCTGCACTCAAATCAGGAATCATACTCCATGACAATGGGTAGGACCCATGAATACCCAAAGACTTTAGGACCTCCTGCAAAAAGCAAGTTCAATCACATCAAAATTGAAATTAGTTATTATTTGGATCATTCTAAGTCAATCAAAAATTTAAAAATATCAAACCATAGTCAATTTTCATGTTTCTACTTAGATAGAATGGAAAATTCATCATCACCCATCATCTGAATCTAGATTGATGAATAAATATTCATACTATGAATGACTCATACTGGAATCTTGTAACTTTCTATAAACGTAAAGTTTGGTACCTTAACCTATCATCTGATTGATGACATCGAGAAAATTCCAAAGTGGACTTAGTTAATTAAAATCATTTCTAGCAGGGTGAAAGCGCTATTTCAGGCTTTAAAAGTGCTAAACGGTAAAAGCACTGTTTAAATGTGTAAACGTGCTACTTAATGGATTAAAAGCACAATTTGGGGCAAAAGTGCTAAAAGAATTTGAAAGCACTATTCAAAAGATCGGAAGCGCTATTTAAATTGGTAAAAGCAAAAACAAGAGCAAAAGCACTATTTAACATAGTGAAAGTGGATTAGGGCCTAAAACTGGCGGGTATAAGCGCAGTTTCAGAATGTGAAAATGCTGTTTAAAGTCATGGAAGTGCAACTTGGAGGGTGAAAGCATAGTTTAATTGGGTAAAAGTGCTATTTGAAAGTAAAAAAGGAAAAAAAGAGGGTTTTTAACAGGAAAAATTTAGATTTCTTGAAATTAAATGCTAAAATCAATAAAATGAAGAAGTTTTTGCACTCACCGAAGGACCAAAACCATGTGGACACTGATATCGATGACCTCGCTTGAATCTATGCTTGCGAATCGAGATTGACATCGTAAAAAGTCAACAGAAGTCAGAGAGCAAAAAGTGAAAAGTAAAAGTGAAAATGAATAGTGAAAAGGAGTTTTACCCCTTTATATAGCTTTTTTAAACCTAAAAAGGGTATCTTTGACCTAAAAGAGGAATCTTTTACCACAATTGACCTAATAACTTGAATTTTTCATCAAAATCAGCCAAAGCTGGGGCATTTGTCATCAAATAGACGTTAAAAAAAATCAGAAATGAAATCAAAATTCATTATAAATTAACCTAAATCAACGTAAATTGACCTAAATAGTCAAAATATTCAATCATCGATCAAATTTTATTTCATTTCCGAGGGGGCATACCATTGGATAATCAACATCAGCAGCATCATCATCGAATCAGGAGATCGACCATCAAATCAGAGTGCAAGATTTTATCAAAATTTTTTTCGTTAATGAATCAAATGGGGCATCACATCAAGATATATCATACAATCAGGTATCACATCAAAATCTTTCATCAAATCAACCATCATATCAAAGATCAATCATAAGAATGACTATCAAAGAGCAGCATCAATTGAATGAACATCATACATTAATTTCATATCAGATATCAAGAATTGATCATCAAGTAATATTAAAATGAACGTCAAAGATCAACCATCAGTTAAATCCAGACCTATTATCAGCAAGATCAGAATATTCTTTGAATTGACATGCTTCGCACGTCAACTCAAAGAGGGGTATTTGTAATCACCTAAAAATGGACAAAGACAATAAAGTAATAAATCAAATCAAATCAAAGAAAATCAAAGCAAATCAAGGACAAGATCAAAGAAATTGAATCCAAACAAGTATTTAGCCAATCAAAATTAAAATCAAGTCTTAATTCAAGATAAATAAAAATTGAGAGCATTTTAATCTAGTGAAATCAAATCAATGTGCAATTAATTCTATTAATTGTATAGTTTTGAATTAAATCAAATTCAACCCATTTAAGGGGTACATGGCTAAATAAATCAATTAATAAATCTTAATTTCTCTCAACAACCAAAAGGGGAGGAAATTCAATCAACCAATAGGATTTGAGAAATGCATTCACATGGATCAAGCCAAATTCAATCTCAATCACTCAAAGTGAAAGAGAATCTTGTCCACCCATCTTGTCTACTTGTCCCAAACTTTGAGGACACAATATTTAAATTTTCTTCAAAGGGTGGAACCAAAGACTCAACTCAAGATTAATCATGATCAACACAACTACACCCCCTACCCTTGCATAAATCTATAAAAGGAAGGCTAAAATCAATCATAATTCATAACCACACATCTGAGAATTGTATAGAACGTCTTGCATTTTATAGCTAGAAAGGAAATTTAGGAGCAAGTTAGCATTTTAATTTGAATTAATTGTTAGCATTTGCTTTATCATTATCATTTCTCATTCTAGGACTGTCATTAATGGTAGCTTGCTGAGAGCTTCACATTAACACTCTTACTTAGAGAGCCATAGGATGCTTAATTGATCTTTCATTTGCTAAATAGTTGCTATATTGTGGTTTATTTAGTTTCTATTTCATTTATTATTCAATACTAATTCTATGAAGGTACATTTCCTTGTACATAGTTATTATTAGGTCTTAGTTGGTCTTAAGGGTATTATTAGGTCTTAGTTGGTCTTATTTAGGTATTAATTAGGTATTCTTAGGTATTGATTAGATTGTTCAAGTTGAATTGATCTTTATTAATATAAATTGATTAGATTGATTCTAGGTAAATTGAATTTAGATCTAGATTAGATTGAATATCAGTTAAAGATTGATTAGTTAGGTTTCAATTAATTGATCTATATTATAAATCAAGATTAGATTTATTCTACTTGTAAATTTAATTTAGATTGATTAGATTGAGCATCAATTAAAGATTAATTAAAGTTAGGTTTTAAAGATTGATTAGTTAAAATTTGAAAGATAGATTAGATTGTTCAAGTTTAATTGATCTAGACAGGGCTTAAGGGTGCATATATTAGCTTGATTAATTTTAACTTGATTGATTAGATTGTTCAGTTAGATTGATTAATTGGTTTTCAATTCATTGATCTAGATAGGGCTTAAGGGTGTATAATAGGGCTTAAGGGGTCATATTTTAATTTAGCTCAAGATTAATTTAGATTTATTAGATTGAACATCAGTTAGATTGATTTATTTTAGGCTTCAATTAGATATGTCTACACAAAAATCAAACATGTACACATCAATGTAGATTTCTATAGATCAGTTCATATTTTTAACATGTATCAATGTAAATGTCTATATCACAAAAATCAAACATGTATCAATGTAAATGTCTATAGATCAACATATTTAACATGTATCAATGTAAATGTCTATATCACAAAAATCAAACATGTAGATCAATGTAAATGTCTATATAGATTAACGTAAAATACATGTATCAATATAAATATCTATATATATCTACGTAAATATCTAGATATCAATGTAAAACATATATCTAGATCAATGTAAAATATATATATCAACGTAACATATATCAATGTAAATTAAGTCTATATAGATCAACATAAATGTCTAGAAATAAACACTCTAGTACATGTGTACTAGATCAAAATCAATGTCACATGCAAATCTAAATCTATGAACACATCAACAACATCAATGACCGCCATCACATGCTAGATGTCTGGGCTTTTGTCGATCCTCATCCTCCTACACCTCAGTTGGTACATGTAAATGTAATAATTTACAAATAATTTTTTTTATATATATAATATCTCAAGCTTAAATTAAAATGTAGATTTAAAAACTCAACAAATAAATTATAATTTAATTTAAATTATTTTACCTCTGTATCTTGATGAATCGGATCAGCAGGCTCCTCTAAATCACCATATGCAGCACCCATCATAGTGTCCTCTACAAGGTTTAAATAAATTTAAATTTAAATAAAAAAACTATATTATGTATATATATATATATATATATATATATATATATATATATATATATATATATATATATATATATATATATATATATATAATTAAATGGTTTCTTACCTGTTGTAATGCAAGGTTAGATAAATGAAAAGAGTGAAAGGACACAACATTAGGATCAATGGCCTCATCCATAAGAAAATATGAGAATCCACTATGAAATCGTGAGGTCGTAGGTGTCCACTATAGGAGATCCTGTGTATGCTGTGTAGGTGGTGTAAGATCATCCACACTCTGTTTGGAGGTACCTACCTCTGCATCTCCTTGTCCTTGACTGCTACCTGTGGAGAATCTACGGTGTCCTCCTCCAATGAAAGTAGGTATATCACACGGGTCAATCCCATGCAACGTAGAAATCCTCTGGTAAGCTGCCAGGAGATCACACACTAACATAGAGCTAATATTGTCCAAGTGATCCTTGGGTAGTCATCCTATCTCGTCTAGAGTAGGAAGATCAAATATGATATAAGGGTCATAAAATGGACTAGAAGGTGATATTCCTATGCTCATCCATGATCTAAGCATGTACCTACCCACACAATTAGATGAAAAGTCATCGAACTAAGTCACGATGGTGGAAATGCTAGAATACATATCTACATGTGCATCCTCAGCTGCAACTTGCCCAGCTCTAGTGTAGGTCTCCAAACCTTTTGGAAGAACCAAAATGTTTTGACCCACTAATGCCCTCTTACTAGGGGGATGTGGTATATCGGGTTGTCTACACTTATCCTGTAATGCCTTGCCAAGGAACCCAAGAAAACTTAACCTAAACATGCATCTAAGTTTGCAGAATATTTTTTTTAAAAAGTTAACATACAAGATAAAAAACAATGCGGAAGCAATTACCATTTAATCACAACAATACACTAACCAACATAGGTTACAACTCTCAAGGGTTCCTTGATGAAGTTTACGTTAACATTAATAAATTAATTTAGATTAAGTTTTAATTACAAAATTCATATAAACAATGAAAGATAAAAGAAACATCACATAGAAGATAACATAGATACAACTGATACCATAAGGTATCCATAATAACTTACATCCATTGCACATGTCGCAGGGTATGTAATACAATAACTGAAAAGAAGTACAACATGATAACCTTGAAAAAATGATACAAGGAAACATGATCATGAAGAATAAGAAGAAGAAGAAGAGATAAGAACACAACTCCAACAATGAAGATCAAGAAGGAGCAACTACTACAGGGATCAACCAACACTGGTACACGAATGTCAGAATCTCAAATGGTAAAAGAATCACTACCACTCGACCTCGTGAACCTAAATGGTCCACTCCCACTGTGCTGAGGAGATAAAAATAGATCCCACTCGGATAACAAACATCAAACAGAGCAAGCTAAGGAAAGGATCCTAAAAGCTCTCTACTCAAGGTATACAAAAATAGTGCAAGGTAAGACTCACTAATCCAGAGGCATCCGAAACATGAAGAATAACTATGGAGGAGATTTAGGCTACATACTATGGGAGTGTCATCACATGGACGCCTACTTGAGTTACCTTGGAATGGTCTCTTGACCCCGGACCCTCAAGCATCTATCAGGTTGAGTTACCCTGGACTGGCCACTCTGGACCCCGGACCCTCAACATAATCCATGCGAAACCATAATATCAATCTTGTATTTAATTTTATTCCCCAAGTTTTATTATTAGGTTATCACTTATTAAACCAACTTACGATAGGTTACCCTGGTACTGGCTCCTTTTGAGCCCCGGACCCCTAGTGTAAGCCACTCCCCTAAGATGCACCTAGTTAACCTCTCCTAAGCTCACAAATCTCACATAGATCCATCAGGTATACAACCAAGTAATCTCAGATCCAGTTTCACACACAGGAACTAGAAATGATTACAAAGATACCATAAACAGATTACATTACAGCATGAGCCAACTTGGTCTAATTAGGAATGATAATCAGATAAGTACATACACATCAAAACATAGGTGAAAATAGAATCATCTGACACATACCCCGACCTCTGTTTCCCCCCTAGGTCTTCTCGTACCCGATATCACATAATGAAAAGAAGACACAACATGCACGAAGAATAAAACACTCACGCCATAAAGAATTGATATAGATCCATAAGCACTTGGTTTTCATCTTGGTACATAATTGAATCTAAGCATATAAATAATCAACTCACTAAGAGAATAGGAACATAGACGTTATGACAATGTTATAAACAAAGAAAATTCCCTAAAGATGCTCTATGGTCCTAACATAATGAAAAAACCCAATTTCAGTAAGAATATAATACTTGTAAATACACGGTTCCAATATGAAAATAATTTACCCTAGATCATTTGATTAGGAAACACCCAAATAATGTAATCTAAAAAAAATAGTTTATTAGTTCGATGCCGAATTAGCCTACAATTCATTAAAGATAAACAATATTCCAAGAATATTGATCTAGAAGCAAGATTGAGTTAAATATAAGTCCCTACCATAAGATTACTATAATAGATTTTATCTTGCATTGGGACCAAATCATAAACAAATTCAAATTGAATAATTAATAAAGTCTAATCTAACTTAATTAGATATCTTTTAATTTAATTGAGCTAAATTAAATCACAAATCAAACTCCTAAATAAATTTTAAATAATAAATAACTTAACCAACAAATTTTTTTAATAAATTAAATAATTAAATAAATTAATAAATAAATTTAAAGCAAAATAAATAAATAAATAAATTAATTAACAAAATTAGTTAAAATTACAAACTAAATAAAATAAAATAAAAAAGCAAGTGGGTGGGGAGCGGGCCCCATGCGCCCCGCCCGAAACCCCCCAGTGCAATACCTATGCATGGCAGCCCTGCGCATGACAGGTATTGCGCATGCACAATGTACCTACATGCGTAGGTACCCTACATATGCAGGTACCATAGGTACCTTAAATTGCAAAAACCGTATTTAAAAAAATAAAAATAAACATTAAACAAAAAAGTTTATTTTATTATTTTTTTTATATATATATTTTAAAAGAACCCCAACCAATGTAAATTGGTAAAAAAACAATTTATATACATATATATATTTTATAAGAATTAATTTCGGGAATTAATTTATGCACAGGTATTTACTCATTAAACTCAAAAATTATCAAAAGACCAGATTGAAATATTTTCTACAATTATAGACTAGCTTTTGATTCTAATCTACATGAATATATTCTTGTTCTTATTTCTATTACAACACAAATTAACTTGACCTTAATTTTTAACTCTGTGTTTATTATTATTTTTACTGTTCATTTCTAGCAAGCTAATTTTGTACCAGAATTGGATTTGTTTTAATACAAATTTGATTTTCTTTCAATGGGAGGTTTTATTCTTTAAACCCTATAGTTGAACTATAGGCCATAATTGCTTTTTTTCATTTTAAATGATAACTATGAACAATCTTTTAACAAAATTTTGCCTGCATAATGGTACAATGCTAAATTTTAATAAAAACATATAATATCAGATTAAGTGTTTCTCTAATACCCAAAACAAAGAAAGTACATATAGATCTAAAGAGATGATCCAAAAACTATTTAGACACAAAAATTCATGAAAAGACAAACATAAAGCACATAATAACATTTCTAGATCCTACCTTAGATCCAATGCCAAAATTGAAAAGAAAGCCCTTTGAAGATCTAAAAGTAAAATTTCCTCCAAAACCAATCTAGCCTACAGATTTGAAACTATGAAGAAAAACTGGTACAAGATCCAGATGCACAATGAAAACAAATCATCAAGCAACCACAACAATCCAAAAATCCTCTAAATCCAAAGCACACCAGCTCTCCAAAAATCCTCCTCCAAAACCTGCTTAATCCCCAAATGAATGCAAATTTCCCCCTATTAGGGATTCAACTCCACCATTCATGCAAACCCTAGATGACTCACAATACAACTCCTAATCAAACTCACACTCTTGAGTTGAAAGAAAATACTAATTAATAATTAAAAATATCTTTTAATTGTGCACAACTCAACCTAGTCTCCTAAAGACAAGTTGTCTCCTTTTTTAAACAAATAACATTCAAACTCAATAAAGCACATGCTAATATATTTTAATCTCTTATTAAATGATTTTATATTCCAAACACAATTAAATCATGCAATTTAATAATTTAATATCTAATGAACAATATTAATCCTATTTCACATATTTAATTAATTAAAACCAAATATCTTATGTGAGGTCCACTTTCGGCCCACATAGTGATCCCGTGTTATTCATATTAGCTATCTTTTTGATTATGTTTCTTTCAGAGATACTTGGACTTTGTCGACTACTGTTATATTATGTTTGGACTCGTTGGACTGTTCTTTTGATGATTCTGCATATGGGATCCATGATGTGTAGATTTGGTTTATGATTTTTATATGATGTTTCGTGATCCTGATGGTCTTGATGATATTTAAATTACGTTATGGAATTTCATTTGAAATGTGCAATCAAATCCTGAATATTATATGCAATTGACGTATGAGTTGAATTATGTAATTTAATGATTAAATTTCGCTATATCATATATGTTTATTTTAATGGTTTTCTTCCTTGAATTACTGATGCTGCATTTAGGTATTGCAGGTGGAAGGACCATGGAAACACATTCAGGGAAATCACATTGAACGTAGGACAGCCAGTTAAACCAAGGCCCCGTCTATTAAGAGACCTGAGGCCTCGTTGTTAAGTAATTTATTTCGTAACAGTAATTTGAATGTTTGTATGTTATGTGTTGTTATTCTGGATGTACCTTTCGTGAAATGTTATTTTGTGAAGTGTCGTTTGACACCTATGTTCAATGTTATTAAGGTACGTCGTGTGTTGTGTGAGAGCACTTGCTAGGAGCTTTAGGGATATCTTAGCACACCTTTCTGCCATAGGAATCTTTATGCAGTCTCATTCCCCATTTCTGATGTTATTTCTCGACATGGGTTTAGAGGGTTAATAATGGCCTTAGGAGATAGTTTTATGCTTAATTTGTTAACCCATTCCATGCATCCATGGGTTAGGGGTATTTTCACCTCTTTAGAAGCCTAAAAGTGACTTTAGGACCCTTTTAAAATTTTATTTTCCTTCTTGAGCGAAAATTGCAACTTGCTTGTTTGAACCTTATTTATGAGGTTAGGTGTAGAAGCCCTATTTAGAGGAAATTTTGGCTTAGGGTGATTCATTCACCCATTCTCTATTTTTAGAGAGCTTTCTAGAAAGTTAGAGGAAAAAAGGCTTGAAGCTTGGATTAGGGCTTAACAACATTCTACCATAGCTTGGATTTGAGGTAGGAATTCATGTGCTCTCTCTGTTTGTTTGAGATGTTTGTTATTATGATCATGTTCTTGGCTCCCCATGGTTGGTCATGGTGGAGGTTTGTTTTGTTTAGTGTTGTGTTTTAGCTCCCCATGGTTGGTCATGGTGAGAGCAAGCTTGCATATGTGTTTATCTTGTAATTGAATTTTTTGGGTTGTTTACTCTTAGATTCTCTCACCCTTGGGAGGGAAGAGAAATCAAGAGGGGGTGTGGGAATGGAGGAAAATCCATGTGTAGAGTCTCCTCCATGTGTGGGGAAGGATGAACCTTGGGTGAGTGATTTTCCCCAAGAGACCTTGCATGTAGCCTTTGTGGCAATGGGGGGTATAAGGAGGGAAAATTGGCCTTGTGTGCCTTGTATGTATTTGAGAAATATGGGTCCATGTGTGGCCTTGTATATTATGCAATGGTAATCTCCATGGTTTTGTCTACCACACCCTACAAAGGAAATTCATGGGAATTCCTTAGTTTACTTCTTGAGGGAATTTGGGAATTTTGTCCATGTTTGTTAAATCATGTTGTGATTGTGTGTATATGTTTGTAACCTGTTCAATGTGTTCTCCCCAAGCTCGGGGGTGGTCTCATGAGAGACCTTGGATGGGAGGTGAGCTCCCATGGTCTTTTCCTTGTTTTGTTTGCAATTGCAGATTTTGAAGTATGGATGCATGATGATAAAGAAGATAAAGACTTTTGCTTTGATGTGTTTGAATGAGGAATTCACTCCATATTTTGATTTATCCTTGTAAATTTTGAATCATGTATTCAATCTCCCTTTGGAGCTCTTGTATATTGTATTTAGAAAGAAAAAACATGTTGCTATATTGATCTATCATTGCCAAATTTATGTTTTAGAAGATGCTTTCATTATGAAATTCATGTAAAGAAAAGCAAGCTTCATTTGAATATTGCAATGTTACTTTGTAACCTAGGAATGATGTAAATTTCAATGGGACAAAGATAATGAGAGGATTATGTAGTTCATATTATGGGAAGTTGAATCCTTGCATGATTCTTAAAAGACCTTCATTCTCTCTTTACCATTGAAAATCTATCTCTTAATTATTGTTATAAGTTCATCAAGTTGACAAAATCTATATTGTTATGTTACCAACATTTACTTGAATGAATAAGGAGATTGTAGCTCCATTAGATGTTTTAAATTGGTTAAGATCAATTCAAATATATTCTGAATATGTGTTTGAAAACACTCCTTAGTTCAATGATATTGTCAAAAAAAAACTATGAAAACTATGAGCATTTAGTCTCTAGAAGAGACCTTATTTGAATAACAAATAAACTATGATAAACATTGTTTGAAATACTATCTAAATTGCAATAACTTAAACTCTTCATTCCATATTAGGAACCATTAAATTTTCATTGCTATGCTTAATGAGCTTCAAAAAAAAATGAACTAAGTAGTGCTAAAACAAAATAACACTACCCAGAAAATTTTAAAGAGCAAATAGCTCTCTGGATTTTGTATGGGAATGAATTCCCATACAAAATACCAACCACAGTCATTTAATATTATATATTCTGACACCTTTGTCAAAGAAATTAATAAAAAATAAAACTTTAAAACAAATATCTTACTCACCTTTTTGACAAGCCTTTCCCTAGGCGCAGGTGGATGAAGGCTAAAGCTTTGTAATTAATCCCAATCCTTTTGGATGATGGATGGTTGTACTAAGTGCCACCTAAGCAAGCAAGCAACTTGTTTGGTTTTAAAGCTTTGTCTTAAAAAAAAAATCACGCAGCTCTCTTGAAGGAGATAAAACATGTTAAAGTTTCCTTGTTTTTGAATCATGCTAAGAGGGTAGGTGGGCTATCTAATCTTGGCAGATTTTTGAAACCATTCCCCAAAACACATCATCACTTCCTTGAATTGCGCCCCTTGCTTTATGAAACTCAATTTCCTCTTGGCACGTGAGTTTAGGAAGAGAGATGGTAGTAAATATAGAAGGTAGGGTAGTTGATAGTTAGGATATTTAGAGGTTTAAAGGAATGATTTGATAGTTTGTTTAGAAGATAAGTTAAATTAGTAGATTTTTTTTAAAGATAGTTTAGAATATTAATCATTATGTTATTTTGAGTTAATGTGTTATTAATAGATGGAATTTTTTTTATGAAAAGCAATTTTTATTACCAAAAAGTTAGTTTAGTTAGTGGTTAAGTTGGATTTTTTTTTAGATAGTTAGTTTGCAATGTAGTGGATAATAAAGTCATGAATAATTTATGTAATTTTTATTATTTATGCTTTTATGGGTTATTATTAATTTAAAAAGATGTTAAGTTGTTTTGTAATTCTCATTTATTAATTTGTTAATATTTTATAGTTATTAATTAATAATATATTTAAATAATAAATAAATAAAATTAATGATTAAGTCTTATAGATTATGTTTTCTAATTTAATAATAAGTTGGATGAACTAGATCATGTTTATCCGGTATTTCAATTCAACCGATAAGCTCCATGAACAGATTGGACTAAACGTAAACATTAGACATTCATGTCCTCTTAAGTCAACCAATGAGATCTCTAGTTGGCAAACAATAACTTTGATCGTCATGTAGTTGGACGTACTTATCCTTAATTAATTTTTCCCTAAGCATCCTTCTTAGACAACATTGTCGAGGTAATTCACCTGACCCATTTTAACCTTGTTGTTGAATTCATTAACCCGCATCTTGTGTGTGTAAACTTATCACTTTTAAAAAAAATTTGTTGGTTGTGTTTTGTCCCAACTTTTGGGCATCACATCTTAATATTTGATTTTTAATTAATTAATAATCATACAAAAACATAGGAAATAAATTTAGTATTATTTTTCCAGATATAAAATTAATTTCCATAACTATAGAAAATCTCAAACTCAAAAAGCAATAAATCAAGATCATCATATAGAACAACCAAGCTCAAGGATGGGATCCACGAACTTTGTCACGTGACAAATTCAGGTGGGGTAGTCAGACCGATACTTGTCCAATCCTAGGACAAGTGGGCTTAGGTTAGGGTTTTGGATCTGTGTTATCTCCCCTCTCTTACCATTTGAGATATTGCAATAGGGCACGCTCATCCTGACAATTCAGGGAAGACAATGCTCGATACCTACGAACCTACATACAACACCCGCATGTACAAACATATATAAATATATAATAGACAATGGTGGGGATCGGCTAATCATGTGGATCTCGCAAGCAACTATGACTCTGTCCCTCAACCACATCAGGCACGAAAAACATAAGTATAAAAAAAATACATCAACCATACACATGCAAGTATGGGGTCAGTAAAATCATACATATCAATGATTTCCTAACATATAATCTATCATCCTAAAGTAATCATATCATTTATAAAATCAGACTAGGGGTGGGGTACTACATCCACCCCCCCTAGGATTATGCTTACTCCTGGAAGCCTACAAACAGATAAGGATACATATCCCCCAATCACAAAGTATTTACTAAATACAAATCATAACATCTGAAATCAAGTCATAAGGTTGGAACATGATATGTAGTCATTAAGAATAATATAATATCTAGTTTAGGAACAAACTGAAAATCACATTCATCAATCATTTATTTACAATTCAAATAAATCAAATCCTTTATTCATTCATCATCATAGAAAACATCTAGGATCAATTGCATAAAACACACATTCATATCTATAACAATTAATAAGTTGAGAAGTTCATGAAAAACTATCTAGTTAATGCAACACTTATGCAAACATAAAGGATACACAATGTTTCCAATTACACACGAGTACCATCTCTGCAATGTCCTCCCTTATACATACTATCAAGGGTTCAAGATGAACATGATAGAAACAATACTTAACGCAAATCAAGGCTAACAATACCAAACATTCAGAGTAGCCACCACAAAACTCAATAGGTAAAACCCAAGTGGGGGAATCACAAGTCCAACATTAAATCATAAAAGTACCTCGCGGTAATTCAACAGTAAATCAAGTGTGACTAGTGTCACAACATAGATAGCGAAAAGAGGTTCAGGTGACTAGTCCAATCATAAGAAAGTTCAAAATTCAATACTAGCCCATACACAACATGAACAATTCATCAATCAACCAAAAATAAACCATCAATCATAAAACATCCACATAATAAGGTGACTAGGGGTAGCCACGCTCAAGGGAGTAATCGCTTCATGACATCCAAAGGTACTTCACCCTAGATGCATTAGAGGAGGTAACCATACACAATAACAATCCAATCACCTATGACAATCACTAGGCAAGTGATATCTCAAGGACATTTAAGAGAAGCAAGAACACAAATGTTTAGATGCAATTTAATGGTTATCAAACATAAAAGAGTTACATGTCTATGTTTGGTTTCAAGTTTTAATAGTTTAGACATTTAATGGGCACACAACTTCCCAGAGTTCCCAGTGTAGAACTCGGTGCTCTAATACGAAGTGTAATGCCCCGCTAGGGAACCTACGAGAGCTTAACCTAAACATACATCTAAGTTTGCAGAATAATTTTTTAAAAAGTTAACATACAAGATAAACAACAATGCGGAAGCAATTACCATTTATTCACAACAATACACTAACCAACATAGGTTACAACTCTCAAGGGTTCCTTGACGAAGTTTACGTTAACATTAATAAATTAATTTAGATTAGGTTCAATTACAAAATTCATATAAACAATGAATGATAAAAGAAACATCACATAGAAGATAACATAGATACAATTGATACCATAAGGTATCCATAATAACTACATCCACTGCACATGTCGCAGGGTATGTAATACAATAACCGAAAAGTACAACATGATAACCCTAAAAAATTGATACAAGGATACATGATCATGAAGAATAAGAAGAAGAGATAAGAACACAACTCCAACAATGAAGATCAAGAAGGAGTAACTGCTATAGGGATCAACCAACACTGGTACACGAATGTCAGAATCTCAAATGGTAAAAGAATCACTACCACCCAACCTCGTGAACCTAAATGGTCCACTCCCACCATGCTGAGGAGATAATAACAGATCCCACTCGAATAACAAACATCAAACATATCAAGCTAAGCAAAGGATCCTAAAAGATCTCTACTCAAGGTATACCGAAATAGTGCAAGGTAAGACTCACTAATCTAGAGGCATCCGAAACATGAAGAATAACTATGGAGGAGATTTATGCTACATACTATGGGAGTGTCATCACATGGAAGACTACTTGAGTTACCCTAGAATGGTCTCTTGACCCTGGACCCTCAAGCGTCTATCAGGTTGAGTTACCCTGGATTGGCCACTCTGGACCCCGGACCCTCAAAATAATCCATGCAGAACTAGAATATCAATCTTGTATTTAGTGTTATTCCCCAAGTTTTATTATTAGGTTATCACTTATTAAACCAACTTATGATAGGTTACCCTGGTACTGGCCCCTTTTGAGCCCCAGACCCCTATTGTAAGCCACTCCCCTAAGATGCACCTACTTAACCTCTCCTAGGCTCACAAATCTCACATAGATCAATCAGGTATACAACCAAGTAATCTCAAATCCAGTTTCACACACAAGAACTAGAAATGATTACAAAGATACCATAAACAGATTACATTACAGCATGAGCCAAACTCATCTAATCAGGAATGATAATAAGATAAGTACATACACATCAAAACATGGGTGAAAATAGAATCTTTTGACACATACCCCAGCCTCTGTTTCCCCCCTAGGTCTTCTAGTACCCGATATCACATAATGAAAAGAAGACACAACAAGCACGAAGAATAAAACACTCACGCCATAAAGAACTAATATAGATCCATAAGCACTTGGTTTTCATCTTAGTACATAATTGAATCTAAGCATATAAATTATCAACTCACTAAGAGAACAGGAACATAGACGTTACAACAACGTTATAAACAAAGAAAATTCCCTAAAGATGCTCTATGGTCCTAATAGAATGAAAAAGCCCAATTTTAGTAAGAATATAATACTTGTAAATACATGGTTCCAATACGAAAATAATTTACCCTATATCATTTGATTAGGAAACACCCAAATAATGTAATCTAAAAAAAATAGTTTATGAGTTCGATGCTGAATTAGCCTACAATTCATTAAAGATAAACAATATTCCAAGAGTATCGATCTAGAAGCAAGATTGAGTTAAATATAAGTCCCTACCATAAGATTACTATAATAAAATTTTTCTTGCATTAGGACCAAATCATAAACAAATTCAAATTGAATAATTAATAAAGTCTAATCTAACTTAATTAGATATCTTTTAATTTAATTGAGCTAAATTAAATCATAAATCAAACTCCTAAATAAATTTTAAATAATAAATAACCTAACCAACAATTTTTTTTAATAAATTAAATAATTAAATAAATTAAATAATTAAATAAATTAATAAATAAAGTTAAAGCAAAATAAATAAATAAATTAATTAACAAAATTAGTTAAAATTACAAACTGAATAAAATAAAATAAAATAAAATAAAAAAGCAAGTGGGTGGGGAGCGGGCCCCATGCGCCCCCCCCCCCCCAAAACCCCACATCCCCAAGTGTAGTACCTACGCATGGAAGGCCTACGCATGACAGGTACTGCGCATGCATAGGTACCCTGCATACGCATGTACCATAGGTACCTTATATTGCAAAAACCATTTTTTTTAATTTAAAATATACATTAAACAAAAAAGTTTGTTTTGTTATTATTTTTTTAATATATATTTTAAAAGAACCCCAACCAATGTAAATTGGTAAAAAAACAATTTATATACATATATATATTTTATAAGAATTAATTTTGGGAATTAATTTATGCACAGGTATTTACTCATTAAATTCATAAATTATTAAAAGACAAGATTGAAATATTTTCTACAATTATAGACTAGCTTTTGATTCTAATCTACAGGAACATATTCTTATTCCTATTTCTATTACAACACAAATTAACTTGACCTTATTTTTTAACTCTGTGTTTATTATTATTTTTACTATTCATTTCCAGCAAGCTAATTTTGTACCAGAATTGGGTTTTTTTAATACAAATTTGATTTTCTTTCAATGGGAGGTTTATTTCTTTAAACCCTATAGTTGAACTATAGGCTAGAATTGATTTTTTTTCATTTTACAGGATAACTATGAACAATTTTTTAACAAAATTTTGCCAGCATAACGGTACAATGCTAAATTTCAATAAAAACATATAATATCAGATTAAGGGTTTCTCTAATACCCAAAATAAAGAAAGTACATACAGATCTAAAGAGATGATCCATAAACTATTCAGACACATAAATTCATCAAACGAAAAACATAAAGCACATAATAAGATTTCCAGATCCTACCTCAGATCGAATGCCAAAACTGAAAAGAAAGCCCTTTGAAGATCCAAAAGTAAAATTTCCTCCAAAACCAATCCAGCCTGCAGATCTGAAACTGTGAAGAAAAATAGGTACAAGATCCAGATGCATAATGAAAACAAATCATCAAGCAACCACAACAATCCAAAAATCCTCTAAATCCAAAGCACACTAGCTCTCCAAAAATCCTCCTCCAAAACTTGCTTAATCCCCAAATGAACGCAAATTTCCCCCTATTAGGGATTCAATTCCACCATTCATGCAAACCCTAGATGACTCACAATACAACTCCTAATCAAACTCACACTCTTGAGTTAAAAGAAATTACTAATTAATAATTAAAAATATCTTTTAATTGTGCACAACTCAACTTAGTCTCCTAAAGACAAGTTGTCTCCTTTTTTAAACAAATAACATTCAATCTCAATAAAGCACATGCTAATATATTTTAATCTCTTATTAAATGATTTTATATTCCAAACACCATCAAATCATGCAATTTAATAATTTAATAATTAATGGACAATATTAATCCTATTTCACATATTTAATTAATTAAAATCAAATATCCTAATATTTGATTTTTAATTAATTAATAATCATACAAAAACATAGGAAATAAATTTAGTATTATTTTTTCAAATATAAAATTAATTTCCATAACTATAGAAAATCTCAAACTCAAAAAGCAATAAATCAAGATCATCATATAGAACAACCAAGCTCAAGGATGGGATCCATGAACTTTGTCACCTGAAAAATTCAGGTAGGGTAGTCAGACCGATACTTGTCCAATCCTAGGACAATTGGGCTTAGGTTAGGGTTTTGGATCCGTGTTATCTCCCCTCTCTTACCATTTGAGATATTGCGATAGGGCACACTCATCTTGACAATTCAGGGAGGACGATGCTCGGTACCTAGGAACCTATATACAACAGCCGCATGTACAAATATATATAAATATATAATAGACAATGGTGAGGATCCACTGATCATGTGGATCTTGCAAGAGAGTAACTACGACTCCGTTCCTCAACCACATCAGGCACGACAAATAGAAGTATAAAACAAACACATCAACCATACACATGCAAGTATGGGGTCAATAAAATCATACACATCAATGATTTCCTAACATATAATCTATCATCCTAAAGTAATAATATCATTTATAAAATCAGACTAGGGGTGGGGTACTACATATCCTGATAGCTCCCTCGACCTTGACCAACAGGTGGAGGTAAATTTGTGTAGTCGACATCGGAGCCCAAATGAAACTATGTAAATAATTATTTGTAGAAATATAGGGGCACCTCATCCTTTTGGGGCCACATATGATGGGTCGTCAACTATCTAGGATATATAAAAGGGACCACTAAGTCATCTGTACATTTTGTGACCCTATATGCTCTAACCACCCCCTTATCTATGTAATGGGTCCCAAACATATTCTTAACCTGAGTGACTGAAACATCTAAATCAACTATCCTCCAACCCACTATTCCTGTGACAGTGCGAGAGAGGCTATAATAAAAAGTATCAATCGATACATCACCATATGGATTGTATGATTCAGCCTTATGAATCATACTCATGAGCTCAGTGCGTATAGATGTCAATTTCTCCCTATTAGGGAGAGTAGTACTATTCTGCAGCGTCCACTCTAACACAATTAGAGTGACCTACATCCTCGAGATAGTCTCATCTCTATGACTATCTCCACTCTATGGGGCTTGGGTACCATGCTGGTCTAAGGGAGCTCGTGATCCCTGACTATTATGGACAGTATGCTCTAAACCACTAGAAGTCATGATGTACAGACAAAAGTAATATATATATATATATATATAGATAAAAAAATGCTCGCTACAAGTGGGCACGTACACATATACATACATTCATTAGAAAATCAATTGATCTATATATATATATATATATATATATATATATATATATATATATATATATATATAAATTAAAAATAAATTAAAGATAAATTGATTTACATACATACTTCTTGAAGATGAAAACATTTAACTTCAAACATGAACTAATTTGAACATATTTACATATATAAATTAAATATTTAAACATTTAAATTCATGCATTTACATATGTACATAATATTTTTAAATAAAAACATAATTTAAATTCATGCATTTACATGTATAAACATGGTAATAGAACTAATTCATGCATGCATAATTTACTAATTCATGCATATTTATACATATTTAAAAGCACATGAGAAAAATGAATTTAATACAAATCCAAAATCTACCTAGATTCAAGTGATAATAATTTTGAGATCAATTTTAAATCAGTTTAATCGTTTGAATGTAAATCCATAACTAGGGAGCTAAAAACATTATAAATACTAAAAGAAATGGTAAAAATATAATAATTTGGAATGGGGTTCATTTGAAAATAATCAGGTACTAAATGAAATCATTCAAGTCAATGAAACAATGGATTTCCTTTAGTTTTTTGCACTTTTTCCATGTACAAAACACTTCCATGCAAAGCATAAAATGAAAAATTGATTTCTCCTTATGAAGTTTAGGAGGGGGAAAATGATTTAGAGTTTAAATACTTAACCCATTTTGGGGAGAAGATAAATATATTATTCTCTTGAGTTAGGATCACCTCCAAGGTTTTATTCTTTTTAGCTAGAGGGGATATCTAAGGGTCATAGTTAGGTCTTCAGGGTCTTATGGGTCTTAAGGATTTTAAGGGTCCTATTGGGTCTTAATTAGGTCATATTGGGTCTTAACGGTCATATTAGGTCTTAAGGGTCTTATTGGGTCCTACTAGGTCCTAAGGGTCCTATTGGGTCTTAAGGGTGGACTATTAGGTCCTATTAAGCCCTATTAGGTCTTAAGTGCTCCTATTAGGTCTTAAGGGTCCTAATAGGTCCTATTAAGTCTTAAGTGGTCCTATTAGGTCTTAAGGGTCCTATTATGTCTTAATTAGGACTATTAGGTAAGGTATTGGGTCTTAAGGGTCTTATTGGACATCTTATTGGGTCTTAAGGGTCCTTTTATGTCTTAAGAGAAGGTAATATGTCTTATTAGGTATATTATGTCTTAAGGGTCCTATTATGTCTTAAGATTAGGTATTATTAGGTCTTAAGTATAATTTTTTCTGAAAAAATATGTAAAGGATTTTAAGATCTATATGTTCTTGATATATATTTATTTTGGAAAATAACTTAGTATGATATATATAAGTTATATCTCTTAATCATTTTAAATAAATTTTATTAAAAAATTATTTAAATTAACCATGTATTGTGTGGTATTTACATGTTTTTAGGGTGTCAGTTTACGTTTTGGGTAAATTCTATATGTTTTTAGATTTTAGGTTTGTACATTTAAGTTTCTAATTTTTTAGTTTATGTTTTTAGGTAAATACATTTTTAGGTTTTAGGTTTACATTTTTAGTTTTTAGGTTTTACGTTTATATTTAACATCAATAATATATCTCAAAAATGGAAAAAAATATAATAGTTAAATTATAATGGTAAGTAAAAAAAATGACATTTTTTGCGTATAAATACAAGAAAAAATTAAAAAAAAGTCCCCTACCTGGAACTCGGCTGAGTAGGCACTGTTGCTTGTGAGTCGCTAATCCTTAGCCCCTCAATGTAAAAATGAGGGGCTTTGGGGGTTTTTTTGGGGGTATTTAAAATACCCCGTTCGACTCGGCCGAGTAAGACTCAGCCAAGTTTTCCATGCTACATAGGAACCATTCGGCACCGCGTGGCACCTACGTATACTTGGCCGATTTGGACTCGGTCAAGTCCTACTTGGATGAGTCCTACTCAGATGAGTCTAAATTGGCTGAGACTTTCTGTTTAGCCTAAAAGGTGATAAAATATTATGCTTTTACCGAGACTG